>PVHY01000043.1:0-183450 GCA_004024945.1 Uropsilus gracilis
GAAGATATATCTTCCCCCATCTTGTTTGGAGACCATATTTTAGATTCTTAGATCCTTCTATCTGTCCCTTGGGATTAAACTTTACCTCCAAACACCTTGAATTTTTTCTGGCTAATTGTCTTATTTGGTCTGATGATCTCCATACCAGTTAGTCTTCTGGACAGCAGATTTACTTTCTGTGATACAATCTTTCTAACATTTCCTTAGATGGCTGGTTGCAGTTTACCTAATCTCAGCCTACTACCACAATAGCAGTAAATTTGTAGTATTGTGAATTAAAAAGTCAGCAAACAAGAGACCTGCATTAATTAAACATTTGTTCAAACATTTTGATTAAGACTCAAACTTTACCACCTTTGAACACATAATAAAAGTATCACATTTGAGAATACTGAAAAAATATATACAGCCAAGACTATATGGAATAAAAGAGGGATGAATGAACAAAGAAAAAACTGACCTTATAGAAAATGTAAAGTGTTATCATAAAGTTATTAAAAAGATGATCACAAGTTATTAAAATTCACAATAAAACTGAATCATAAGATAAAGTAAATTATAAAGATCTATACGTAAAATTTCAGATGATGTCCATACAATAAGAGAAGTTAGGGAATGTTAGAGTTAGTCTAAGTATATTAAACAAGTATATTGTCAAGTTTGAGAGGGAAATAACAGTAAAACCTGAGTTAGATACTTTTTCTAAAATTCTAGGGCAAGAGAAGAAAAAATTGGAATAACTTTCTTCTAAACTCCCGTATTTTAAAAATTAGTATAATCAAGACTAAACAAATTCAAATAACATAGGAAACAAGTGAGCAAAAAAACACAGCAAATAAAAAATATCATATATATATATATCAATGTGTTATGACAATGTTATAAGCAATAGATTGTTAGATTGGGAACAAAAGTCTTATGATTTGCTTTTTACCAGAGACACATTTGAAAATTTGAATATAAATGGATGGTAAAAAAAAAAATGAGTAAATGCTGACACAAAAAACTAGGAATGATATAGTGAAAGTAAAAATGAAATGTATTTTGCTAATTAAAACCTGCAATAAGTTCCAGTCACCATAAATCTTCAAATACCTAACAACTCAGCATTACATATTAAAAAAATGAAATTGTAAGGAGAAATGTGTAATTTAAAATAACAGAAGGAGGTTTTAACAAAGCACTCATAAAATAAGAGCAGGTGTTATAAGATTAAATAATTACATTATCACAATTTAATAATCATATAGAGAAATTAAACAACTCACTTTCTCCAAACATAACTAAAAACATCTACAAATATAAAAATATAACAGGTGGCAAAAGTCGTGAAAATTTTTTAAAGAAATTTACAATGAACATATAAAGTAGCTTTACTACAGTCATCATAGCTACATTTAAAAAAAATCATCTTGATAAGATTGTAAAAAACACTCAGTAAATAGGAATAGAACTAAATTTGCTTAGTCATAAGTGAAATCTACTAGAATGTACAAATATACATTTAATTATTAAAAGATTTTCATTAAAGTTATACAAATTTCTAACTCATTAAAATAAGACAAGAAAAAGAAGAACAATGGCAATACTGGAAAGAAAGAAGTAAAACATTAATGATTTGCAGATATCATTATTGTCAAGAACAAAAAAGTCCAACAAGAGAAAAATTATTTCTAAGGTCAGTGAAGTAAGAGCTATGAGATAAAGTAGATGCTTTTTTTATACATATACCAACAAAATATGTTTTCAAAATTAGTTGGGAAAGGTTTTCAAATTAAAGCAATAAAAATTTTATTATAAACCCCAAACTGGAAGACTAGTATGAAAAAAATTACTAAAAAAATTAGAATATAGCTGAATATACTATAAACCTAGAGAGGAAGGAGAATATTAGACGCTTGTTTCCTCAAGTCATAAGTATTGTTATAGTATTGTCAATATAAGCCCAATCAAAATTTTAGCAGGAGTTTTTAAAAAAGAAAACCTGACTTCTTAGAATTCATCTGGCACGAGAAGTGAACAAATATGCTCCAGATCTTTTTGAAAATATTCCTGTACTATAAACTAAATCATTATAAAGTTACAGCAGATAAAAGTGTTTTCCAATGTGGGAATGGACACATAAATTAATACTGCAGAATGTAGATTACTGAAACAGATCCATGGATACTTATGGGAACTTAATACAAACACACCCTATTTAATGGACTGCATTACTGCAAAAAGGAGCCTAAATCAATTCTACAGGAGAATCACTATTACAAAGTCCGTTGGGAGATGCTTTCCTCAGAATCCTGCCTTGGCAAATACCCCTGCAATGTACTCAAATTCTCTAAAGTGGGAAATGCTGCTGCATTTTGTTTCTAAGTGTTTATATTCAGTTGTTGGTCAAATCAGATCACTTTGGGTACTTACAATGAACTTCTTAATGTCAATTGTCACTTACCAATATTTAGTTTTTTTTATCATCTTAATTGTCTCCTTTCCTGATTACATCCTGAAAAGAATCATAAGCCTTTTCAAAAATTCTACTTTAAACACATTATATAGTCAATCTTACTACTTCATGCATTTAAACAGTAATTTTTGGACAAACTGCTCTCCGGGACACAAAATAAACCGAAAAAGAGTACATGGACTAGTAACAAAGTTTGCATAATACGTTTACACTTTAGTTAAGTTGCAGGTTCCCTTACTCAAAGCTGTAGTATACTTATGCACATTGGCCAAGACTGAATACCCACCCTCACCAACACTTGTTTACAGACTTTTCCAAAAAGTTCATTCTCACTGATATGAGATCCTGTCTCAATGAGGGTTTGATTTGTATTTCCTTGATCATGGTGAAGATGAGCATTTTTTCATGTGCCTGTTGGCCATGTGTATAACTAATTCACCTGATTTTTATGACACTATAATACAGGACTTTTCTCCCAACTTTTGGTTCTTGTCAAACTTCTTCCCTACCACTGACACAGCCCATTTTCAGTCATGGCGGGTGAATCTAAAGGTCAAGATCTCTACATATGGCTAATGTATACGTAAGCATTTGCTTATTTTGCAGCAGTTATTTTTCTAAAATACTACTTTCATTACCTTCCCCATAATCAAAACCTGACAGATTTTTTTCATTGTTTATAGGAAAATACACCCTTACTTTTGATAAATTATTTTCAAAATGTGGTAAATTACTCCCACTATAAGCTTTCTACTCCTTTCTCATTGGTCCACTCATTGCCCCCCAAAATACTTTAAAATCTCTACTGTGAATGCTTTGCATGCACTGACTTAACCTCCAGTTGCCATTCTTATCCTTTATTCTACTACATCTTATTTTTCTTCAAGGTTCATTCCCTTCACAAACATCACAGTATCTGATCTTTTCTCTCTCCCATAAAATCCAATTGCCTGCACACTCTTTACAATGTTGTCCTCTCTTATGAGATAAATGTGAATGGCTTTTAAGGATTGGGCAGAGTTCATAAATACTTTGTATCTTCAAGATGCCACTAAGCAGCCAGTTATTGTGCCTTCATTTTTTAAATTGGTAGTAAGCCTTACCACCTCATGATGGATAAACTTAGCAAGAGGTAAGTAATGCCAATTCAAAGATTTTATTAACTTAGAGAGATTTTCTATTTGCTTTTACAAATAAAAGGAACAATTGCAGCATTTTTCAGTATATTTTCAGTAGATGATTTGGCAATGAAAGTAATCCTTTCTGAAAAGAATGCAGCAGCATTGTGCCAAATGAACTGGACTAGAAAGGCTCTGTGACTGGGAGACCAAATGCATCTATTTTTCAAATAATATTTTTTTTCAGACTTAAAATGAGCAAAGAAGACTCCATGTTCCCAATCCCTAATGCACACAAGGGATATTTACTGGAATTCAGTCTGAGTATAAATTTCTAAATGTAACACTGACAGTATCTCTTATCAGATGACATGATTAATGATGTTTTCTTCAGAGTGGCTTCAGTTAGTGTTTATTAAGATGCTTCCAAAATCCTAATGCTATTTCAAAGATGCAGTCAGATGATTATACTTATGAGCACCCTGCAAGAATCAGAAAGATAAGGCAGTGATTGAATGGTTTTAAATAACAGCATTTCCCCCAGATTTAATTATTTTGCAACTAGTGACTTTCTACTTCTCTATTTATTTCACTTATCCTGTTTCTTTCTTTTCTAGAAAAGCCATTATTTCCTTTACCCCGTTTTCATTGCAAATAGCAGGTAATGATGGGTATAACTCATTCCTTAGAGCTAAGGAAGGGAACCTCCATTTTACAACATTAAAGGGCATCTGTTGTCAAATAGGAATCTGCTGTGTGGACTTAAATTATACTTTCCACTATCTGTGTGTGTTTCATTCAACAGCCCCCCACACTTACAGAAGGGTTAGGGAGTCTTAACTGTGAAGCTCTCCATATATACCATGCAGGGGGCAGTAAAGGCAAATGCATTGAAATGGGAAATTATGATTATTAGAGAACAGAAAGAAAACTAGTGTAGTGGGTATAGAGTGAGCAAGAGATATAACAGAATAAGATTAAATCACAAGCCGGGTGTGGTGGCACACACCTGTAATCCCAGTTACCTGGGTGGCTGAGGCTGGGGATCAATTTAGTCCGCAGATTTGAGACAACCCTAGGTAACATAACAAGACCTAATTTCTTTTTTCTTTTTTTTTGAGACTAGGTCTCGCTATGTAACTGCAGGCTCACGTTGCCCGGGGTACCACAGACTCAAGCAATCCCCAACCTCAGCTTCCCAGGTAGCTGGGATTACAGGCACGAGCCACCACGCCCAGCTATTTTTTGGAACTAGGTCTCACTGTGTTGCCCCCAGCGGGACTCGAACCGTGATCCTTAGCCCCAGCCACTTCATAGACTGAAGTTTACAGGCATGAGCCATCGTGCCTGGCGAGACCTAGTTTCTTAAAAATTAAAAGAAAAGAAAAGATTAAGTCACAAGTCAGGTAGAACTAAACATGATAGGTAAGCGATCACATCCTTTAGACATCTCTGATCAGCAGATAGTCACCAAATTAGGGTGTTGTTTACCTCTGCCCAAATCTCTATTGGAATGATTGCTTCTAAATGATTACTGTATACTTGGCTAACACGTGGCCTTCACAGAGGGTTTCTGAATATCTTAGCAACACATGTTTTCTCATATCTGCCAGATTTTGAAATCCTGGTTTCCCACTTAATCTCCTGACTCTTCAGGAACTAGGAAACAATATTTGAAACAATTAACTTAGAGGATTCTTGTGACCAGACAAACTTAGGAAACAGCCAAAAAATGCAGATTGATGGAAAGAATTTTGGGTGTGGAAGGTGGTTTTGAGCTATAATCTCAAGAATCACATAGTACTTTACTAATATTTCTGGAAGTTCTAGCCAACCCATACACAAGAACAGCCATTTTCCTCTTCCAGGACAATAACCTTATTCTCCACTGGATTGTAGGATTCCTCCCTGCTAAGACTAAACATGACCTCAGATTCCTTCTTCCATGCAGGGATCCAAGGAGACACTTCAAATTGATACAGCTATCATAGGAGATGGAATGTAGATGCCCTTGTTTTTCTTGGTTTATTGCTAGATCAGGGTTACTTCTTTACTGATTTTTATTTGAAGAAACATTATGTAATTACAATTTTATGTTATTTGTATGGGGGGCGTTGCTCTGTAAGATTCACTTTGCTTTTTTTACTGACTGAGCAATATAGATTGATAGATTTCACAACTGTGATATGCAAAAGATTGGATTTTGACTATTTTATTCAGGTTTATATACAGAAATATTTATGAGATGAGATAGTGAAAACAAAAATGAGTTTTAGAGTTATATAGACCTTAATTATAATTCTGGTTTTAATGCTGCTTACCAGTTTTATTAATTACTAATTAATACATGTCTTTGAATCTCTGACTCCTCATCTCTATAATGAAGACAAAATACTTCACACTTACTGTGATTCATGATGAACATGTGTGAAACAGCTAGAACAGCTTTTATCACATGGTGTGTACATGAAATAAAGCCTAGATTTCCTCCTTTCCTTTGCTTGAAACAGAAAGCTCCCTCTATTAATAGACTTTCTCATAAGTCTTTTTCCTGTGTTCTTCTGTTTGGTAACATAATTTGGATATAGTGTAGAAATTTTAAGAAGTACTCTGAAATGATTTTTATTCAAATTTGATAATTAATATAGATTCAAAAAAGCAAAATCCTTAACTAACCTTTTCTGTGTGTGTAGGTGCATGCCATAGACTTGTAGGAATCATTGGAATCACAGTGCCTTAGAGTTAAAAGGGACCCATAATTAGTATAACAAACTGAATTCTTATAGCAAATGATGAATGAGAACATAAGCTCAAATTTTGACCTCATTTACAAAAATACATGTTATGGAGCTAATATGGAATTTTTCAGAATTAGACTTTCTGCTTCCTAAGTAAAGAGTAATGTCTTTGAGTTGTGTATAATCTTCAGTTATTGAAGTAATATTAAGTTATGTGTATTATACTATCATGACAAGGCAGAAAGTTAAGTAATCTTAAGAAAAACAAATATAAGTTTAATTCCCCCCAAGACTTTTCTCCATTATTCGAATAAATAGTTATCTAAATGAGTCAGCACAATCCAATCCCTGAAACCAGTAGTTACTCAAAAGTTTACTGAAATTTAGTGTAAATGTCTCTTAAGTTTTCCCAGCTTCTCTGTATCCTTTGGCCTTTAGGCATGAATAGTTCAAGAAATATATCACTAGGTAAAAATATCAAAAAGTAAATGATAGGCTTTTGCTGTTTGTAGTATTATACCAGCTCCAAAGGTTGACCTTATTTCATGCCTCCCACCTCTCCTCAGCTACTCTCAGAAATTTGCTAGTTTTAAGCTGATCCTAACAAAGTCAAGAGTAAAACCTTTCAATCAGCAATGCAATATAGCCATAGAATTAGTCACCTCAGCGTAACAGCTATCCAGGGTGGTAAGGCTCATATAAAGCTTCCGTTTCTTTTTCACCACCAATAACACAGTCAAGGTCTGCTACAGACAATCAAGCATTTCTTGGCGTAATATACTCTTGATACTCCCTTGTATTAGTCATAAAATCCGAATCTCCCTTTATGCTTTTTCTTCATATTCCATTAGTTCTGAGAGAATATGAACCTGCACTGAATCCAGGTGATGGTAAGACCCTGAGTTTACTGGCTCTGGTGTCTGCATGGTTTTCTGAGGAGAAACATCTGTGGTACCATCACCTAGATTTCCGTTTACTATGTACCATCCATCAAATGAGCTTTTTGGATATGGCAGCACTCACAATGAAGTCAAAGCAAGCCTTTTGAATGCTATGCTACTGGAGCTACTTATCTATCTTCCATATCTTTACCTCTGTCACACAGATTTCATAGCTTTCCACCCAGTTTTGCCCTTGACCTGTTTCCTACTGAGGTTCAGTGTGAGGAGTCAAGTGTGAAATGAAGAAGAAAATGAGACGAAAGAGGTTGTTAGCAATCTGTGAGGCTAGCGCACAGGAAGGAGATCCTGGGAAGCATGTCCGCGTCCAACTTTAATGACGTTGTGAATCCCTTATATACCCCAGCAAGGAAATGTTATAATGATGTAATGAGGACATGCAGCACGGAGGATGCGGGGATGAGAATTTACCTTTGGGGACAATAGTCATTTACTAATAGGTCATATGTCTCTTGTCATATGTCATATGTCTCCAAAGATGGTAGGAGACTGTGTCACAGGTGAGGGATCAGCTATCAACCACCCTCTAGTGTGCCAGAGGGGGCTAAAGAGATAGGAGGTGTTCCTCTTATCTGAAGCTCCATCTCTCTACCTGCTTCCAAGTTCCACAGTACTTAAGAAGATCCACTTAAGAAATTTCAACTGTTCCCTGCCACTTATATTTACCTGTAAAATCTCTCCTTCATAATGCTGAAAAACTAGTCTTCAAAGGCATCCTTTTAATCTCATGATCCTGATGTTCAAAAACCCAGCAATAAGCCTCCTATTGCCTGTTGCGTTCAACAAACACTTCTTTTGGTTTGAGGAACCCTCAAGGATTCATCCAAGTTAACTAATAAATTTCCAAGAATAAGGTGTAACTTGCTTCCTGGCTGAGTCCTTTCTCACACTATTGGCCCAACACAAACTATTTTTCTTCCTCCTGGCACATTTCCATCCTAGTCTTTGCTCAAAGACAAACCCAAATGAAAAATCCCAGTGTAAGGTCTTTCCTGACACCACACTCTCTTTGGTATAGTGGCCCCAGTTTTTCTTTTTCTTCTTTTTTTTTTTTTAACAATTTAGTACTTAATTCTATTCTGATTGCTTCATGTTTCACTGGTCCTGATTTTGCTAAGATGTTCAGAAGGATGCTATAAAAATGACCATTTCCCCTGTTTGTGTATCCTTTATGGTGCTGAGGATAGTAATAAGAGGCATGATAAAGACTTGTACAAGTTCATTTGGTTTAAAAAGTGCACTGCTAGCATCTTTTTTTCCACTGAAAATACACAGGTCACTTACACTGTCCAGTGATTCAGCTGTGTGCGCTATAACAGTCCAGGTATGTGGTACTTACTGCTGTCAAAAATAATATCATGAAAGAAATAAGGTGATTCTGCCTGTGTAAAGCAAAAACAGCTTTTATACTTGTGGAAACATGTTCAGAGCGGAAACTGACTCAGTTGAGTAAAAAGGTCTGGGAATGAATAATTGTTTCCTGTTTTACTTGGAGAACACTTTTAGGCTGTTTATGTCAAAGAGGATAGAGGATGAACAGAAGATGGAGGAATGAACTATATTCTGGGAAAGAGAAATTGGAAGAGAGAAAGAAGAGCGATGGAAAAGGGGGAAGAGAGTGAAGTAAAAAAGAAGGTAGGGTGGGGAGGGAGACAATATAAATATTCTTCTGCTATAAACCACCTAAGAATTTGATCAGAAGTACTAAGGAAAGTTGTGCCTGGTAACTTACCTTGCATATAAATAGCAGGGTGCTGGTAAATGTTTAACAACCAGCTCTCTGGAAAACAAAAGTTCTGATTTGTAGAGTTTTCAGGTTTAGATATTGTAATAAAAAAGGTTTCCTTTTCCAAATTCAAGCAACTGGTGTACTCTCACTGAACAATGGGCAGAAAGTGCCCAGTTGGGTCCCATGAGCCTGCTGGAGCAGGGGGGAACTGGCTCTAGCACACCTCTGAATGCAAGTTTAGGACAGTCACTGTAAGCTTCCCTGAAATTAACTTGAGGACCTATAAATTCTTTTCTCCTATTCAGTTTCCTGAAGTGGCATATACTAATTTTTTTATGAAAATAGCCTGAATTATTTTTTATTAAAATAAAATCAGTGAAAAGTTCTATTCTACAATAATTATTGGAGTCAAGCACACAATGGTATATAATATAGTGTTAATAATAATAGCATAGCATACAAGTCCCGCCATATTTTATGTTTCTGAAATAATTTAACTTTTTTTTAAATACAGGAGAGAATTTGCTTGTCATAAATACTTTCCTTAAGTGAGGACATAAACTATCAGTGGCTTGGGCCTTACCTTCAGTACCTACAGATGTCTTTCCCTTTGATAGAGACCTTAGAAGATTTTTATGAGAAGAATGTGATTTCATAGTCAGTTCAGGGTGCAATAACAAGATGCCATAGAGAAGAGCCTTAAACAAATATTTATTTCTCACAACTTTGCAGACTGGGAAGTCCAAGATCAAGGTGCTGGCAGATTTTATATCTGGTGAGAGCATATTTTCCTGGTTTGCAGTCTTTTTGCTCTCCCATCACAATGTGGAGAGTTATATCTGCCATCTCCTCCTATTTCATAACGACATCAACCCCATCATGTAGGTCCCACATTTGTGACCTAATCTGACTACCTACCAAAGATCCTACCTCCTGGTAGTTTGGCACTGGGAATGAGAGCTTCACCACAGGAATTTGGGAAAGACACAGTCCATTTTCTTATAGCCAGTAGAGAATAGAGATGGAGGTGGAGCCGAGATTGGGGAAGTGGGGGCTGGAGTGAGCTGAACATAGTCAACTAAAGCAGAAAAGCCTGATAGAATGCTTGCCTTCACTGATAACTTTTCTTTCTTCCTCTTGGGTCAACAGAAACAATTACTTAGCTATGTTAGTTTTAGAAAAGTTAAGGCAAGAATCTATTAAAAATGAGTTAACAAAGGAATAGGTAAACTGATCTAATTAAAGGGTAATAAAGATAGATTGATAATAGTCATCTGTACATCTATACAAAGTAAGTTTGAACAACTTTGATTTATTTAAATGAATAAAAGCAAAATGTTAATTTATGGACATAATTCGGTAGACTAATTAGTCATGCAATACAGCATTGCCCTTCCACAGTTTATTTCCATCAGCAGAATTAATCACAGCAGAGCAGATGTAGTAGGGACAATCCAAGGTTAAAACAAGTGATACAAAATAATGAACTGGAGTACAAGATGATAACCTGGAGAAAGTAATGATTTATTATTCTGCCAGAGTCTTCTGTGGATTGTGCAAGCCACTTTATGCATGCTTGTCTCCCTTTTAAGCAGATATCTCTGATTGTAGTGATCTTTTACTTTGCATTAATTTTATCTGCCTTTGAAGGTAATGTAACTGTGATAAGAGTCAATTAGTTTTGCACCATCGAGAAGCACAATGAAATGTGACTTAAGAAAACAAAGATAAAATTAACTGTCTAAATGAGACTACAAGGCAATCACATCTTTGCTATTTTCTTATAGGGCCATACGTTCAGCATCATAAACTGAAGGACAACTATAAGGATATTTGAGTTGGTTCAAAGACATGCTGTAATGAACACAATTCTTCCAGAGTAATATTAACCAGTAATTTAATGCTAACTTTCCACAGAACCTGAGATTTATATTATAGATTATATTGCAAACAAATACAAATGTCAGGATAGCATGATTGGGAAATAAATTCCTTTTAAACTTCATGTTTGGGATTTTAATTATGAAATAAAACAAGCAAGACTGTTTTCAGTTGAACATCATCTGGCTTTATTATGCCATCATTATTGTTTCCCTATCACTTCAATACACTCAGGAAAATTCCAGAATTTTAGCTACAGAGATGTTGCAAAAAGGAGAAACTCATGATGACACTAAACTTTTGAATATCTTTGTTTTTTCACTTACACTGATGGTAAGGCATGAATGAATGTAAAGGATGATTTTAATAATATAAGTCTGTTACATTGTTCTGTGTCATTTACTTTCAATAGAAATGGCAATTTTTGTCTTGATAATGGTTATTTTTAAGAGCTAGAAAATTTGATAATGAAATGTCATTTTTTAAAATCAAGAAATTGATATATGAAACAATGAAAACAAAATCATTTACTTAAATCATTTGACTTAAAACAAGCCTATGTGGACAATCCAGTTGTCTCACTTCTGAGTATTTATCTGAAATATATAAAACATTAATTCAGAGAAATTTATGTGGCCCAAATTTATTGCAGTAGCATTTACAATAGCCAAGAGCTGGAAAAAAGATATTCACCTACTGAAAATGGATATAGATGTGGTATATATACAACATGAAATACTATTCATTCAGCTATGAAAAAAAGATGACATCCTGCAATTTGCAAAAACATGGATGGACCTAAAGGGGGAGTATACTTAGTGAAAAAAAAAACAGAAAAAGGCAAACATAGTTTGTACTAATATGTGATATGCAGAGAAAATAAATACAAGGATTAAAAAAAAACAAATACAGAAATTAACTAAGTAAAATAAAAATAAGATTTTTTACAGGTGGTGCGCAACTGTAATCCCAGCTATTTGGGAGGCTGAGGCCAGGAATCACTTGAGTCCGTGGGTTTGAGATAACCATGGGCAACACAGCGAGACCTAGTCTCTTTAAAAAAAAAAAGACTTTGGAATCTGAATATTATTAGTGATTGGCAGAAGTGAACAGGTGAGAGGAATTAGTGAATCAAAAGAAAGGGGACAATGGCATAGTGAAAGATTTGCACTTCCACCAGTGAAATTAATATAATAGCACATACATATGATTTTTGATGGTGCATCTATGACATTTCTAAGTTATAATCCAAAACTATTTCAGGAAAAGGACAAAGTCACCAAGGAAAAACAAGTCATAATGGCAAAGTAACAATGAAAATCAAACAATGATCTTGAATGTCTGTACAACACATATAACAAAGGATCTATAACTTGAGCAGAAAATGTGATCATTTCAAAATGAAAAAATGAACAAAAACACATGTGTGAATACTTTACAGAAGAAATAAACACTTAAAATTAACTAAGCAATGTACCTAGTAAATACAAGAAATAAAATATAATATCACTCATTTTAAAATAAAGATATTCAGAAATACTCATTATTATCTAGGATTTGGAAAAGACAATCAAGCTTATTTGTAAAAGTGTAAAATGGTGAGTATTTCTGGAGGGAAGTTTGGAAATATTCATAATTTTTTATTTCAGAAATAAGAATGTGTCATAAAAAAACTAATTATTGTAATAAAATATTCCGAAAGAATGTTCACATCAGTGTTATTTAAAATTGTGAGAACTAGAGTTAGGGAAGGTGCAAAAAAATAAAATAAAATTGTGGAAATTAATAACCTTAAAACATATACATTAAAAAAATGTTCATTAAACGGTGTTCCCATTCAAAGACACTCCACTACACTTAAAACCCTCACTCCCAGACTTGTCACTCCTCTACTCTCTCCTTACTTATATGGTTACTTTGGGTAATCTGCTGTAAAACCAATGGGGGTACCTTTATAGGTTATCTGCTTTTGTCCTTAGTCACCTCCAATATGCCTCCTTTGTTTTGAACTCTAGGAAGTTTTACAACTATGCTTAATATAGTCTCATTACATTTCTGTGTGAGTTCTTTCATTTTAGGGAAGTGTATATTTAGTTCCTTGCCCAAGTTTGGAAAGTTTTCTTTTATTATTTACTTAAATAAATAGTTCTCCGTTCCCTCTCTCCCTCTTTTGTCACCTTCCAGAATATCTAGTATTCTTATGCTGCCTCTTCTATTGGTGTCAGTTCTCTAAATGTTTCTTCTTTCTTTTTTTCTCAGTTTTTTTTCCTTCCTTTACACATTGCTATTTCTTAGGTCAGTGATTTGATCTTGCAGTTAGTATATCCTACTTCCATGACTTTCTCCAGAATTTTTTATCTTCTGTATTGATTTTTTGTATTCCACACTCCTGTTATTTTCTTATTTGATATTTCAACTTCTACTTTTTTTTATTAATTTTATTTCTTCTTTATTTATTTGTTTTGAGTCTTCTCCTAGTTTTTTGAATTTCTTTATCACTCCAATTTCGAACTCAGTATCTAATGTGAGATGATAAAATATCTTCCATATCTTATGGATGGATCCTGGAAATCTGTCCTCTCCTGGTGATGACATGTCCCTTGAAGTCTCACAATACCATGTATTGTATTTTCCCATGTGCCCATTTTTCTGCTTTAAATCTACTCCCCAACCCTGCTTTTTTTTTTTTTTAAAGTGACAAAGTAGTAATTTAGAGATTTGCCAGTAGGTGGTGTTGGGGACTTTTTAGTATACCTTTTACCAGCTTTATATGTCTTGATGTTTGTCTTTTCTGGGCTTCTGTATGTAGATATGTAGATCTGATCTTGTAACTGTTGAGTTAGCTGGTGAGGTAGGAACTTGCAGAGTCCAGATGCTGGTGGGAGTGGGAGCAGAGGAGTTACTTTTGCCTGTGGAGCCCCCTGTATACCTCCCTGGTCTAGACCCTTCTCGGTAGATTACTCACTTTCAGAGAGTCCAAATTTCCCACAGAACCCTAAAGGGTATGGGAGAGGGAGCACAACCACAAAGTCTAGGAGAAATACTCCATAACACTAGTCTTATTGATGTATCTGACAACTTGACTCCTGCAGCAGGAAAAAAAAGTGAATATTAGCAAACAAAATTATATTAAAAAAAAAAAAACAAAGATACCTTACAGAATGGAAGAAAATATTTGGACATCATACATCTGAAAAGGGGTTAGTAGCCAAGACTCACAAAAACTCGTGAAAACCAACAAAAAGAAAACCCAAACAAAAAAATAGGCAAAAGACATCAATAGACACTTCTCCAAAGAAGACATACAGATGGCTAACAGGCATGAAAAACTGCTCATTGTCACTTATTATCAGGGAAATGCAAATCAAAACTACAATGGGATACCATCTCACATCTGTGTATAGGACCCACACATCAAAAGTACTGGAAACAATAAGTTCTGTCTAGGATGTAGGGGGAAAAGGAAACCTCATACACTGTTGGTGTGAATGTAGACTGGTTCAGCTCTATGGATAACAGTATGGAGAGTCCTCAAAATATTAAAACATTAAAATTTGATCCACCACATGATCCAATGATTCCATACCTATGTATTTACCTCTATAATACCAAAACAATAATTTGAAGAATTATATTGACTCTTATATGTTCATTGCATCATGATTGACAACAGTCTAGTTATGGAAACAACCTAACTCAAAGACAGATGAGTGGATTAATAAGATGTGGTACATATACACAATATAATATAACTCAAAAATAAAAAAAGGAACGCTTGCCATTTTCACACAGAGAACAAATGAAGGGATTATGCTAAGTGAAATAAATCAGAAGGAAAGAAGTAAACGCCTGGTCAGTTGTATGGAAAATAGAGGGGAAAAAAAGAGTACAAGAAAACCAAAGCAATAACAAACTACAGAATTCCAGGTAACAGAGGAGAAAGAGAAGAAGGAAAGTCAAGTAGTTAGTGGACACATGAACTATGGCGGATGGCTTTCAGAACCTAGGTAGCTGGAGTATGGTACATCTGAAGGGTGTAATCTTATTTCCTAATCATATACAGCATTGTAAATTAATGTTATAACAACAAGAAAAATAATTTAAAAAGTGCTACAATTTCTACTTTTAAAACTTTATATTTTATGGAAATGACACATTGAAAAACTACTACGTCCATGAACAAATAGGCAAATGATATCTTAAAATGAACAATGAGGTATAGGTATATAAAACATTTTTAGATATTAATAAAAGGAAGAAATTAGGATTCATAAATGGGGCACTTCATTTTCAGTATTGAATATTTGCATGACATTGGAAAAGTTCTTACTGAAGACAATAGAAAACCTTCAAAATGTATTGCTTACTAAATCATGATTATATAATAATATAGTGTAGTTTTTAATAGAAGTTTTATTGATTCTGCATTAATTTATAATACTATATAATTTTGGTAGCACCAATTTACACTTATATAGAATCTTTGTAATTTTTAAAAATCTAACATCTAGAGGATGCTAAAATTTTAATATTCAATTTTAATATATATCTATATGCATCAATTATTTAAGGCATACTAATTTGGTATAATATTTATCAAATACTAAACTCTTAATGATGTTTATCCTTTAGGTGGTGGAATCATGATTTTCATATTCATTTTTAAATCTTTTTTCTGATTTTTTTATATCCCGAGAACATATAACTTACATTGTAAGGAAAACATATTTAAAATATATCTGTAAGATGTATGCCTTGATGCGAGTATCAACAGCTCTTCTAAGCAACAATAAAAACAACAAAAATCCCTGCAGAATTAGATAGCTTGATAGTATTTCTGAAGCTTTATCCATGACAGATGTTAACATAAAACCTGCTTTTTGATCCTAAATTCAGTTGTCTTTATCCAGGAATCGAAGGACATTCATTCTACACAAGGAGTGCAGAATCAGGTCCCCTAATAGCAATGGTACTACATCACTAAAATTGTGCTGCATAAGTCTTTGTAAAAAGGCCAATCAGCAGAAAACATTCTATAAAGGCACCTCCTGCATGGTTCTGAATTATGTTACCTTAACTGAAAAATATAGAAACTAAAGAACACAGAAATAGTAGTCAACTTACATTCTACATTAAGTTTGAATTATTATTCTTCAAGGAGTTCTGAGACTGCTCCGTGTGTATTAAATCTTGAGCAAGTTACAGGTTTTTGGAACTGAACAGTAATTGGTTTGTAAAACTAGCTTAAGCATTTCCATCTGCACACATAAAATTTTGATTAATTTTGTTTCTAGTTATGTGGTGAGGCATAGCAATTTTTTTTGACATTGAGCTCTTATGCACTTTTAGAGGACCAAGAAGTTATTATACTTTCACAGACATTTCTTGATAATAATAGACTATATAAAAATAATACCAGGTGATACTTGGCTAGCAGTCAAGTGGAACTCTGCTTTGTCTATAAATACAATTTTCAAAAGATTCAATGCTATAAACACTTGACTGAAAATATGATTGTTTCATCTTGTATACTTGGTTATGTTCTGACAAGAGGATATATTGATTGCCCTCTATCACTATATAGTTTTTCAGGGAATGTAACTGAAAATTCTAGTAAACAAAGATGAAACTTCACTCTAAACTAGCTCAATGAATTAATGAAATAAAACCTTGAATGCCAAATGGGTTTGGCAAGATCATTATATCTTAAATCTACATTTATTTTGAATGTACAACTTATGGCATTCTATGGGCTATATCTAAATACTTAAGAAGAGAACATTTGAATTTTATGTAGAAGTGGGCATTATTATTTCCTTAGAAGTGTGATTTGGTTGAAGTAAAAGCAGTTTTAAAATAAATGGTGCTAAGCAATTTCTAATATACTTTAATTTGAAATGAGAGCTCATAGAGAAATTGTACTAAAGCTTGAACTACCACCAAATCAATTTTCAACGACTAAAAAATCTATTTTTCATTTTCATGTGTAATTTATTTGTCCAAGATGTTGCTGAATATAATTAAGTGTATAAAATTTGTCACAAAATTAGAATTTTACACTAGCATTATGCTATCTCTCTATGTATCTGCATGTTGCTTTCACCCTGTAATTGTGCTCATAGCCCTTGAAAAACTTTCCTGGTTTATTTAGAAACTGTCAGTGAGCACCAAAATACCGTAATTACTTCTATTGAGATGTTTGGAATAACAGATTTGAACAACAGAATTTGAATTCCAATTTTAATGTTGACTGGATGTTAACATTTGACAATTAAATTAAATGTCTGAAATGTTTGTTTCATTGTCATTGTGGTAGAAATAATACCCATCTCCCTTGCTACAAGGAATAAATGAGATATTAAGGGGGGGAACCCTCATTGTTGCTAAGACAAAATAGTTCCTCAAGAAGTATTTTGTCATATTGCAGTCTACTGTGCCACATTTATTTAATATTAGCCAGGGAAATTTTCCATAGCAATAGCAGTAAGGTCATAGTAACTATGTAGAACAGCATTCTTGTTATCATCAAAGTCTACTGGATCTGGTCAGAAATAATTCTGTATTAAATTGAATTCTATCCCATTGTTGGTTTGATCATGTTCTGTATTAATTACACATTCTCCTATGTACTTGCATTATTGGTGCATTTGTTAAATGATGTCCTTAATAATTTTGTCAATGTCAATGCTGTTTATTCTAAACTTTTTAATTGCCTTTGAACTTTAGAGAGCACAATGCATTTATATTAAAATAAAAATACAATGCTAAAGAACTTAATTGTTATCTAAATGTCATTTAATTTGGCTGAAAAACCCAATGCAACTGGTGAATAAAGAATCTGCTGCCTGGGATACATTTACTTTCAAAGAAGATCAAATTAAAGGTTTACTGCAAGGGAAAATGTATTAATAAAAATCTTCCTGTGAACATAGGATTAACCACAAAGCAATTAATGAAAAGTAAGCATCACTCACAAATGAAGAAAATATTAAATGGGCATTTAAATGCTGCCATGACCTTTATTTCCCCAGACAAAGACGACTTTGAAATCAAAGTTTATGCAATAATCACACTAGTAATTGAGCCTTGCTGCCATCTAAAAATTTTCCTGGGACTTTAAATTCCCTTTTCCTGGTGGAGTTATTAAAAAAAAAAAAAGATAGTCAATTATCCTATGTAATGTAACTGTAGAAACTTCCATGGATATATTAAAAGCACAAGTTAATTAGAATAAAAAGAAACAACTACTAGTTTTCTTCATCACTCCCATCTGTTGTTAAGAACTCATAATTATAACATACTTTCACTGATGAAAAGCACAGACAGATAACAGGAAACAGAAGGGAGATTTACAATCCCTTTTCTTACTGGAAAGGTTCTAGCTCAATTCCCCTCTAACTGGTACATCGAGTAGATAAAAACTCAATGTAGTAAAATCTCTACTTATGCAATTCAGTATCACCATGGAAACATCTCCCTTTCAGTGAAATAATGAGATGGAAATGAAAACAGCTGCCATATAATGAACCTAGGCACAAACATAGTCTGAGTTACTCATGCCAAAAGTAAGTGACAGGAGGGTCAAATAGATGGAGTTGGGATGAACAAGGAGCAGGCAGAAAGCTGATCAGTGAGTATTATGGGAAGGGGTGGGAAGAATTACTTGGAATTCTATATTAAAACATTCAGAATTTGATACTTAAACGTTTGGGTATTGAGTTACTGGCATTCTCACAACAGAGTCAATGGGGTATAGAATTTGAGTAATCATTATCTGAGTTCAACCTAATGCTTTGTATATTTGATACTTTAAACTCAAAATTTGTGTTTCGGGAATCCAGCAAGATGGTGGGCCCATAAAATGCTGGGTTTGCCTCTCCCACATATTCAAAACCAAATTATAACAAACAAGGACAACAGCTCCTGAGAGATGGCTATCATGTACAGAAGGAGCAATAACACAGTGGAAAGGGATAGGAAAACCTACAACTGAACTGTGTTTGGAGCAAATCCAGGGCAGGACATCTGACAACAGGGAAGGCAAGTGATATAAGCAGTCCTCTGCTCTTGTGAAATCAATGGCATATGCCCAAATCATGGATGTAAAACCAGAAGTATACAAGAAAAGATAGCACAGAGGCATAATCAGCATGCAGGACAGCGGGTGCAACAGTGAAGAACTGTCGGAGTATAGGTGAGAATGTAAATAACTGGCTTGATACTGAGGCAACCAAATCAAAACAACTGGAAATCAGAGGGAGACCCAGATTTGATCTCCTATGTCTCTTCATGGAAGAGCCCATTATTTGCAGCTTGAAGCTATGATATAAGAAGAACCTGCTTTACTCCCTCCCAAGGTCAAAACTGAGACAACTAAATGCTCTAATCAGAGTTTGAAGTAACTAGGTTTTAACAACATGAGCCAGTGCTGCCAGGTAAGGCTCCCTACTCAGAAAGCAAAGAGAATAATTCCTGAGGTCTGACCTGTCTCAAATCTAGTCTTCATCCAGCACAACATCAATTTCCCAACCATAACCTAAAGACCGAGCCTGACATTAGACTGTATGAGGTGTTTTGAATGTTGTTAATTTAGGGGAGGGGATGCCTGTGTATCTACAGCACATAACTCAGATACACACAGCAATGCAGAAAGCTTGAATCCTTGATAATTATTGGAGGTAATTTTTTGGTGCCCTATTGAACCAGTTCCTTCTTACCTACTATTGTTCTTACCTACCTGGTCCCTACACAACTGAAGAGATTCAAAGGCATCCGTGAATTAATAGACACCTAACAGTCCTGAGGAAAAAAAAATGATTATATACGACTTTTTCTAAGTCAGATATTAAGTCAGTTTATCAATATTATAAAAAGAAAACTCTCATGTCAATGCAGAAAACCTAAAATGAAGAGACAGAAGGACATATCATAAAAGCAAGACAAAAACTCCTACAGAAGTCTTAAACAAGCAGAAGTATGTGCAGAATATGCCTGGTGTGGCATTCAAGGTAATGATTCTAACCATACTTGCCAAGTTAAGAAAACTTGCCAAATTAAGAAAAACAATGGTAAATCAAAAACAGGAACACGTAAACATCAAGGGACATGACACAATTAGAACTACTGAATCTTAAAAACACTGTAACTGAATTTAAGATACAATAGAGGATTCCGCAGTAGGTAAACAGCAATAGAAAAACATTGAGCTTTGAAATACAAAGAACACATAAATGGAACAGCAAAGAGAAAAAATAATAAAAAAATACAAAAAATATGTTAGAGTTCTTTGGGATAATACAAAGAGACTATAAAGAGAAATAGCATTATATCAAGTACTTTCAAGAAGAAGAGAAAGAGAAAGGCATAGAAAATTTATTGAAAGAAATAATTAGTAACAACCATTTCAACTTCACTCTGGAAATAAAACCAAATATCCTGGTCAACATGGCAAATAGCTCCAAACAAAATAATACCAAGTCAACACACTAGTGTTTTTTATTCTAAAAGGCACAATATTTTTACCATATTTATGTGATATGAGAAAAGGGTTAGTAGATTGAAAATGCAGCACTATTAATACAGATCTAGAAGAAACATGAATCTGATTATAATAATTCTTAGACAACTAGTAGAGGATAAATGGTGGTAGGTGTAAGGTGGGAGTGAGTGGAGGGGGAGTTATAGTTTCCATCTGCCAAGATCTACTCTTTCATAATAGAGAAAGTGAAGACAACTGCTGGAAACAACTGGAGAACCCGAGTCCTAAGGAACTTTTACGAGAGAACAGTGAAGTTTAGAATAGTCTGTTGAGGAGTTTGCAGAACCGTATATCTAGGTGTTTGGGAATAAGAGAGGAATTTCTTGGCAACTTGGCTCCCCCCTGCACTAAGTCTGACCAGAAGCAAATGACTTAATATTTCCAAACTTAAGCCGGGCACGGTAACTCGTGCCTGTAAGCTTCAGTCTATGAAGCTATGGGGCTAGGGATCGCGGTTCGAGTCCCACTTGGGGCAACACGGCAAGACCTAGTCTCAGAAAATAGTTGGGCATGGTGGCGCATGCCTATAATCCCAGCTACCTGGGAAACTGAGGCTGGGGATTGCTTGAGTCTGTGGTACCCCGGGCAATGAGAGCCTGCGGTTCCATGGGCAAAAACAGCGAGACCTAGTCTCAAAATAAACAAACAAACAAACAAACAAACAAACAAACAAATAAATAAATAAATAAATAAATAAATAAATAAATAAATAAATAAATAAATAAAATTTCCAAACTTAGATTTCTTCACCTGCAAGATGAGGTGTTAAGGTGAGACAGTAATATTATCAGTCATGAAGTGGTTCTGAAGATCAAATGAGATAATGCTTATAAATAACTTATCACAAGTGGTCAATGAATATTATCTATTATTTATATTAGAACAAGAAAAAAATTGACAAATTACTAAAGCTTTGGAGAAAGTGTATATAAACAGATGGTATTTTAAAAAATGTTTTCAGATGATATTGATGGACCAATTGAAATTGTGCAGTTAATGGTTGGAATGGTTCTATATTGCACTGGTAGACCGTATAGCTGTGTTTTGCAGGCTGGATATAAGAGGAAGAAAAGTTCAAAACTGCAACTTACACAGGGCTGAGAATTTGCAAGCAGAATTGACTTAAACACTTTTAGGATGCTAGTAAGAGATTTTTTTTTTCATCACTGTGAGGTGTTTAGTATGTTAGGAAGCAAGTATATTGGACAGAACTTGGATGAAAGAGGAGTTAACTTAAAGTTGAAAGGATATAGAGAGAAATAAGAAAGAACCATCTAAGAACTGAAGAAAAACAGGTGAGAATAGGTGGAGAGCAAAACTTTATGAAAGTTTCATCAAAATTCTATCCAAATAGAAACAGTGTGCTTTTAAAGCATGTGTGGTTGGTTGATAGTCCAAGGGCTGGTCATCAAAACCCGTATCATGGCATCATGGAGTTACCCAACTCCTCCTGACTAGTTCCTGTGTACTGCCTCTCTCCTGTTCCACTAGAATTCAGCTTCTTCAGCGGGGTCAGGGACCCTCCCCTTGGCTAACTGATACTGGACCCTGATGTCTCCACATTAAGCACTCCTCATAAGCATTCTGTATTGGAACCTTGCTGTAATCATTGCTCTGTTCTGAGGTATTGGTCAAGTCCCTCATTTCTCTGCAGCCTGACTGAATTCTTGATTAAGTACATCTCCATGAACTAAAAGATTGCTAACACTTTGGAGAGAATGTATATAAGTACATGACATTTTTAAAAAGATGCTCAAATGATATGGACCAAGTGAAACCAGGTAACCAATTGGTAGGATGTCTGCAGTATTGCACCAGCTACCTCACAGGATTTTCTTCACCCTCAGGATCTTTGAAGGACCTTTGAAGTACATAGGAGAGAAATGTTAAAGGTCCCTTTGAAGGACCTTTGAAATACATAGGAGAAATGTTAAGAAATTCATCATTCTATGTATCCATCAGAAAACCTCTGCTAATGATAGGAACAGATGCTGAAAGACACCAGTCATTAGATCATTCTGGACATTACTCAAACATGTTGAAATGATGTAGCCATCTCATACTCTTGCTGTTTCAATACTTTAAATTCTTCTTTAAAAATGAATGTCTTTCAGGTTGTGAAAGTTTTCCTTTTCCTTCTGCTCCTCCTTCCTCCTCCTTTTTCAGTTTTTATTGTCCTTCCCTATGTTCCCTGTGGACTTAAGTACTACCCTGGAGTGTAAGTGTATTGAAGGTGAAGATAGGGAATAGCTTGTGAAAAAGTTGTGCTGATTAACTCTGCCTTGCATCACACCTAGTCTTTAGACATTGCGACTGGGAGTTTACTATGGCTTAGAGCTCTTCTTGATCTTGGGTTGTCATGAACTGGCATCTCTTGTTTCACCTGCTTGTCTGTTACTGTGCCTAGTCATAGGATCTCCTGTATTTGAAAGTTTTCTCATCCCAATTTGAAGCATGTTTCTGTACACTGAGGTATATTGCACTATACCTCTTGAGAACTCTAGGACACTCATACATCTAGTTGAAATTTTAGTTTTCAGTGATAGATATCCTGATATTAAATAGTAAATGTCTGCTGTTTTATGATTTGTAAAAACAAGTCACAAATTTTCAAACCATAAATTATGGCTCACTAGTAGGTCATAAAATAATTTATTTTTGTTATAACTAAATAAAATAAAACAGGATAGAAAATGCTGCTTTTTAAGAAATAAGGCTAGTATTATAAATATTATTTACTTAGGTGTTTGTTGTATACTAGATCAAGACATGAAATGTATTTATGTCTGTGAATTACTATGCAAAAATTTGAAGGACTCTTCCAAAAACTTTATTCATTGCTCTTAGCTCTGAATTTTAGGGATCTACAATATTTTACTTCTTAAGATTATTATCTCTTGCAAGTCAAACTTCCTTTACCCTAAAATTTATGCATTTTGCCATAAATATCCAGAAATAAATATTAATCTTTATTTCAGATTCCTTAATGACTTTCTCTGAGGCAATTAACAACACTGCATAATTGGGTAAAAATGATTGTGACAAGAACAGAGGGAAAAAAGAAACCTGCACTAAATTGTTCATAACTTTCCTTTGAAATGGTGTCAGAATGCATACAAAATTAACTTGTCAAGTGGGTAAATATAAAACAATTCCCAATTTTATATAAATGAAACCATGATCACTTCATACATTTTATACATTAGCTATAGCTAATATTTCTTAATATCTATCATATTCCAAGGAAAAGAAAACAGAAATAAATAAAAAAATTCTACTCATAACTGGATAGACAGATATAAATAATGTGATTACTCAAATTCTACACATAGAAGGAAGCGCAAACATGGCAAATGTACATGAGTGCACAGCACATGTCCAAGGTGACTAGAAAGAAGGTACAAGTAGTATGTGATTAACTGGGACTGAACATAAATAAAAAGGGTAGACTGAAAAATGGGAGGTTCTGAACACAGTCCTCATATTAATTTATTATTCATTTTATTGTAGGTGTAACACTTAAGAATTAGAACTCCCCTTTGTCAGCAGAGCAGAGCCAGAAAGTTTTAAGCAAATGATTGGTATTTCCATTTCTTTTAGAAAATAAGTACAGTGAGATATATCACAATGTGGAGAAAGTTAGTAAAATTAAAAAAGATTGTGTGTTCATACAAAAAAATAGGGAAGAAAAGAGCAAAAGGCATTCCAAATGCTCATACCGTGGGATGATATATAAGTGGGGATGGTTGTACCTGAGATGCAGTTCATCAGAAAAAGTACAGATTTGAGGAACATGAGCATAGCATAAAACCAGACATACACAATACAGATCAGCAACAGTGTAAGGGAATTTTTTTTTTTTTTTTTGAGACTAGGTCTTGCTATTTTTGCCCGTGGAATCACAGGCTCTCGTTGCCCGGGGTACCCCAGACTCAAGCAATCCCCAGCCTCAGCTTCCCAGGTAGCTGGGATGACAGGCGCGCGCCACCACGCCCAGCTATTTTTTTGGAACTAGGTCTCGCTACGGGCCCCAGGCGGGACTCGAACCGCGATTCCTAGCCCCGGCCGCTTCATAGGTTGAAGCTTACAAGCACAAGCCACTGTGCCCGGCCCAGTGTAAGGGAATTTACTGTAGGATTCCAGAAAGGAGCACTGACAATAAGATGTATCATTCATAAAAGACATTCTTTCTCATGGTGCTTGATGAGATCCACTGACTTCAAGAAAGTACTGCTGAGTGGGAGAATATTTTTAACCTAAATCCAGTGTGGTGCTGTGGTTTGTGCAGTCTGTTCACCTGGAGCAGATAGAGACGGGATGTGGTAACAGAAGCAAATCCCAGGAAGGGATAAATTTTTGTGATCTAAGGAAAGCATCCAATGGGTAAACAGTATATGATGTAGATCTCAGGGAAGGAGAATATCTGGGAATCCCAGCAGGCAGACCATTCTTAGAGGTAGATCATCTTAGCCACTCTTAGCAGTTAATCTGTTCACTGGGTAGGTCTTGGGAGACAATTCTAGTGCTGGAGAGGGAAACTAACAAGGTAGGGAACAACAGACCAATTGGAAATGGAATACTATGTGGGTATTAAGTCAGGGGTAGATAAGGAAACAAAAACAAGGATCCAAGGATGAGGCCCTGGGTGCAGTTTCAGAAGTAGGCCTTGGAAAGAAATCAGAAACCTGTTACCGGCTGACCAAGAATATCAAGGAGAAAGGAAGTGATGGAATACTGAATTCAAAGTGTTAGCCAAAGTTTCTTCAGCTGATTCATACACTACAATTATTTAGGGAAAGTTTGAATGAATATCTTTATTTAGTACCTAGTTTAAATCAATTTTTATATTTGGAATTCCTGGAACATTGCTATTTAAAGCAAAAACTACCCAAGTGTTCTAAATCACAGTTAAGAAGACTAATCTAGTATATTCTCAGCTTTAACCAACTTAATCACAAGGGTAAATTTAATAAAAAAAAAAAAAAAAGCCTAAGGCCAGGTTATATCTAAAAAGGAAAGAAAAAGAAAAAATAGATTCTACTCTAGTATATTGTAATTTAGAAAGTCTCAGATTTGGATTGAGCATCTGAACTTTTGAAAGATGATTTAAGGAAGGAATTGTTTGAATAAAATTATTAGAATGAACTGTTATTAGGTAACAAGCATTCTCTTTTAATAATATAAGTAGATAATACTAAATTATTATATAACTGATAGAAAAATTTGAGCTAATTCAATCAGATTGTTTTCTTCATAAAACCAAAAGGAAAATTGTGCAAGAGGAAATTCAAGTGTGGACCTGCAGGGTGCAGGGAGCAGAAGGGAAAAGGTATTTGGGTACAGTGTGTACTCTGGACACTAGGACAGTCCTCAGGGAGGTTCTACAAAGGGCACTTATGCAGGAAGAAGAAATTATGACTCTAAGTAGACCAAGAGGAAAAAAGGAAAGAAAAAAATTCCAAAAAGAAATCAGGAACCTTTATTTCAAACTTCTGCTTGTTTCCAAGGAAACAAGGGAAAGAAAATAAGACTTTTTTCTTTTCTTTTTCTTTCTTTCTTTTTTTGCAACTCCCATAAGTCTCACTAATACTATTGTATTAAATTTCAATGATAGTGCAAGTTAAATATGCTTTAAAAAATAAGTATTGCCTGCGTAGAACACTGTCTGCTAGATGGAAGATTCCTTACAAAACTTAGCTATAAGCAGCACTTAGATTTTCTAAAAAAAACATGGAATAAATTTAGCATGTAATCAGTGAAGGGGTAGTTGTTTTATAGACTGGAGCTGTTACCTCTTTGAGGGTTAAGATTCTGGAGTTGGATACTTTGAACAAGAAGGAAATGTTCATTCCGTTTTCATAAATCAGAATCTGCCCTGATACACAATATAAAGAGTTAAGAATAGGAAAATGGATCTAGGAGTCCAAGCTTGATTAACAACTTTGACAGTCAATGATTTTTAAAATAAATTTGCTTTTTATACCCTGAGAAAGAGATTTCTATTTATCCCATCATTTCTTCATATAATAAGATGGATTATCTAAAATTAGTTGTATCTGTGCAACACATAAAAATATAAGTTTCTATTTAAGGTGAGGATTTCTACGTAGAGGTACAAAAACAGAACCTTAGTAGGGTGATAGAAATGAAACTGTAGCCCAAGTTGAGAGGGTCATGTGAAGAAAAAAACCAGGGCCACCTAGGTAATTTTGTATTTGATTATCTACAATAATATATAACTGGCTTGTAAGGACAAACAAAATAAAAAACAAGCCCTTCCCATAAACTTCATGAGAAGACCCAAGTCTGACTGAAAATTTTATAATAAGAGGGATTTCTTACATGGCAAGAGCAATGTGTTGAGTCTTAAGATTGTGATGCTTTGATTGTCACTTAAATCTTAGGCATGCTTTTCTTCCCATTTTTATAAACCAAGGTGTACTGCCTAAAATTTTGAATGTTATGCTGCTTTCTCATTGAGTCCCAGAAATGTTTCTTCATTTGCATATTCCCCTTACAACCCTAAGGCTTTATTTATCTACTTTTCTCAACTCTGTAACAATGTCTCCATCTGATTCAGCTGACTGTATAGTCAAATGCTGCTTTTCAAAAGGAAATAGTTTATTGCCCAGAAGTTATAAGGCTGTGTGGTAAACATACTTTTCATCTCAAATGGAAACTGATTTCTTTTTTCATTAAGAAACAAGTTTGTGATTTGCATAGTTATAAGGAACTCTGTAGTGAGGCATAGAAAAGCAACCACATGAATTGTTGAAGAGGCTCCTTGTAAACTAATGTCACTAAATCTCAACAACTGAGGAAAATGTGACAATTTTGTTGTGTAACAAATTCCCATGGGGCTTTTACAGTTCCTACTTGGCAAGGAGTTTATTAATTTTTTCATTTTTATAATGCATTGAAGTCTACTTTACCAGAATAAAATTGGTCCAAATGGGCAACTATGTCATAATAATCCATAATATTTTTAAGTAATTTTTTAGTAAACACAGTCATTTTGAACTTGCCAACATTAGTGGAACTGCTAGTTTTTAACTAAATACATGATTGCCCAGAATAAAGACCACATTTCTCAACTGCTCATAGAATCAGACATGAACACTAAATATGCTCTATCTAATGGGATAAAATGGATCTGATGGTCACAACTTTCAGGAAGTTGTGCACAGTGGGTTAAATTGTGACTCTTGAAAATGCATGGGTATCTGGAAACTGTAAATATGAGTTTATTTGCAAGATTACATATATAAGATCTTTGTATATATAATTAAGTGAAGGATTATAAGATGAGATCATTCTAAATTTAGGGCGAACCCTAAACCCAATGACAAATGTCCTTATAGAGAAACACAGAGGGACATTTGAGACATAGACATATGCTGGGGATACAGTAACAAGAACACACAGCAGAGATATGTAGCCTCAAGGCACAGAACAGTTAGAGCCATCAGAAATTTGAAAAGACAAGAAGGGTTTCCAGTAGAATCTGTGAAGGAAGAACAGTTCTTTACACATGCTAATTTCTTATCTCTGGCCTTCAATATTGTGAGAAAATATTTCTGGGCTTTATTTGTTTTTAAGACAGATGTTTATTCTTTCATAGCTCTGGACACTAGTCTATTTTCAACCACCAGTTCTATGGCAACTTGTTACAGAAACCCTAGGAAACTAATATAGAGTCCTAGAAATGAAAACCTGCCACAAAGGTTTATCAACGGAACTGACTGCCCCCAGCATTCTAAAAATGAAAGAGAAATGGTTTCTTTCTATCAATGAGATTTTGAGTTTCCTCTGTTACACACATGTAGACCTAATGTTAACCATCACCACTGGTGTGATATATCATTTGTGTGGTTAGTTGTCATGTTTTTGAAAACCAACCTGATGTGGAATTCATCTGTGTATTCATATTAGGTATTGCTATTAGTACCTTAGATATTATGGCCACTCAGTAATATTTATTGAATAAATGGATGTATTACATTTTAAATCTTCCCATCAGTTATGATGAGTAAAATTCTGAACTTAAAATATCCCAAGGTTAATTAGTAAAGTCTGCTCTTTGGTGATAGGTATATAATAGAAAATCAGAGAGATTAAGAAATTGCCATCATTTTGCCATCATTTTAAGAGATTCACCATCATCCCATAAATGTTTACTTCCTATTCTTCTTTTCTTCCTATCATTGCTCAAATGAAAGGTTCTTTACTCAAAACAGTGTGTGTCCTGTTAGGATATGCATTAAATCCTCATATGAAATGTGGTAGCAAGTTTCAGACACCCAAATAATTACTCATAGGACAACTAGAGTATGAATTTCAACAGTCTTCTTCCTAAATCACAATCTAGAAATGGCACTAGGGGAATTAAATTATATATATAGTGCATTTGGGACTTTTAAGGGGTTTTGTCTCCAAACCCAGCATCTTTCTTTGATGGGGATAGGGCCTGGATGGTTTTATTTTAGAAAGTTTATTCAAATTCAAGTAACTATCAGTGTCACTAACCTCAAAAAGAAAGGAAGAAAAAGGTGAAAGTTAATTTATAATTGACAGTGCCAATGTTTCCAATAATCTGGTGGGGTCAGATTTACAAGTGTCAAATGTTTTCCCACATAGGTAGCTGGAGAGGGGCAATGACAATAACCCTGTGAATAATGATATTTCAATTTGGTGTTTGCACAGTTTTAATTCATTTAATTCCCAGATTCTTATTGTCAAAAATTTTGCAATGATCTCTTTTTATTTTGTTTCTCATATTTCAATATCATTTTGATTCTCAAGGTCCTATAGTAAATTGGGCATAATAAAATGTTGACACCAAATATTAATATTCAATGTAATTTGATTTGAATGGAATTAGTAAAAGAGCAAATGATTATTATCCTCAAGTCTTATTCTTATGATGTGACCATCATTCTATAGTGAGATGTATGGCTTGTTTCTCAATTCCAGTATTATAAAATTAAATCAAATATCTTTCCAAAAGTTTCTATTTCTCACTGGTGAATGGAACAGAGATTAAAGGATTGATTGACAACTATCTTCAATACCATCCTCTCTCCTCAAGTAATTATGCATTTGATCATGTGGAGAAAATTACATTTTCAGTTGACCTTGTTGGTATATGTGTACATGTGACTTTATCCTGGTAAAATGTAAGTAGACATGGTATATGTAACTTTCAGAAAGTGTTCTTAAAGTATAAAAGTAATGCAATTCTTCCTCTTCCTTCAGTTGATTAGATTGTTGGCATAATGTTCCCAGCTTCACAGCCATCTTGGGCCATGATGTGGGAGCCATTTGTCAAGAAAGACAACAAAAATAGCATGATATAGATTAGTGATATTTAGATAATATGGGAATTTTCCATTATATTAAGTTGAGCTTAATCCTAGTTAATGGGAGGACATAAGATCCTTTCAGGACATGGGAATGATCAAAAAGAAAAAAAAGTAAAATGATTGAAGTCACTTCAAAAGAGAAGGAATTGATTTCTGTTCAGGGAAGCAAGAAAGCTACAGAGGTTGCTTTTCAATCATGTAGAATTTGGATATATGAAAATGAAATGGAGAAAGTGCATTCTCATTATGGGGTGTAGAAAGATATTGGGGGAAAATTGAACCAGAAGGGCAACCTGGAGTCAAATATTTATGGGTTTGATTACCACCACAAGATGATGGACATTATTAAGTAAGCAATGGGCATCATAAAAGCATTTTAATTATGACTTCACTGAAATGAATTAAAGAGGTCTTAGAATTATAGAACCTATTTAGTCCCTCATACTGAAAATACTCAGTGGTGACTCTAGAACAGTTCATTCCAACATTTTAAAATGAAATTATACTCAGAAGTATAAAAATGAATGCAAAGCAACCTGGATTAAAATAGATGAGTTTGTTTACTGCTGAGGACAACTGACCTTATGTTCAGCTGCTCCAAGTCACAGCTAAAAACGCTGAGATCTTTGAAGGCCAAAGTGTCAGCATACCTATCACCTAGTCCCTCTATGCTATGCCAGGTAGAAACGTTGCCTTTGAGGAATAATTTGGTGTAAAACAGAGGATATTTTATTTATGTACATTTATGTGAATCACTTATTAATGGAACTTGAGTGAAATTAGATAGTATTCTATTATTAAGAATTGGTACCATTAATTTCTACAGTCTACATAAACACTGAAGTAAGATGAGAGTGCAGATGGTGATGATATTAAAATGCATACCTCTCTACACACTTGTAAACACACACATGCTTCCACACACACATACACACACACACACACACACACACACATCAAGAAAAAATACAGAAGCCATTCCAAGTTTTGACAAATAGAAGTTTACATTCATTTTTTTAAGCAGTTAGAAACATCTTGGAAGTTGTTCATTTTCTCCCCTTCAGTGACTAATATCTTCAATCCCCAGACCCATGCCATATGACATTTTCCTATATTCTTTTCACACAGAGAAGAGTAGGGAGATGAGAGTGGGCCCAGGTGAACCAAAGGTGTGCATCTCCATAAATAATAGCTTTTTATGGGTTCATCATATGGATTAATCTCCTTGAGATTCTCATTGTTACCTTTTTTAAAATAAGAACATAAAAGTCACAAGGAAAGCTAATATCCATTGAATGCCCCTTACTATGTGCAGATGATGGTACCTCAAGTTCATAAAAAATGCAGTACCATTATTATTCCCATTTTTTCAAAGACAAAAATTTCAGAACAAAGTTTAAGTCTGTACCCACTTTTTCCTTGCTACTACTAAAAATTTTTAAAGTGGTGACATTACTTAAATGGCAACTGCCTGGAGTTATTCTATACATCCCTTTACTAAGGTTTTTACAAATATAAAATAAAGAAAAACACCCCATACTGATGTGTTTTGGGGTGGGGTGGAAGCATTATTTTTTATCATACAATTTGAGTATTTTGGTTTTTGGCAGACTATCTAAATTGTAACTTTGACTATATCCATCAGTAAGATCCAAAGAAACATAGATGTGAGTCATTTTCCTTTTTTATGGGATATTTTTCTTTTAGTCAAGTTAATACAATTAAACAGTCTCAGAAAATTCAGTCTTGGACACCCTTAATGCTCCTTAAAATTATTGTATTTATGAAAAAATATTCAAACTATATTCCATTCTATATGATAGAAATACATAGAACATAGCTTGACATAGAACAATTGCCATAACTTGAGGATTATATGCTTTAAAGATGGTTAAAACATTTATCTCCTTTTTTGCTTCATTCCATCAACTTAATGAAAGTAAAGCTGACAAGCTACATGAAAAACCTGCATCTCTAGCCATGATTTTATTCCTAAAATCAAATCTATTTTTAACAGATACTGAGAGCCAGAGACTAATTTTTGCACAAAATTATGCATTCATGGAAAAACTGTGAATGAATCTACTGCTTGTTAAATGAAGGTAAGTGATGGAGTAAACTGCCACCTAGAGTTGAGATTTTCATTTAGCTCAAGATAACTTGTAAACAAAAGTCCTTTAGTTCTGAACGGTTCATGTCTCTATAGAATTGAATGTTTATCAAAGAAAGGTGATATTTTGATGAGGAAAAAGCAAGCTTACTAGAATTAAAATATATTGATATTTATTTGCTATATTTAGAAAAATATTTTTGGGAGGAAAATACATTTAACATATTAACATATGTAAGTGCTCCAAAATAAAAAGTCAAATTATTTAGAGTGCCTTATATTATAAATTCCTGGAACAAAAATACATTCAATCCAAATTCTGCACTCATAACCTATTCAATTCCCTGCTTCACTTCCCGCTGTGGGGATCAAAGCTTTCTCCAACAGGCCAGTATCACTGTCAAGATTTAACTGAACTATTCAGATATAAATATGGCAGTTAATTGTTTGGAAGTCTGAAAAGCTAATATTTTCAATTTTTAAAATATATATCACTCTAAAATTATACCCTTGTCTTTGACAAGGGTATAAAAATCAATAAGTTAATTTTATTAATTAAAATTAATTAATCTTAGTTAATCTAAAATTAATAAGTTAGTCATACTAGAGTATTCTTATTTTCTTATTTAAAAAGGGTACAAATGAGAGTTTCAAGAAGAGTGATCCCTATGATAAACCCATTTAAAAAATCCTTTTATTTATGGAGTTACACATCTTTTATTCACCTGGGTTCATTTTGGTCTCCCTACTCTCCACTGTGTGAAAAGAATATAGGAAAAAATTAGATGGCATGGGTATAGGGGGGTGGCCTAATAAACTGAAAAATTGATTCTTACCCTAAATTTATAGTTCCTGATAGATGTGAAAAGCCAGTATCAAACCTTAACCCTGAGTGTATGTCATACTTTGGGTATGGATATTCTGGATCAAGGAGAGAGTATATGTTTTGAGGAGAGACATACATAAAAATTATGTATTTTCACTGAGATTAATTGACTTGCAGCATTATATTAGTTTCAGGTGTATAACATAATTCAAAGACTTATTATTTTAGCAACTTTGAAATATGAAATGCAGTATTAGCATATAGACACCATAGCATACACTGTATACTCATACCTCACTTATTTTATAACTGGAAGTTTGCACTTGACCTCCTTTACCCATTTTATGCACCATCTACCTCCCACCTATGGAAATTACCAATCTGTTCTTTTTCTGTTTTTTGATTCTTCATGTTATTAGGATCAAATAATATTTCTTTTTCTCTTGATTTACTTAGCATATTGCCTCAAAGTCTATCCATTTTTTCACAAATGGTAAAATTTCATTCTTTTTTATTGCTAAATAATATTTTTTACATCTATATATGGACACAGATTATTTCCAAATTGTAAACAATGCTGCAATGAACAGGGATGCACGTATTTTTTTCAAGTTAGTGGTTTTGTTTTCTTTAGTTCTATATGGAGAAGTATAATTACTGGATCATATGGTAGGTTTCATTTTATTAATTTTTGAGGAACCATCATGCTGTTTTCCATAGTGGTTGCACCAATTTACATTTCCATCAACAGTGTGCTAGGGTTCCCTTTACTCTACATCATTGCTAACACTTGTTATTTCTTATCTTTTGGTAATAGTCATTTTAACCTGATGTTTTGACTTGTATTTCCCTGAAGATTAGTGATAGAATAACTTACTCAGAAGTAAACATTCTAACTCTTTCTGTACAAATATATGATTTTATGTTTATCACCTGACTGCTTTCATTTTCAAGCCCGGCCTTGTACCTCATTTATCTTAAAATCTCATGGTGCATGGAAAACAGTCTGTTGATTCTTTCTGCCTCATATAACATGCTGCTTCTCCTTTTTACTCTAGTACTTCCTCATTCTTATTTTCCCCACCTTCTTTCTCAGCAGAAATTTATTACCTTATTTTCTCTCATATAAATTTTTTTTCAGCTTTCATATCCCTTATCTTCATTAAACTCTTTTTGACCTAATCCTCTGAGGGCAAATTTGTGACTAATCTTGTCTATTTTTCACATTTCCTCTAACTTCTCTCTGTGTTTATTACAACTTCCCCAAGAATCTCTTGCCTTCATTGTTTCCACAATCAGCCAGAAAGGAAACTTGATAGGTTTCCTTTTCACTCTTTAGCAATTTCTTTGCTGTTAAATTGTGTTCTTTTGTTCTCATTATTTGACATTTGCATCTTACTTCTGTTTAACTTGCCTATATGCATCTTCTCTTTTTATCTTTTCCCTCTTTCAGTGAGCCATTGTGTCCACTTGAGAGCCAGTTAATCTTTATCGCCCTCTTGAGTTCTAACCCTATGCACAACCCTAACCTAAGTCTCTTGCCATCTATACTGAAATATCTTGCAACAACATTTGAATAATCCTTATGTGAAAATTACTGTTCTATGCACTTCATGTTTTGCAATATTTACTCATGTTTTTAAAAAGCTTAGTGTAGTATTATTCCCAATTTAAGTAACTTGCCCAGTGGAACACAGGCAATAAGTGGAAAAGCTGGAATTTGAATTCCAAAGCTTATAGTCCAATGTCCATACACTTAGTCATTAGGTTCTACAGTTTCTAGGCCTCAGCAGCTCTTTTCTTGCTAACAACTTCCCCTGCATATAGTTATGAATGTCAAACTACATTAGAAAACCAAGGCTTAGGTAGCTCTTAGAAGGGACTTAATCATCCCAATGAAAAAAGCACTATTGACTCAGGCAACTCTGCTAGCTATTTAAAATAATAAAAATAAAAAAAATAAAGGTAGGAAGGACTTAGTCTGTAAAGGGAAAGTATACAGATATATTGCACATCTATCTGCATGTGTCAATTGAAATACACTATACATACAAATACATAGGTGTATGTATATGCATGATATTGCTCACAAATTTTAGGGGAGATATTTGATGAGTTAAATGATGCAAGTTAAATAACTTGCATAGTGTGGTGCCAGGTACATATTAATGATTGTATCAACTATTGATTTCATTTCTATCTTGTCATTCTCACTGTACTATTACTCAGTCTATCACTTGACTGTTGAAGTTTAATATTCCATACAGGTAAAAATAATCGGTCATGCCCACTTGAAGAGCAGGCACACAACTGTGCTTTCATAATTTGTATTTTTGCATCCATCTAATAGATTATACTATTCAGCACCAACTGCATTTTAGTTCAATTTTTAGCTATACTAACTCATAATACTTTGGTTTGAATTTCAGGCTTTCAGAACATATTATGAGGAGAACTTGAAGAAAGACTGATCTTTTTTTTTTTAAATCTAATATTATTAGAGGTGCAGCAATAGAAAATTCTTTAGTATTTCTGAAAGAGGGCTAAACAGTTATTTACTTCTTTGGAATAAATTTATTCCAGTGTACAGACTTAAAAATCTTGTGTTTCACCACACAACTCCCAAAGAATTTGTATTGGTTGTTCATGTTTAAGAAGCAAATTCAAATACTAAGCATCATCCCTAGGAAGCAGATCAGTGTCTCATCTTTCAGAGTAGGTAAACAGGACATGCTAAGGTAAATAATTTGCCTTAGGTCATGAACTAACTCTCCATTTGAATTGACTTTTGACTAATTAAATAATCTGTGGTTCAATCTGATAAGCCAAGCTACAACAAACAAAATATCTAAAGTTAATTTGTATTTTTCTTTAGTTAATGAGGCATCAGTGTATCCTCACAAATCTGAACTTTGCATCTAATACTCTGTCTGAGATGACCTGTCTTCCCTAGCTCCCTTACTTTTCTAGTTGATTTTCACTCATGATTTATAACTCAATGCATGATTATCATATATGTCCTGGCCTGCCCTGCCCTGCTGTCTCCCATAATCTCCTATTCAGTATTCATATAACATTCAAGCTCTTATAGCATATCTTTTTGATGGCACTTAGCTATACTCAACTATGACAATGGGCTTACTCTTTGAGAAAAAAAAAACAAAAAAAACTTTGCTGTTATGTTCCCTAGTACAATATTGAGCAATAAATGTTTTTGAATGAAGAATGTATAAATATGTATTTGTCTGGAAATATTCAGACAAAGAGAAAAAAAAGACCCGACCCAGGAAAAGAAATGTCCTAATTATAATCACAACTTAAGTTTGTCTCTTACTTAATATAAATGTCCAACACAGATCAGAAGGAAGCGCTGCTCCCAAAACTCAGAAAGGCTGAAAAGACATCAACATTTTGTGTTTTACTGGACAGCCTGAAGTGGGTGTAAACTTCTAGATTGCCAAGACAGGAGAAGAAAATGGTGGAGGATTTCACCCTGGAAATTAAATTCACTTGCGCTATTAATTATTATCCAAAATCACTGGCCAAAATGACTCACTTAACACATAATCAATTCCTGGCTTGAATCTCCTTAATCCTTATTCCATACATATTCAATTGCCAGCACCTGTGACTTCAATTGCCCACTTTTAGGCTACTGGAATACCTTTGCTCTGTGTCAGAAATGATTGGTATTCACATGTATGTATTCTCAAGTGGTTGGTGATTAATGATTGCATCCTGTGAAAATAAGAGCTCAGCTCCCTTTGTTCAGTTTATGATAACTTAGAGGCATTGCTTATACTCCAGAATTTTCCTGTGTGGGATTTTTACCTAAGCCAATAATCTTGGTTGTCTTTATTTCATTCTGTCTTGGTTTCCTCACTTGTTACCAGTGAGGGAGCTCCCCAGTTAGGGAGCTAAAGAATGTTTTTAACATATCACTTCATCCAGCACATACACATAAAGCACATGCACAGTCTTAGAGATTTCATCTGAGGAACTTGACCAAAGACAGTGCCACCCAAGAAAAGGGGGGGGGGGGCAAAGAAGTTTAATGTATAGTATTTCAAGAAAGAATGGAAAGAATGTAAGTGAAAATCTCTATCACAGCATAATGAAAACCAAATTGGTGATTACACAAAGGATTAAATGACATACTTTTAGCTAACTATCTATAATGGAGAAATGTTCTATATATTGACATTGTAATGACCAATAATGGAGAGGCAGGGGCATATGAACAGTGGCTTGAGTTATCAATTAAAAAACAGCCACTTGTTTATGAAGATACTCGCAAAACAAATACACAAAAGATAAAACTTGGCTGAGCCAAGAGTCTCATTCTAAATCAAAATTAACAGATGGCCCTGTTACTATGTCTGAAAAGTGGTATAAATATGAGCACCATATCTGAGGCAATTTGAGATGTTTATGGATTCAATACCCATCATCCTAAAGCCATCTCCAATTTTTGGAAAGAGCTGCTGTGGACACTCAATCTGAGAAGTGGCATTCGTTTGCCCACACATGAAGGATGCCCAGAAGCTCTCCAGGACAGGCCCTCATGGCTCAATATTACCGGTCTCCTGAGCTTTGCCAAGAGATTTATTACTTTCCCCATTTTGCTGCCAATTGAATGCTTATATTATTGTAGTGTGGATTCCCTTCCAATAAATTCATACTGTTTTATACATTTTGCTTGAGTCATTAAGTGAAGGCTTCCTGTTTCATGGAAGCTAGTGCTCTAGAGCTCTTAAGCCTGATGTAACAAGAAGACGGAAGATAGGTTTACACAGGAAGAGACATTAAGACAAGTGGCTTCTCTGGTGGGTAAAACGCTGAAGAAGCCAGGCAAGCAGTCCAAAATGTGAAGTCTGACTTTGGTTGCAATAAGAGATACTATTTGAGAGAGCCAGAAAATATCACAGGCAAGGCAGAGAGTCAATGGCAGGTCATGTTAATAGACTGTATATACAAGGAGGTGTAAAACTGAAAAAGTCAATTTCGTGACATTCTAGTTTGGGGTTATCTTTTAGGAATAAGTCCTCAGTGACTAATAGTCTGAGGAGTCGGAGAATCTGCTTTTAAAAATAATTCCAAAGTAGCTTTCATCAACAGTCATTGACTTAAAAAAAATCTTATGAGTATTCTAAATTTTCTGCCCAGCATCAATGTATTATTTTCAAACTGTAACTGTATTAATTATGGCAAGCAATCTAACTCAGTAGCAATGTTTTCATAATTACTATCAAAAACCAATCAGTTTCCTATTATACAAACATGCAAACAAATGTTCTTGAAAACAAAGGAGTTATCTTACTTTCTTCAAAGAGTTTACACTGATGTTCTAAATGTTCTGTACCAAACTGACACCAGCACAGAGACACTATTTTTCCTTTTAGTGCCTATTGGTTTCATTCTTTCTAATCTCTCAGTTAATTTCAAATCTGGAGAAAATGCTTGGGGTGGTTAGTAAGAGTGGAACTACTAGAAAGAGAAGTGGTGGAATTTTTAAATTAAAAATGTTCTCCTCCACTACAGGCCCTCTCCCTCTCCTTCTCTCTCTCTCCTCTCTCTCATTCTCTCTTCCTTTTCCATCAGAGCTCTTTATGTGTCAGAAAAGATAGAGGGCTCAAAATTTGGAGAGAAAACATAAGGTAGCTACTTGCAACAAACATTAAATGGTGATTTCAGAAGACAAGTAAAAAGGATTTTAAGATATTTGTCCTGCATTACTGACCTTGTTCATTAAAATAAAGCAAGAGCAACAGATGCAGGGCAGACATTCCAGAAGCAAAGGTTAATCATTTGGCAAGGCTGTTATCTTGTAGGAACACACTTGCAAATAAAAAATACGTAGAGGAAACCCAAAAGACTTGTTGCAGAGATCCTGTAAGCTTTTGAAAATGTTATATTATTTGCCCCTCACCTACAACTATCAATATTAAAGACATTGTTAATTAGTTTTTGCCATTGTTTTCACCTCTTTATACATCAGGGAAAACCTATGCAGCTATCTAAGTAACTTGAATGAAATAGAAAATAGTATTTGATCATTATTCTTGTAATATATAAAATTAACTTCCTGAATGTTTGAAATACTATTCATAATTTTTTTTGATGTTTCTTTACACTTCATGGGGTAAGTGTATGAAGCATATCACTGAACTGCTCATATCATCTGCTTGTAATTTTTTCCCTGACAGTTTAAAGGTGAAAATATCCTAACTATTTAATGACTGCTATATTTCAGTGCATGTGTGCTGTTTACACACTCCTTAGTACTAATATAGTTCTTGATGAGATTGCCACAGTGTTTCTGGTTATTTTTGACTTTTTGTGCTCCATCTGCATTTCACCTAGAATAAAGTCTTAATTAGATGCCAAGCTCAGTTTTACAATACATTATTTAGTTTGGGATGGGTTAGTACTTTTGATGTCAAGATAGGGCATCTAATGGAAGAAATTAAATACCAATAAATAAATATTAAAGAATAATGAGTCACATACTTATTATTCCAAATCAGAATTGCTTGCAACTAATGTTTTCTTCAAGAAGATGAACACCTAGAGACATGTTAATTTGCATTTCTTTTCTCCTGATCTATGATGGAAATCTGAGTTCTGCAGTCAGACATCCAAAAGTCAATTTTTAATTTCTTAATCTTATTTTAAGCAAATCTTTCCTTTACATATTAAAAGATGGCAAATATTATTTTTGTTTGCAGTTCAGGACCTTTATAGCTCCCTGTGTCATGTTTACCTATAAAATTATTCAAGTACATTTGAATTCATGCCATAGTCAAAAACAAAAACAGCATTGTGAAGACAATGATAGATTTCAAGAATGTCAGCTAGCCTTAAAGGTCAAATGAGCTCAACCACCCATTACATAGGTAAAATCTACCACAGTCTTAAATTTGAGAAAATAATTTCTATACATTAATGAATTATTTTTGACTGGCAATTAAATGGTTTATATAACTTAAATAAAAATAACTTTAAAATGAGAATAAGGTTTGAAATGTAGCCCTAATAACTTTAAAGTGAGAATAAGGTTTGAAATGTAGCCCTTTTTTCTTACAATGAACCTGTTAATTTTATACCTTTACTTCGAAGCACTCATAACAACACTTGTCAATTAACCTGATATTTTGGTCTAGCTGTATTCATCTGTAATTCTTAAATGTAGTTTATTCACTTCAGCTTTGACAGTATATTTATGTGATCTGTTGGCTCTGACAATAAAGTATTTTTAATTTTTAGAAAATTAAACAAATCACATCTTGACTTTCAAACCAAATTTATTTTCAAAGTAATTTTGACTACATATTATAATGTGTCTATTATACTTTAAAGTAGATTTAAGTATAATTTCCTTTTGGTGCAATAGATAAAATAAAATAAAATAAACTCTTACAAAGGCTATCAAAATATTGCTTCAGTTAGGTGAGTAGGACCGGCACAACCTTCTGTGTCATGCTTATTCAAGCAATAAATTGCTTTCTTAGACAAAAATCTTCCTTTAAAATTGCTTTAGGTTTTTCTAAAATAAAGGTATTGAATGCATAGTATTGGGGACACTTTATTTTGCTTTTTATCAAATGCAATTCTTTTCCACTTGGTAGTAAACTGCAGAAAAAAACAAGATGGATTTCTTTTATTTTATGGCTTTGTTATTCATACTGAGTCCAGCTTTAATTTGCACCAGTAAAGACTACTACCATCTTATTACTTAATTTCATTGGTTTCCTTTTTTAAATTTAATAATTTAATTTTATTCATTTTTCAGATGGTACAGTATCAGCAAATGGTTATTGGAAATCCTTCTCCCTCCCCCCGTTGACAACCCCACTGTTCACTCTGGCCCCTCTCCTTGTTGTTTTTTGATGTATGTTGAGTCCTTTGGTCTCTTCGTTTTCTGTGGCAATGTCCTTTTCTTGGGTGAGGCACTGTGATTCTAGAATATAACAAGCCCTGTTGGTAGATTTTCAGTCTTATCTCTGCACTGGGTAGCAGTTCGTTCTCATTTGGAATCTACCAGTGTTTTCTCGTTGTTGACTGTCTTCAATCAATCAATTCCATTCATTATAGAAGATGCTCGTGAAAGGCATCTGCTGAAAGCCTTTGCAGGTCATTTTCTCTCCTTCAGATTTTAGGTTTGTGTGGGACTGCGACCCCATCTCTATGACTTTCCTCTCCCATGGAATGGGGAGGGCATCTTGCTTTCTTGAGTTGCGTATCAGCCCTTGGCTTTTGGCATGTCTACTCATTGTGTGGCCTTAGGTGTGACGGTGATGACCAGGATCATTTCTACAGTCCATTATACGTTGTCTTTCTCACAGTTCCTTCTCTTTAATTCTGCTAGTATGTGTGCACAGGATTTTGCTCTGGTCCCTCACCAATTCTATCTGTTCTATGGGTTATTAGTTCTCTTCTCATTCATTCCTTCTGAGGACTAATTGGGGTGAAAGTGAAAGCGAGGACCACCTTTATAGTCCCACCCCACCCCTCAGCCTACATGACAGCCAACCACCTGGTCAGTGGCCACTCCCTGCCCACCACACAAAGCAGAGAGGTTGCTGAGCAGATGAAGGTGGTGCTTTGAACACCCACCGAAGCAGCATGGTCATGGGCAGGCACGGAACCCTGACCAGGTCCCGGCTGCAGACACCTCTGCGCTTCATTGGTTTCTTAACCTGGGTTTTTAAAATGAAATCTTAGAACATTTGTGATATATTTGTCAAATTTGAATTTAATGCCTGATTTGTTTCCTTGAAAGTTATTTCTAAAGAGAGGCAAAAGTCAAATGGTAAAAAAATTCTAGCTATAAAATATATGTCATGGTATTGTAATATAAAAAATAAGTAGAAAGCTCTATAGAAGACTTTTTAAATGTTTTTAAAGTTTTGATAGAATAGAAATACTAGATCCTTATTACACAATTATCATCTTGAAATTCTGTAAGTCAAGTGAATAGCAAGTATCTTCTATTTTAGTCTCTCTTGAGAAAAATGCTAACTATATCACACATATACAGATAGGCTAGTATGTGAAAAAAGCAACAACAAGGAGGGAATTAAATGAAAATTAAATGCCTTTACAATTTTAAGTACTTTTTAAAAAAGTTCTTAATTTCTGGGTTAAAAACATCTAGGCAAAGACAGATTCAAATCTGTACTGGGGTGAATGTAATCACATGTAGATTAGTGTGCTATAGGCTGAGCAAATTCTGACACGGAGAATTATTCAGTTTACTTTTGATTCACATTAACTTAAGTCATCTTATTTGGGATTTATTTCTTTTTTTCTAATCTGCAGGGGGCTCTAGAGCCTATGCGGTGTCAGGTGGGAAGGAGAAAATACATACAAACACAAAATCTTGCTTCCATTTTCAGGCAGTTTGCAGACTTGCTGAAGCTTGTTCATTAACTATATAAGAATTTGTATTAGTCAGGCTACTAACTTGCAAGTAAGAGAAAACTAGGTCATACTATCTGAAGATAAAGATAATATATTGGCCCTTATAACTGGGAAGACATCTGATAACTGAAAGTCATGAAGAAATGCCCATAGAAAGAACTGGAGCTGGGAACTCAATATCACCAAGACATATCTTTCTGCTCTTCATTTCTGCTTATGTGAACTTTTCTTGGTGTAATAATCTCCTGCAGAGGTGACTTCTTCATGTGGTCAAGAACACAAATGTCACAGAGTCTATTCAAGGAAAAAAAGCATTCCTGAGCATCCAGATAACAAAGACACCAAATAACTCTTATCTTTCATTAGGTCACTTGTCAATCCACCAATCACCGTTGGTCACGTTAATCAAGTTCAAGTTCCATGGTTACTTCTGTGCCAAAAGAGGAAGAGGATGGATCAAGGCCGGGCACGGCGGCGCATGCCTGTAATCGGCAGCCTAGGAAGCCGCGGTGGGGACCGGGAATCACGGTCAAGTCCCACTTGGGGCAGCGTAGCAAGACCTAGCTCCGAAAATAATAACTGGGCGTGGTGGCACACACCTATAATCCCAGTTACCTGGGAAGCTGAGGCTGGGGATTGCTTGAGTTCGTGGTACCGCGGGCAACATGAGCCTGTGGTTCCACTGGCAAAAAATAGCGAGACCTAATCTCAAAAAAAAAAAAAAAAAAAAAAAAAAAAAAAAAAAAAAAAGAAGAAGATGGATCACCTTAAATGCTATGACCACATCATCTATATCATCTATAGATTCTGGCATTAGGACTTTAAGATAACAGAAATAAGAGAGCTAAGGAGATATTTTTCAACCTCTATTAAAGATATATTTTAAGTCATAACTGATGAAATGTGAAACTGGAAGAGACAAAAAAAAGCTGGAACCAATGGACAAACTGAAGCTGTTTATCTGAAGCTGTTTAACTGAAGTCAGAGTGTCAGGGCTAAACAGTGGTTTACTTGGTAAAAGTGACATTTGATTTGCTGGAGAAGACAATGTATACATACATATATATATTTATTATCCAGATTTATCTTATATAATATATATTTCACCAATATAAAATTTATTACATGTCTTACTATTATAAAAATGAGTGGTGCTAAATGATCAAAATGATACAACATTCAATGTTTTTATAGCCAACAGTCTTCTAGTGTTCTACTGATTTTTGCTGAATTCTTGTATCCTACTTACTATGGTCATAATTGATGAGCAAATGTTTGATGAACATGAATAAGGTTGATTATTTTCTTTTTCATAACAAGTGAGATACCAGAACTTAACTCATTTGTTACTAATATTAGCAATTTCTTTGCTGAATTGCATAATAGTGTAAGAAAACAGGGAGGATGTGTATGTATGTGTGCTTCAGAATGTAAACACTAGCAATGACATCTTTTAAGTGTATGAAAATAGTGTATGAAAACAGGGAGGTGTGTATGTGTGTGTGCTTCAGAATGTAAAAACTAGCAATGACATCTTTTAAGTGTAATATTCATTTTTATCATTGTCTTGTTTCTTTAACTCCTGAAAATAGAAAATAAAAAATCAATACTTCCTTTATTTGCAATACTTGCCAAATTCTATGGTGTAAACATGCTCACCACAGCAAATTTTAAACTACAAACCAGGCACATTGAATTGAGATGATTTGAATTGAGAGTTGAGAAAATATGTGAATTAGCACAGTATTCTGTACTTTTTGTACCATACTATAAACACAAGTAGTCTACGGCCATACCACCCTGAACGCGCCCGATCTCGTCTATAAACATAAGTAGACTAAAAAGAGTAAAATAATTACAAAATGAAGATTTTTTGAATATTTATCACTTACATTTCACATATAACTTATTCAATTATTAGGGTGTATACTATAGATTTTTAAAAAGGTGTATGTTTGTAAATGGCTACTAATATTCCAAGAATTTTAGCAATTTCTCCCAGGTCATGAGTTAGTACAAACTCACTAGAAGTCTAGCAACCTTAAGTGATAGTTTGCATGACTCCTATGAAGAAAGGGATAGTTAAGGAATAACTTGAAATTATTGCAAAATACAGAACTGACATGAGCTCAAGTTTCTCATGGCATTACTATAATTTACCTAAAACAATTTGCTAAATAAATATAGCTAGTTACATATATCCATGTCAGAGATAGTCAAATGAAAAGATTTGAGTCAAGCCTTATAGTTTGACAAACTTTATATCATTACAATTTTGGGTTTTTCAAAACTATTTTTTCTCTTTTATTAAGTGCAAGTGATTGTGAAGTTATTTTATCACATTAACAAAAGTGTAATTTCCATGGGTTTTATAGTCTAAGTTAGAAAAAGAAGCAAAAATAGAATTTTTGAAAGCCTTTTCTGTTCCTTCATTGATGTGTATGATTAAAATCTGACTTCTAATTCTTTATGTTATAAACTATCAGAATCTGTTTCATACTGATATCAGGATGAAAGGGGGCAAAAGCCACTAACCAAAAAAAAAAAAAAAAAAAAAAAAAAAAAAAAAAAAAAAAAAAAAAAAAAAAAAAAAAAAAAAAAAAACCACAGGAAAAGGAAACCTTTTAAAATGAGGTCTGTCGTCCAGCTTTTTTTTTTTCTTACCAGATCCATCTCACCCCCACATAGCAGTTGCCACTCAAATGCAGTCAACAACAGGGTTTTATTAACAAGGGAAATTAACCAAGAAAAGGAAAAGTCCTCACAGCCACAAGTGACCAGTTATCTTACCCCAATAACCATTTAGTCTGAAAGTCCCAAACATATGTCCAAGATGGTACCCCTTTTCCCCTCCAAAACTGAGGCTGGCACTGCAAAGTTCAGTCTTTCTCCTGAGTCTTCTCTTTGCTTCTTCTCCAGTGTTCCATGCTACTCCGCTTCTCCAAGGCTCTTTAAACTTTTCCCATAATTGTTGATGTACAAATCAGTTTTCCAAATCCCTGGCCAAGCCAGGCACGGTGGCACATGCCCGTAAGCAGCAGTCTAGGAAGCCACGGCAGGGACTGGGGATCATGGTTTGAGTCCCACTTGGAGCAACGTAGCAAGACTTAGTTCCAAAAAATAGCTGGGCACGGTGGCGTGTGCCTGTAACCCCAGCTACCTGGGAAGCTGAGGCTGGGGATTGCTTGAGTCCGTAGTACCCCCGACAACGTGAGCCTGTGGTTCCACCGGCAAAAATAGCGAGACATAGTCTCAAAAACAAAAACAAAAAAACAATAAAAACAAAAAAACCAAATCCCTGGCCATCTCCAGGTACCAGTCATTATGCCACCTTGCTGTGATGTCACACTGTCCACACTGGTTACCTTCTGCCAGTCACCCTGGCTCCTTGCCACCTCGATCTTGATCTTTCAGGGGGTTTTCCCCTGGCAGGCCATGTGAGCCTGTTCTCTCAGTCCGCCATTCTTGTCTCCTTTCCTTTTCCTTCCTTTCTCTTCACTTCTTCTTTTCATGCACCCTTTCCATGCTTTTCGCTCCCCATTTTCTCTCCATTCTTTTATACCCCACCCACCAGTGCATTTTGGCGCATATTCAATTTTCCACTGAGTCATTACCCCAAATCAATACTTTAACAGTCTTCAAAAATAAACTATAGTACATAATGTGGGGCAATGAAGAGTAGGGTTAAGCTCTTTACCTCAGCTATACTATCTTTTAATGAACATGATGTTGCTAAGAATTAGGACTAAAGGAAAATGGCAATAGGAACACTTTGAGATTTTACTTTAGTATACTTAATATTGAAAACACAAGTGTCTTCTTGTTGGCTTTCCTGCAACTTAAATTCTTAAGTATTTTAAACAAGAAAATAAATGGATGAGAGTAATTGTTGAATAAATTGAATTGAAAACTGGATAATAATTGTATCATTTAGTAATTATTTTGTCTTTGGTGTTGAGCATATAGACTTGTCGCTTTTAGTAATTGTTGCTGTAAAAACCTATTCTTAGTATTCATTAAAATGTGTCTATTTCTTAAAGTGAGAAAAGAAATAAAATTATTTAAGATACAGCATTCCAAATATATTTGTCAGGAATTGGTTAAAAAGAGAAGGAACAAGACTAGTATATAAGGGAAAGATAATGAGATGCTTAAGAGAAAAAGTTTCAGAAATTACTGAAAATAAATTTACATTCATAGTCATGTCAAAATGGAAGACTTTGGAAATAACTTCTCACAAATGTCCATGTATTGCTGCAAAATATGGTTGCTGCTAAGTTAGTGTAGCATGTACACTTCATGGTTTGTTTTGCCTGTGGTTACAGATCACAAGGCTATCCTTTTATGCTCCACTGAGGTTCAGAAGCAGCCTTTAAGTATGGTCACAAGGGATACTTTAGGGACTGGGAGTAGCTTGAAAAGAAAGAGGGAGAGTTGATTAACAATAGACTTATCAGTGGCAGAGGAAGAGAGGGAGATGTAATTGATCTAGGAAAACAAAAAATAATAATCTTTCTGGGGGAAAGTGAAGATCACAAACTAAGCTTGGAAACTTAGAAAGAAGAGCTTGGCCTGTGGGGGGGGCCGTGCTGCACCTAATGCGCATCCACCCACCCTAGTGCTCACTCTGCCGCCAAGCTGGCCAGTAAGAGGGCCGCAGGGGCTGACCTGGAAGACCTGGACTGGCCCTGGGTTGGGGACAACTATGGGCCCTGGGAGGTCCACATGGGAGTCGCCATTGCTCTGGCAAGAGGTGGCTCCGCCCCACAGGCACTGAACTCCTTCTGCTCTCACTTCCACAGGGGGAGGGACCAGTGCATAAAAGACCCACTCAGGGTCAGGAAAAACCAGGGGAGGAGGGGAAGGGGGCAGGGGGGAGGTCCTGCCAGTTTACTCTCACTCCACTTAGTCCTCAGGAGGAATAAGAAAAACTAATGTTGCAGACAGCGACAAAGAACACATGAGGGACCAGATAAAGACCCTGCCAATACAACTGGGCAGGACGCAGGAGAAGGACTATCATAGAACATAATGGGCTGGAGAAACAACCATGATGAGGACCTATCACAAAAGTGTGCCTACAAACTCGTCAGGAATGGATGAACCAAGACCCCATTTCGGGATATGCCACCCAAAAAAACAAGGAGCCCCTCCCCATACCGTGGGAGAGGAAGCCCACAGAGCTGGGGAACTGGCCGCACAACAAATCTGCAAAGGGAGAGAGTGGAGCGCATCCACAAAGGCCGTTGGTGGATGCCCACCCTCTCTGAGAAACCTCACTACAGAAAAGGATTCGGAGCAAGGCCCCTCCAAGCCAGAAGGCAGAGCTGCGGGGTGAAGAGGCAAAGGACATACCGGGAGAATGGACTGGAACGGGCAGCCAGCAATGAGAAGACATTGTTAAACCTCAAAAGAGCACAGACAGGCTGCCCAACGCAAAGCTAAGATTACAATCCTTCACGCACAGAATGCTGTGTACCAGGAGCACAGTCCCTCACCTGTCAAACAGACACAACCACAGAAAAGAAAGAGAGACCTATGAACCGAACATAAATCATCAAACCAGAGAGGGGTCAGAGTGAACGGACGGGTCGGGCGGGGCGGGGGGTGGGGGGTACGAAGGCATCCCAGCAATCATTTATGTAAGAAATTTTTAAAAAATGAATACAAATAAAAAAGAAAGACGAGCAGAAATAGATACCCTTTGGTTATAAGATAGGGCTGGCAAGAAGCACAGGCCAATAGAGATGAAGCGGGCATAAAAATTAAGTTGATATCAACAATAAGGGGGTTTATGAGCCAGGCACAGTGACTCATGCCTGTAAGCTTCAGCCTATGAAGCATGAGGCTAAGGCTAGGAATCACTTGAGCCCGCAGCTTCAAGACCCTCCTGGGGCATCACAGCATGACCTAGTCTCAAAAAAAATAGCTGGGCGTGGTGGTGCATGCCTGTAATCCTAGCTACCTAGGAGGCTGAGGCTGGGGGTCATTTGAGTCCGTGGTACCCTGAGCAACATGAGCCTGTGGTTCCCTGGGTAACAAAGTGAGACCTAGTCTAAAAACAAAAACAAAAAAACAAACAAAAAGAACCCTACAAATATGATGAATTATCCAGAAAATGAAACAGCTTCAAAGTAAAAGATCTTGGTTAACAAATCAGTCTCTCACAGAGTACTATAATATAATTAAGATGATCAAATATAATTTAATTTGGGGTCAATACATTCACATTATAATGATTCTGTAATTCTTAAACTTGGAATAGCCAGAATGGTTGTCATGCTGTTTAAACCATAGTATATACTATAGCAATATGTTGGGCAAGTATAGCCTGCCCATGATATTCCCCCATCAGTTTTCTGATCTAATAGTGCAAATAAAATAGAAAGATGTAGAGCAAGATGGTTTGCAATTTAATTATATAATTATGGAATAAAAGGAAACCATCTTCTGTTTCTTGCCTTTTTTTTTTTTTTTTTGAGGTTATAAAGATCATAATTATCATCTTTGTAAGCTTCAAACCACCAGAGTTTGAGAGGGGACAGATAGTTCCAATATGAATTCTATGGCACTAATGATCTTTAAAATTTGAAGATTTATCCCATTTAAGGCTTAGTAAATTAAGTGAATAAAATAATGTGAGCAAATTTCATGATTCTATTAAAGAAGTCTCTGGTAAATAGCCAGTCACATATCTCCGCTCAGAAGGCAGGCATCTCACTTATAGAAACACAGTTAAAATGATTCCTTCATTCATCCTCCTGCCACTCCTACCAATAAAAACAAACATGTCCCATTCAAAGCAGAACATTTAGCTCTGTTAGCAACAGAAAGAACACTTCCCCAGCAACAGGAAAACCCAAAAAGGACATCTATTTTTAAAAATAAAATGTGAAGTCTTCAGCATTTTGTTGATTTAGAGAACAAGATTAATCTTATCCATCCAAATTAGGTGAATGTCCTGTAGATATCAAGAATAAATGACCTAATCTTAGATGCCTTTTATTTGAAGATTTGCTTTGTCATATTGTAGACTTTAACATTTTTGCTGATTTTTCTGTTCATGGACATTTACATCTATGATCTTTATAAGGTAGCTGTCTCCTTTTAAGTGGAAAGATAATAATTTAAGGAGTCTTTACCATAAATGAAACAGTTCACAACAGACTATACTTCTGCTTAGTAGTAGGATTTTGAAATGGGTGATGATGAATATGCTGTTGAAGGAAAGTAATAGAAAAACGAACTGCAACTTACTTGCTATCATACTACAGTTTTAAAAGTCAAAAAAATCTTATGGAACATTTGAGTTTTAAGATATTGTCTAATGCTTCAGATCATAACTGTATTAAAGTACATATACAGTGTGTTAGTCTTAGCTAATTATATGTTTCATACTTCTAATTTTTCTGAAAAGGTCACTGAAGGTCAACAGATGATTTTCACTTTCAAAGTTTAATCTTATTTAATAGCAAAGGCAGGAGCACAATGCAAATCTTAGACTTCCAGTCAATTTTAGGGGCATATGTCTAATATTTCTTCTTTTTAGTTATGTTTATATACATTTCAAAAAGTTTTAAATTGAAAATTTTAATGAAAACAGAAAGATTACCCTGTGCGCTAGGCTAAAGGTAGATGAAATTCACATTGTACCAAGAAACATACTACAATTTTAAAACTAATAATTCTTAGTATAATCTTATTTTTTTACCTTTGTTGAACTAGGAAAGTAAAAAGCAATATAATAGCGGTCTTTGATTTCCCCCTTACTCTGCAAAAATGGCATTAGATGACCTAAGCCTTAAGGACATACTAAGTTCTGTCTAAAAATCTGCATTTTTAAAAATATTTCCTCCTTTGAATGCAAAAACAGGTTTTAAATAAAATAATTCAGACAAGTCATTGAGAAATGTTAGTTTTTAATGTTAGTGGACTTAATTTACTTGAAGACACAGAAGAATCAAACATATACTTCTGAATTATATAATTCTACAGGATATATATTGCATTTGTATATATATATATAATTCTACCGGATATATGCAAACACATAAAATAGATGTAAATATACCTTTTTCATTAAATAAAATTATATCACTAGTTGTGTAACTTGGGCAAAAAATTTAATTTTCTAAACTTTAGTTTCCTCATTTGTAAATTGATAAAAGTGTGTAACTTCTAGAATTGTGAAACACTTAAAGCAGTCTGGCCTATGAAAAAAATTAAACACAGACAACATAGAGAATTATATCTCTGATATATGTTATATGTGTATGACTGATAAAATTATTAATATCCTATACATATTCAAGTAGGTTTCTTCTATAAAATCATCAGCTGGCCAGGCACGGTGGCTCATGCCTGTAAGCTTCAGCCTATGAAGCGGCCGGGGCTAGGGCCTGGGGCCCATAGCGAGACCAAGTTCCAAAAAAATAGCTGGGCGTGGTGGCACACATCTGTAATCCCAGCTACCTGTAAAGTTGAGGCTGGGGATTGCTTGAGTCTGTGGTACCCCGGGCAACGAGAGCCTGTGGTTCCATGGGCAAAAATAGCGAGACCTAGTCTCAAAAAAAAAAAAAAAAAAATCATCAGCTATTTGATTTTATTGTTAAAATATAAAAATAATTTCATATGCATTTTTCATTTTTTGTTTTAGGCCTATAAAACTATTCTGATGATAGGTATTTGTTACAAGTCAGCCCAGAGTGAAACCTAATGTATATAAATAAAAAGATCAAGCAATTAGAAGACTGGGGGAATCTCAAAGTCAACTAGTAAGAGAATTCAATTGAATCACAAATGTATAAAACAACCCTACTGAAGGGACTATGAGAAAAGGGAGTGGAAACTAAGCAACTTTTGGAATGACAGAAGTTTATGAGACTAAAGATAAAAGGAATGGCATGGAGGCATTCTCCAGTTTAGTTGATAAAGTTGCTTCCCAAAGGGTGTGTGTAAATAATTCTGATACTGCTATACAGTTTACTGAAATTGAACAATGAAATAAATGGTTGGCAAATGACAGGAATCAGGTTTCTCTTTATTGCAGTGAAAATTTACAGATAAGCTAGGGAGGAGGCTAGAATGATCTGTCTGGTAATGAGTCACAGTTGGAGACATCAGTATAAACTCAGGCTTACTTAAATTAATATGGACACAGGTGTTTACATAAAGTAATATTTATAAATAGGTGTACAGAAACAGACTAATATATACACAAAAATTTTTTTTCAAAAAAAAATTTTTTTTTGCTATAACAATTTCTCAAGTCTGAAAATAAGGACACATATCCTGAGTAAAAAAGAAAACATCTAGTACCTAAATCTTGGTTTCTGTTAACATAAACTAGTAAAGGAACTAAGGCTCTCTAGAGAAATGGTTAATTCTAGGACTGCGATATAAGCCTGTGGTATTATTATCCATGATACCAGAAAGTAAATAAATGCTTAAAAATAAAAAATCCCACACTAAGAGGACTAAAAAAGATATAGGGCAATTCAAAGAAATTGCAACAAAACCTCAAGACTTGTTTCAGCAACAATAAAGTATTGGCTCTAACCCAAAGTATAAAATAAATACCTAAGCATTCATAAACACATAAATGATTAAATATATAAAAACGAGGGAGATATATTTCCTGTGCAAAGTGATTCCAAATAATTTATATAGATATTTCATTCTCAGGAACAAATATCTCTGCAGTTTAAATAGAGCACAGTAACTATCTTCCAGTGTAGTATGGTAAGCACAGAAAGAATAGCTTTATAAAGCTGGGTGTGGTGGTTTGCATCTATGGTCCAAGCTCTGGCAGGTAAGATGCCTGGGATTGCTTGAGTTCTTGGTTTCGAGACTATCTCTGGCAACATAATGAGACCTGATTTCAAAAAAGCAGCCAGGAGTGGTGGTAGGTGCCTGTAATCCCAACTACCTGGGAGGCTGAGGCTTGGGATCACCTGAGTCCCTGGGATTATCCTGGACAACATAGTGAGATCTAGTCTCAAAAAAAAAAAAAGCTTTATAGAAAGAAAAGCTATATTATAAACTCTATCTCAATTAATCATATTTATATTGTAGTATTGATAGACCAGGAACAAGTTACTAATTCTCTCATAGCCTCTGAGGATAAGAATACGGTGATTGTGTTTTCCAATTGTTAAATATGTACAAATGTCTCCCAAGGATTTTGCCCATAATAGGTACTGAAGAATAGTGTCAGTAATTTAGAACTAAGTGTTTGAAAAGTGCTCTAGATCTAACTTTTGTGACATAAAATACTGGTTTTAAAAACTATGGATTGGGGTTGTCAGTGATCTAGTAATACCTCTGACTACAGAGCTTTACCAATTTGTAATATGGTCCTTTTTATTTAGATGTTGGTATTGTTGTAGAATTATTATTGAAGAGCTTGTAAACATTTTTATTTTGTTATGACTGCATTAAGTAAAACTTCCTATTATTTCTGACGTTGTATCTTAGGCTTTAATTGTATCAGTGTTTCCTCAAAAAATATCATGTAAGAAAAAAGCACGTGCTGGGCTATTTGAAGTTAGATTTAAGATCACTTCAAAATGTTCTAAAATTTCTGCTTACTGTTGCCCAATAAATGCTGTAATAAAGAATCAGGATATCCTGTTGATGTGTTGAATGACTCTCCTCTGTTGGCAATGCATTATTTCAATACTGATTCATTGATACTGAACCTCACTAATAAATGTACAGAACTACTTAATATTCAGTGGAGGTGGTAAGTGACAATAATATTGCATTGCGAAGTTAGTAACTGGAGGTACTGAAATGACTTAAGAAACCAAAAGATTAAATGTGACAACTGTTTTATAGCTATTTCTTAGGATTTGATGTTGTATTTTTCCAGTTTCTCAAAAAGAATTACAGCTTATTTGTGAATATGTAGATTTTTTTGTTGTTGTTTTGCAACTGAAAAATATGCAAACTGTGTATTCTGAATTATTCCTTGAAGGTATAGAAATCATTGGCAGTTGCCTGTTTAAAAGCATTACACACACACTTTCCTGTATTAATCACAAAAACTGGATATTGCTGTTGATGAATTAAACCTTTCGCAACTATAGCCATAGAATATACTTATCATAGGTATCTTAAGAAGATGGATTGCTTTGTTTTGCTTTAAATTCTGATTGAAAGTCAGAGCCTGCCCAAATTTCCTTTGTAACAAGTGATATGTTTTTCAAATCACATGGACTGAAATTGTAATCTATACCAAATTAGGTGCTTTTTTTTTTTTAAAGCTAGCTGCTTCCGTAAACATTCTGTCTCCCAACTGTGTAACTCCCCAATTTTCTTAACTCTCTAAAAATGGTGTCCCTTATTATGCTTCCTTTGCTAGCATAGCAGAAGGAAGCTGACTTGTTAGTGTTAACTGACTTGTTTCCACAATATATTTAAGGACGTCGGTTTTTAATGTATTTTATCTTATACTTCCATTCCATTTACCAGCAAGGGACATAGCTACAGTATATAAGGTGTAGCTCACGAGTCAGTCATAAACTTCTTTTTAAGATCTTAGGGACAGTAAAAGTTATACTCCCATAATTGCAAGCTAACAATACACAATGGCCAAGTTTTAAAATATTTTTCACTATCAAGGATTTTGCTTTTGACCAGTTTTATTAGTTTTCTTTTTGGGGATTATAGGTAACCATTCATTCTTTCTTTTAAATGGAGGGTTTACTATGTGTGTCAAGCACTATTCTAGATTGTGAGAATAAAACATGGCAGAAAACTCCATGATCTTGTGGGCTTAACATTATGTGGAGGGAAGACAACACAATAATTGTTAGATTGTGTGGTAAGAAAATTGAAGCAATGAAGAGAGGAAGTGGGGGGGAAGTGCAACATTTTAAACTGGCTGATTAGAGTAGGCTGTGTCTAAGGCAACTTTGGAGGAAAAACCAATGGGAGGAAAGTGAGGCATCTGGTCTTGTATTTATCTGGTGGAAGATCCTTCCAGATAAAGAGAATAGTGCAAAGGCCCCAGGGCAAGAGAAAGCTCTCCTGTTATAGGAACAGGGAGCAGGTCAGTGTAGCTGAACTAATAGCTTAGTAAAAATGAGGTCATTGAGGTGTCTGTGACAAGCTAGCTAGCGAAAGGTATTTTAGGTCACAGAAAGGACTCTGGATGAGGAAACTAGGAGCCAGTGGATTTTAGCTCGCTCGGAAGTCTGCAAATTTCTAGATGTTAAAACACCAATTCATGTCATCTCACAGGATTCCATGAATCTCAAATTGTTTGTATAGTTAATTTACCACCTTTAAAATAAAGTGGAAAAGTCATTCTGTAATGGGGAATCACCTGTGAAGAAAACTGAATACTCAGGTCAGACATGTAAATTAGTTTTAATTTACTAGTATCTTAAATATTAAATAGCAATGCGCTGTTTTCTTATTTACAAGCTGGAACAATATCTTTTTCCAGGCTCCTTGTCACTAGTATGTCTTAAGTTTCCCTTAATATCTTAGTCCAGATAGTATTTTCCAATCTTATTTCCTATTCATGACTTAATCTACCAATACCAGTAGCCAGTAGCACTTTTTTTCCCCTGTGTTGTAGAGGTCTGAATTTTGCCAGCCCAGCAATGTGGAAATTATGTATCATATGGAGAATAAAACAACAAAATACTTCAAGTAGATGAACTGAGTAAAATGATTTTGGGGCGGTATTTCTGCATGACTGTCTAAATGAAACACTTTGTTCCCTTGCTAAGGACAAAGTAGGCTAGAGTAATGCCTTTGTTTTGAAAATTTAAGAGTGATGTGGTACATTCTATTTTGCATAAAGTCTCAGTAAGGGGGAAGGAACTATCAGCCTTAGTTTTCCAAAACAACTTTGTATCTCTTGTATGGAGCTGGAAGGGTTATGTAAGTGAAGTTGGAAATAAGTATTTCAATTTTCTCGGAAACTGCCTTTTAACATTCAACAGAGTAAGAGACTTTGACAATGAGTTCAGGTAAACAAATTACTTTCATTACAATCCAGATGGAAGTGACTCTCCAACTGCACACTGTAAACCCAAAGTAGGTTTATAAGTTGCAGGCCACTTGAGGGACTTCTGCGTACCTGAGTTCCAGTTCAGTCCCTTTTCAGTTGGGACTGAATACCTGCTGAAATTTGCTCACCGTGACACATTAACACATTGTATCAGAAAGTCAGTGAAATTGTACAGACAGCACCTAAAACAGGCTTCAATCTTTTTGAAGGTCTCTTACAAGAAGCTAAACTAAGCCCTCCTTGCTTTGCAGGTGCTAGGCGATCACCCAATCGCCCAGTACTAACTCCTAGAAACAGGGTAAAGCTGATACACCTGTATCACGCCTACAATTTGTCGCCCATCCCAGTGGAGCACTGGCTGAGGATTGCGAAGGACAAAAGGAAGTTTCTGTCAAACCTGAGGAGAGAGGGAGACTGAGCCGGGAGCAGTTCAATCATATTTAAGATCCCGATCGTGGAGGAAGTCCTGGCACCAGGGATATGCGCGAGGGCAGTATTCCTACAGATAATACGCCGCCCCGAGTGCGAGGCGCGCGAGCTCCGCCGCGCACTCAGCCAACCGCTCCGCCTCTGCCGCTCTCGCTTCACCCCAGGGCCGTCGGGCCCCGGCGCCCGTTGGAGGACAAACGGCCCCCGCGGACGCGTGCGACTGCCCGGCGTGGGAGCCTGTCTGTACTCTGCGGAGACCCGGTTCGGCCCGGCCGCTCGGTCCCGGAGGCCCCACCGCCGGAGCCAAGTAGGCCGCCCGGTACCCGCCTCCGACTCTCGGCGCGCCGGCGCTATGGAGACGGTCACGAGACGCTGGCGACTCCCGCACCCGCCAATGGGAGCGCACGTCGCGGGGACACGCGCACGTCGCTCTTCCAAGATGGCGGCGCGTCCGTCGCGAGCAGCCGGGCCGGGGGGAAGCCAGCGAAACCGAGTAAAGCCGCCGCCCGGGAGAGGACTGACGGAGCTGTCGCCGCCGTTGGCGGCGGCTCAGGCAGTTTTCGCTGCTGCTACGGCTGTTGCCATGCGGCGAGGCTAGGGAGGAGCTCACTTCCCCGGGGTGTAATAATGTTAACAGAGGTAAGCGGCGACGGCGGCCAGTGTTTACCTGTGAAATGGGGAAGGGGCCGGTGCCAGCCCTTCGGAGAACATCGTTTCTGGCGCCGGCGGGCCCTACCCTCCGCAGCGGGCCCCGGGCGCGAGGAGCCACGGGGATCCTACAAGTGCCCCCTGGATAGGAGCTGTGCTGACTCAACAGAGTCCCACTACCTCTGGCTGCCTGTGCCGCCTCTTTCGCAGTTGCTGCTTGCCCGTCGCCCCTGGCACTGGTCTCCATCCTGCTGTCGCTACCTCCCGACTCAGCTCTTCTTTCTTGGTGTCGCCTTACACGTTGTTCTGTGACAGCGTTGGTCTCAGCATTGTTGCTGGTTCCTTTTTCCCTACGGTTTGTCAGAGGTGTTCCTTCTCTGGTCCTTGGCCTCCAGGGCCCTCCACTTCTAAGCTCGGTCAGCATCTAGGGTTTGTCACTCGGCCAGACCACTTTGTCTCCCATTCCCTCCGTTGACTACTAAGTGAAGTGGACTTTGTTTTTCCTCAAGCTACGCTTGGAGAGCCCAGTTCTATCAACTCCCCTCCCCCCTTCCTTTTTTGCTTAAGTCGTGGGAATCGGAAAGTTCAGTTTACTGTCTCTTGATTTGCTTAAGGGCCCCTTGGTGCACCGTGTGTAAGTTGTGTGTTTTTTTTTTTCCTGACTTGGACCCGAAATAGAAGTAGGGCAGCTATGCCTAGCCAATCAATTTCCTTTTTTAGTGTCTAAAACTAAAGTCCATTGCAAAAAGCAGGCTTTTTGAAGAAGTAGAATTTCCCTTTACTACCAATACGTTAAGGGGAAGAACTAAAGAACTAAGTTGATGTATCTGGGTACTTGATCCAAGCTAGTGCAATGTTAAATGCAGGTGAGGTTTCATTGAAGATAACTTCTGAACTTGGGAATTTGAGGACAGAAAGTTTTACTAAGATTCGCGAGGATCACTGTCTGGGAGTAGTGCATCTTTGGGCGTCTAACTAGTACATCTTTGGAATGAACTAATGATTGGAAATTTTTTTTCTTTTTAATGGATATTGGGGAGTAATCCTGCTTGCGTCAAAAAGACAATAAAAAGGTTTATGGAGTTAGTGCCTTTTTTGTGAAAAAGTGATGTTATCATTCCAACTTGCTTAACTTTGAAGGGCTTCATACTTTGATATTTTCACAGTCTGGTATATAGTTGCTGGTTGATTTTTACCTATGAACTACTTTCTAATTTTGTGATTTACTTTATATTTCTAAATTCCACGTTTTTTTCATCTCTAGAGTTCTATTTCATTCTTGGAGATTATGGTACATATGACATGCTTCTGTTGTTAATAGTAGATTAAAAATACTTATAAATACCAAACGTTTTATTAAACTTCAGTGTGATATTTTGGTGGCATTAATTTGCCTTGTGATGTTTTCGGTAGTGTCTCTAATGTACAGTGTTTTATGAAGTGATCATTTCATGGGTTAAACTTGGTTCAATTTATCTTGTTTTAAACAGTTGTAATGCTTTCACATGAACTCTTTTTGTGTCTGGTAGTAAAATGATAGTATCTTAATTCTGAAAGACTGAACGTTTTAAGGTTCTGTATTTTAATATAATTTCATATTTCAGTGAAATACTTTAAACAATAAACCAGTGCTAGTATTAAGATGCACTTTGGTGCTTTGTGTGTTTCCTGTGCATACCTTCAAAGTGACAGAACTAGGCTACCAACATTGGGGGTCCTGGGAGAGTTCATTCTGTTAACTACTACTATACTGGATTCTTTCTCTATAGTGAATGGTTACTTGGATTTTATATATGGTTTTTAGCAATCATTTTATAGATCTGAAAATTAAAGTCCAGAGATTTGTCCAAGGTCAAATAATCATTAGTGACAAAGATGACATTAGAATCTCATCTCCTAATTCTCAGTTACAGAACTCTGACCATTTTGTTCACAATAGTTTTAAGCTCTCTTGATAGATTTTAATATCTTACTTCCTTTTTTGAACGTTGTCAGTAAATAAATTGAAAAGTTATCACGAGTTTTTTTGCTCTACCTTTGCTTTTTTTAAAGCAATTTCAGAAATTGTCAAAATAAAAACTTGAAGTATTTTATTTATTTTCTTGAGACTAGGTCTTGCTATTTTTGCCCTGGGTACCACAGACTCAAGCAATCCCCAGCCTCACCTTCCCAGGTAGCTGGGATTACAGGCTCGCGCCACCACGCCGAGCTATTTTTTTGGGGGACTAAGTCTCGCTATGTTGCCCCGGGTGGGTCTTGAACCAAGATCCCCAGTCCCAACTGCGCTCCATAGTCTGATGCTTACAGGCATGCACAACCATGCCCAGCTTTGAAATATTTTAGATATAAAATTTAGCTCTATATTGGTTACTAAAATAGTAGTATTAATTTTTTTTTTTTTAAAGTTCTGTTAGTGCTAACTTAGGGGGATTGGAAGGGGATGTAATTTTAGGGAATGTAATTTTAATATATGCTAGATTTCAAAAATGTGTAATGATAAGCTCTGTTATGAAAGATCCTCAGCTTCAACAAGCATATACTGGGCTCAGAAGGAGATGTTTTATATTCATCTTGATTCCCTTCCATCCAGCTTTGAGGTAGGTGATATCATCACCATTCGACAGTTGAGACTGACATTGAGAGTTAAAATCATATAACAAGTGTTGAAGCCAAGAGTCACACCAGCTACTCTTATGTTGTTTGCTCGTTTTGTGACTCAGTATGGAATGTATCATTAAATTTTTTGTAGTTTATAATCATCAGTATACTATGTTTAGCTTTTTGAAAACAAAACAAAACAAAAAAAAAACAAACAAAAAAAAAAACCAAGATGGCAATGCCAAGTACATAGATACACAGTAATAACAATAATGGTAAACATTCATATAAAACTCAGTTTTATATTTTGTGAAGGTAGACTTTTAAATGAGATCTGTGAGAAACTGTGCAATGAGAAACTATGCAAATCATCAATTAAGGACTATATTGAGTTTAGATAAAAGGGAAAATTACTCAGTTGAGCAAATTAATATATACATTGAAGTTTGAAACCTGTAAAACTCAAAGTATCCCTAGTCTTTTTAAGAAACTGGTCTTTTAATTTAGTGGAAAATGATTGTAATTTGAATTGTTTGGCTTTTTTTTTTTTTTTTTTTTCTTTAGACTAGGTCTTGCTATTTGCCCATGGAACCGCAAGCTCATGTGGCCTGGGGTACCACAGACTTAAGCAGGTCCCAGCCTCAGCTTTCCAGGTGGCTGGGATTACAGGAACGTGCCACCACGCCCAACTATTTTTTTGGGACTAGGGCTCTTGGCTGTGTTGCTCCAAGCGGGACTCGAACCGCGATCCCTAGCCCCAGCTGCTTCATAGGCTGAAGGTTACAGGCACGAGCCACAGTTCCCAGCTTCTGAATTGTTGGCTTTTATTTCATTCTAAATAAGATTGAATTACCTAGAAGACTTGCTAGTCTTATCTGTGTATTTGTGTTCTTTGCGTTTTCCATATAGGGATGATAGTTTGTTTTCTTCCTCTTTTATATGCATTTAACATCCCTCTCCCCCAACCTAACCCCTTTGCTATTTTCCTTCTAAGAACTGTTTATCCCTTATATTATTCCTAAAACATTTGACCAAAAAGTCCATGATGGTATACCTGAAAATTATTAAATAGTCCACTGCTTGCCCTCCTCCCCTTTTTAAAAATAAGCCTAAACTTTTATATATTAGATTTGGAATGTTTGTTGAGAATTTGTTTCAGTTGATCTGAATTGTTACAGCATTAGAACATAGTGAAATATTTATCAGTGAATTACCATTAAGTATTCTTTCAAATTTGAGGTTTCAAAAGCTATTAGCATTACTCTTCTCAGCACTTATGATAAATAACTAAATCTTAGAAAGTGTGGAAAAATATGCTGAATTTATACCAGTGCTGAGGTTGTTTTTTGCATAAAACTGTGACACTTGTGCTTTTAAAAATAGTGACTAAAAATTATAGTTATCTAAACTTATTACTTGTTTGGGTTATATGCAAGTGAAGAGTATTAGTAAAAGTTAAATAAAAATTACCTCCATTCATATTTACTGATTTTTATTTATTGGTTCTGATTCTTGCTTTTCTGTTTAATAAATATGATACAGATGGGAGAAGGCTTGACCTCCAGTATTTTTTAAAGTTCTTGGTAATCATTTTTAAATGAGGAAAATTTTTAGCTCAAATATATTTGAAAGGTATTCACCTAAAAGAGTTAAATAGGTTTGTTGTCTGGAGGATTTCTCAAGCTTTTGATAGGTGAATTTGCATCGAACTGTAAAGTTTTTAACCATAGTGACTGTGATTTGATGCCGTTTATTGGCTACTGCCTGCCTAGATTGAAGAGTTATTTCTAAGTTTGTTTGTGAGGGTATATTAGATGAGGATCAGATTAGCATTTAACTTATAAAAATAGGTTGCCCTCCCCAGAGTAGGTGTCACCAGCATTTCCATGAATGACTGGGTAGAATAGGCTCAAGGAGGAGGAATTTTGACACCCCTCTCCCCCTTTTTTTTCATTTGTTGCTTGAGATGGGACATCTCATCTCCAGCCTTTGGGCCCATGTTTATATCATCGTTTCCCCTGGTTCACTTGACTTGAATTATACCACTGGCTTTCTTGGGTCTCCGGAATATATATAGACTGTTGGCTGTCTCTCCGGAGAATCCTCACTAATATGAAGACTTACAGAGTCTTGTGTTTCACTTTGGTTAAGTCCTCAGAATAGGAAAGGAACTCTGGACTTTTAGACACACACATACACTCTTGCACATACTAAATGCTTAATAAACATTGGTGATTTTGTTGATTAATAGATTTAGAAATATTCTTGGCATGGGTTAATCCTTAAACAACATGAGTTATTTAACTATTGATTATATTGCAAGAGATACTAGACAGAATAAGAGCCATAAGTCTAAGGATGTTAAGAGGTAGGGAAGACACTGATTAATAGATTTAGAAATATTCTTGGCATGGCTGAATCCTTTAACAACATGAGTTAATGTAGCTGTTAATTATATTGCAAGAGTTACTAGAGAGAATAAAAGACATAAGTCTAAGGATGTTGAGAGATAGGGAAGATACTTAAGAATGGGAGTGGAAAGACATCATTGTTTAGAATGGATATGACTTGCCACTCATCACACAACGTTGTTAAATATCTGACAAACTAGCCAAATTAAATATTGCTGTCCTTAAGAATTTTAAAGGACTTTATTCTTCCTGTCCCTTCTGCCATTGATTTCAAGTTTTCAAATTTTACTTTATTAAATAATTATTTTCATGTATTAATGCGCAGAGACACACCCTTTTGATTAGAATCTAGTTAGTTAACTAGTTGATAGTATTGCACACAAAAGAAAAAATGCTTTAAATATTAAGCCTTATAACTAATTATGTCTTCCATTGGGAATTTTGAGATAGTAAAATAGAGCTTTGAGACTTCAAAACTATCTTGGAATTCCTAAATAGGAAGATATCACTATATTTGACTAGTATTCAGATAGATTATTGCAAATTCTATTCATCGTTTTTCACATAGTGATAGATGATAGGTCACTATATTTTGTTTATGATTTAAAGCGTTACATTAATTACTACAAATTTGTAAGATTACTTTTATTTGAGGAAATTGGTATTAAATTTGGGAGTAGTACAGGGAAATCAGAAATGTTTATAGTTTAAAAGACTTAAGGCATTGGTGTATCATAAGGCCACTGTAAAATGTATGGCTTTTTGTTTTTTCATGTAAAAGCTATCTGCAGGTACTGTGTTTGATTTTTGTAGATTATAAAATTTATGACTAAATAATATTAGCTGTGTGCATGCTTAATTTTAATTAATGTCATTTCTCGTTTAACTATGGTTTATAGAGCATATCTTAGTGGAAACGGAAAAGAATAAAGGTGGAGACGATGTTTGAGATAATGTGTCTTAGGTGAAATAAACTAGGTTGCCTTAACTAAGCAGTAATGGAAAAAAAGGAAACAAGAGCTTCCGCAAGAGGAAGAAAATAGGTTATGGGAAGAGGTTCCAAAACTGACCACAAATAATTAGCCGTTTAGTGGCAAAGCTGAGTGAGGTTCTCAGTGGATTACTTTTTAAATTGTTTTGAATATTATACTTTGATATTATACCTTAAATATTATACTTTGATATTATACCTTAAATATTTGTGAGCAGAGGGAACTTTGAATTAAGTTGGATAGCTTTTAAGCTATTTTAACCTTAAAAAATGGTTGAAGTTGAGTAAGTAGACTGGAATCAAGGTAATGCATACTTATGTCCATCAACAAATTATACCTGTCGTAGTAGTAAAGCAACCCATAAGTGACTCATTTATTAATAAGTATTATAAAGTTGAGTCCCAACTTGACCACTTAATTTCGGTATGACTTTGGGGAAGTTGTTTGAAGTATCTGAGCTTGAGTATCTAATTGTGTAAAATTAGGACAATAATAGTAGCTTGCTCTCACATTATAGTGGAGATCAAATAAAGAGATGCAGAGTACAACTCTTTGTAAACAAACTGTCAGTCATTATGCAAATATTAATGGTTAGTACATCAGAATTTCACTGTGTACCTTACACTATTATGGATTAAAGTTTCTGAATTGTGACTGGATCCCAGGAGAGATGGAGGGTCCCCTGGCCTTTGGTGAAATTACAAGAAAATCAGGGACTATGTTAAAAAAAGTAAAAGACAAAAAAATGAGAGCATGTCTTCCAACCCATTAAAAGGATAATTTCTTGTGTGGTTGATGATTTATTCCAAAGAGCTTCTGAAAGGGAAACAAAAAAATATTGGAAAAGGTGATGTTTATGATGGTTAGCAGTCATTTTTGTGTACATATTGTGAAATATTTTTGGGAAAAGAAATCAATTCTAATGCATTCTTAAAAGGAATTCTTAAAAGTTAACACTTTCTAGGCTATGATTATAACTTGTGCAGATTAATTATTGTGAATTAATCTATTCTCTAAACACAAATATGCCTATTCTGTTCTACTCAGCTGTAGCTACTTGCTGAATTCTTATGCTAAAGGAGAGTCAGACCAGAAACCTATCTAGAAAAAATTTACTCTCAAAGTTAACTTGTGCCAGTTTGGCCATCATTCAACTTGAAAATTGGAGAAAAGCAAATAACATAAAGGTAGAAATATTATAGGAAGAAAGGTTGGAGAATGTAATTAAAAGTAACTCCAGGTGAAGTTACCAAATTGGGTCAGATGACAGGTCAAAAGTGATTTTCTCCTTGCATCTGTAGAGTTAGCCTGACTCTACTGTCTGCATTTACTCCAAGTTAATTCATTGTGAGAAGTGAGAAAAATGATTTCTGTAAATTTTTCATCTCTACCGTGTGAATTCTTTAAATCTCAAGAGATCCTCCATATTTTAATATAAGACCTAGCTGAATTCCATTACCCTGATGAAAGTAATACTTGGCCTCTCTTACCATATATTACACATTCATTTATTTGCTTATTGTACTACAATGTAAACTAGAATTAAACTTAAGTTTTTAGTTATATTCCCATCACCTCCAGTATATCTGTTGAATGGATGAATGTTGAATAATCTATCCAGTAAAATGAAGGCAAAAGTGAACATTAAGATAAAAACTATTTATGATAAACATTAATTACCCTAAAGTGATTGTCTACAATGTTTATTCGACATTTTCATTGTATATTGTGGTTAATTGCGAATATCATAAAACTCCAAAAAGAATTTGACCAAAAACCCCTGAGCACTGGGCTTTCAGTTAGGAATGTAATTCTGCCCTAATTTGCCCTACGGGAAAGTGTCTTTTTAAAATGATGTTATTTTCATAAAACCAAATACTTATGTGGGAACAATTTGGATTTTATATTTCTATTATTACTTTCTTTCATGTCTACCACTCAAAAAACTTATATTTCTAAATTAGATAACGTGTTTTTGGTAATAGTGCCATAGTGCTGATTTCATTTTACTTTGTTGAGTTTTTATGACCTCTAATGGTCCCTCGAAAGCTTGTTGGTCTGAATAAAAATATGGTCATGGATTTTAAAAAGTTGGAAATTTTGGAGGTACTTTTTCAGGGAAGGCTGCTGCTATCACACTCTCTTGGCTAAAATGCTTTTCAATGTCTGTTACAGACAGGATTGTTAGGTTATTTTGCCCATCTATAATTCCATTGTGTATTTAGAAATTCTATGTATGAGAAAAGTTCATTGAAAAAATTCTGCTGTATTTCTTAACAGTAGTCATGATTTTTATATACATATAAGAGGTTCATATATATCAGCTGGAATAATTGATCATTGTTAGGTTTTTGTACTTCTCTTTCAATTTCCTGAGAGACTTTTTTACTGATGAATCCAGAACTTCTAAAGTGACTCCTGCTTTTGACCTTAACCCTGCATTGTTGAAGAGTCCTTGGATACTACTCTAAACTTGAAATGCTTTTGCTCCTGCAACTATTTTTAACCTGGCTGTAGTTTGGCACATGAGCGAGAGTGTGATTCTTCCTGTTATGACTTTTTTTATTTTCAGGCTAGAGTTGTATGGCAACATACATGTGAGGAGACTGACTTTTGGGTTTACTATCAATTTGAGACTAGAAAATTAAAACTGGATAAAAGTGCACTGTTTCAATGAAGAGTTAAAATGAAATAAAACTTTATTTTAATTTTTATATACACATTTGAAAATGCTGATCTGCTTTTTAAGATATGTATTATGCAGTGCTTCTATAAACCATAATATTATGCTTTAGAATTTGTTCTTGATTTTTCTTCTGAGTTTATTTGAAATAGTGTTTTTTCCTCAGAATTTTTCTCATGGTGTTTAATCTGCCTGCAACACTATTTATCAGTTACTTTTCAATCTGATGTTAATTACTAACATTGTGCTTTTTCCTCCTTTTTTATTTTAAATTTGACTTAAGTAACAAATTTATTTTCTCAGAATCCTGGAGACTGAATTCAAGATTATGGTTGCCAACTGAGTTGATTTCTTAGGAGTCCTCTCCCCTGGTCTTGAAGATGCCAGCCTTTTGTGAACTCACATGACCTTTTCTCTGTGGATGTGAACTTTATTTTCTCTCTCTTAAGGACATTAGTTCCCTTGGTTTATGGACCTATTAAGACCTCAATCAACTAGCCTTTTGACCTCTTTAAAGATCTTATCTCTGTGTATCTCCACATTGTGGGTTAAGGCTTTAACCTGTGAATTTTGGGGGCACAATTCAGTGCTTAATACTCAAGTGATTGACCACCCCTCAAGTTTATTAAGTTTTGTGTATTCACTTCTGTATGTTTTATATATGTGTGTATATAGGAGCATTGTATGTATTGGAAGGGGAAAAAGTATATAGTATATTGAAAAAAAAAGTACATGGGAAAGGAAAAACTATATAGTATTTGATGAGAATTTTAGTACTTCTGATGCTTTTTCTTAGGTACATAATGTGCTTAAGTGCTTAACAGTTAAACTGTTGCAACAATCTAATCCTGGTAAAGGAAAAGTAAGAGGAAATAGGTAGAGGTTGAAAACTGCTTGAAAAGTGGAACACAACAAAGGCACAAAAAGAAACTGATACAATGCATTTTACAAATCATGGGTGTGTTGATTAAATGAAAATTTTAGAAAAATCAATTATGTTTAAGATATTCTTTAATTTATTATAAACTATAAAAGGTTACTATCAGACTATCTAGTTAAATAGCAGTGATGCAAAATTTATAGGACTACTGAAGTTAGTAAATTAAGTGAGATTGTTTTTGTACTCAGGATGTTTGGTGCTCAGAATGTTTCATGCCTGCACCACCATCCCCCCCCCACACAGACACACATCTAATCACAAATTGAACACTCTTAATTTCTGAAGAATAATAAGCTTTATATTTGTCAAATTAAATGAATTTGAATCTGACTTTCATCATTTTAGAGCATTTTAATTTTGGAAAGACTATTGAGCTGTTTTTTCTCATTTGTGTAATTTGTAATTTAATAATACTTTACCTATAGGATTGTTATTAAGTGAATTTGGAGGGGTACGCTTTTTTAAGGAGAGCAGCTACTACCATAATCTTTTGACTAAAATGCCTAATGTCACTATTAGAGACAAATCATTGCTACTCTTTTCACCCACACAAAGTGATTCTCTTTGACACAGATGATTTAATTCTCCCCGTTACATCTGAGATTTTACTAGCTTTTGGATTTATCTAATTATTACATTAAGAACTAGAATTTCAGAAGTTTGAAGTTCAGCAGTAAATCTACAGGTGACTGACAACTGTGTAATATTAATTTATCATTTATTTTGATTTTTGACTAACATGTTTATTCTGGCCTGCAGAGTTTTTACCAAGATGAAGTATTAGCAGAAATGAAAAGGAAGAATTTTAGTAAAATCTCACAGTGTGCTTTAAAGAGTGCTAAGATTATATAATTTTCTACTATGAGAAGTACAATACAGTGTACTGGTCAGTGTGAATAAGTTTTATGTAGTAGCTCTAAATCTATATAACCTTCTGTTGAATTGTTCCTCTTACAGGGAGTAGAAAGATGAAGAATTTTAAAATCTTTTTTGAAACATACATAGTTGCTTTTATTGGTATTAGTACTATGTAGTGGGTTAAGAAAAGGACTTAGGGGTAAGTTATAAATAAAATTTGTACTTATGCGAATCTAAACATTAGGTATTAAGCATAGAATTTCAGTTCCCTATACACTGCTGCCTACTTGTTATAAGTCAATTGTAGTAGTCCAAAGGACTACTCAAGTAGTTCTTGTACTCCAAAGAGCACTTCGCCATGGATCCTTTATTGATGAATCTAGGCCTCCATTTTCCTTTCTGTATTTATCTTTCCATTTTTGTTACTGTTGTCTTGTGTATATGTTGATTCCCTTCTAGCTCTGTCTTTATTATTATCCTGTGTGTCTATAACCCTGTAACTTGTCAAGCTTGGCTTTTCTCCCAACTTTTTACCCTTTTCTCTTTTCCAATAAGTTAAATAGGTCACAATAGAGAATTTAAAAGTCACACTCAGATTTTATAAATATTTCCCACTGTTACTTAAAAGGCAAGTAAATAAAACATTTTTTATCTATAACAATACAGCACTGTATAATTTCCTTTTATGACTGATTGCCTCTTGTTTGAATTTATCTTGATTAAAAAGACAAAATTCTGACTTAATAAATAGTATTGAACCTTTTTATTATGGATTAAAAGACTCTTGTAGAACTTTTATGGTCATTGTGCTGATACTGAGTTGTTACAGTAAAACCTTTAGGAGTATGAAGGAAATTTATCTAAATCTGTGTTAACCCTAGATATCTGTACCTTGAAAGTAGAACATGCTCCAAAAGAACAAAATCCACATTAGATTCTAAAGGAGTGCTAAAGACTTTAAGATGTTCTGGTCAATTTAGTTACTTCAGTTTTTCTAGTAAATTGGTTTTTTGAATCTTAATAAATCATTTTATTTGATTATTCAGATACTGTGTGTAAAGTTTTATCCTTATTTTTATTTTTTTTCTTCATTTTTTCCCCTGCATATCCATATTTTTTAAATCTACCTGAGTGGTGTTGTAAAATGGTGATTTAGTACATGTTTGGACTTTAAGCCACGTTCAGTTCTTGGTCTGATTCTATGAGCTGTTTCTTCATATTTACAATAAAGTTAGTAATATAACTAATGTCAGAGTTGTTTTGGGAATTAGATATGTCGAAAGTGGTTATCAAGGATCTTAATCAATACTAAATAATAAATGGTGGCTTCTATTGTTATATTTTAGAGGATGCCTTTTCATTAAAAAACGAAAAGGTAAGAAAAATTGCTTACAGTTCACTTCTAGGTAGTTATTTGAAGATCTGACTCTCTCTATCGTGGTAGATTTGTCTTGTTTAGATTTCTCCTTGGGTTATATATTATGGGAAAACGCAGAAGTTGAGTTGTGAATATTGAGACTTTAATTCTTATATTACAGTCTTGTAGGGAGAAGGGGAACCATTTATGAATATGACTTATGATCATCGATAAAATTCAAGTTCTTTTCCTGAATAAATATAACTAATAAAGAAGAAATAGATGAATATTATGTTGGAAATTATATGTCAAATAAGTAATCAACAGCATACTTTACACTTTTAAACTTAGGTTAAGATTTTTTATTATAAACAACTTTATAGGACTTAAAACTGTTTCAACTATTCCTATCACTTAACTGAGAAATGACATTCTCACTTTAGAAGTTTGTATGTCTGATTGCTGGTAGGTCTTATAATTTTCATTTAACTATGGAATTTTAATTTTTTTCCCGATTAATGGAAGTTAATTATATGTTGTCAAATATGTCAGCTTTTTTCCTACAGATTTTACCTTCTTAAAAAAAGGCATTTCCTGGCCAGGCATGGTGGCACATACCTGTAAGTGGAAACCTAGGAAGCTGCAGCTGGGGCCAGGGATCACGGTTTGAGTCCCACTGGGGGCATATAGCGAGACCTATATACCAAAAAAGTATAGCTGCGCTGGTGGTGCGTGCCTGTAATTCCAGCTACCTAGTAAGCTGAGGCTGGGGATTGCTTGAGTTTGTGGTACCCTGGGCAATGTGAGCTTGCAGTCCCACAGGCAAAAATAGTGAGACCTACTCTCAAAAAGAAAAAAAAAAATTCCTGGTTATAGATTAACAGAAATTTATTACTTTTTTTGATCAGAATTTCCTAATTGTCTACATATATATAATATATATATTTAGTTATATATAGTTGATATTGTCTACATATATAGTTATTTATCTAGTTAATATTGGTTTACATTCCTGTTTCCATTTCCATTAATATTGGTATATGTTCCTGTAATATACCCACCCTCACCCCCAAAAGAGACCACCATCATAGTCCACCATCATAGACCCTTGAGCTTTCTCCATTCTTCTCATCCCTCTCCTTCCTCCCTCAAGTTGCCCTCACTCCACAGCCAGCGTTCAAGGGGTAGTTTTGTGCTTTGATTTTATCTGACTATTTTTGTATGTTTCAATTTGTTTCCTATGTATTTTTAGTATTTTTGTGAGCTGTTTTATAAGAAAAAAATATTTATAATATTTGTTATTTTTATTTTATTTTATTTTTATGCTTTAGATCACAACCTCGGTAAGTGGTTTTTGGGATACTTCTCCCTCTCTCCTCCCTCTGGTGCCCCTTCCATTTTCTCAAACCTTGCTCTTTGTTATTAGTCTGTGTTAAGTCCATTAGTCTTTCTTTCCTGTGGCAGTGTTCTTTCATTGGGTAAGGGATTGTGTTGTTGAAACCAGTCAAACCTTACTGATAGGTTTTCATTCTTAAGTTTGTGTTGGGCAGCCAGTCTGTATTCATTTGTGATCTGTCCATGTTTTTCTGTTGCAGGCTGCTCTTCCAATCCCTTCTCTGCTCTTTTGTTGCTTTACCTTATGGCTCTGGTGTCAGATTTAGGGGGTCTCGCCCCAGCCAGTGTTGGTGAAGAAGTGTCTGTTGTTACAGGCATCTGTGAATGGCCATTGTAGTAGATCATTTTCTCTGCTTCAGTTTGTAGCTTTGTTGTGGGGCCGATACCCTCCATCTTTGGCCTTCCTCTCCTCTCCTGTAGTGTGGGAAGAGGACCTTCCTCTCCAAGGAGGCATCTCCAAAATGAGGTCTTGGGTCTTCCTGACCCAGAGAGCTTGTCAGTGCACTTCATGACATTGTGTCTCTACAGTTTTTTCTCTTGTCTCGCATACAATGGTTCTCTCAGTTGTCCATTGGCTGCATCCAGCTCAGACTTGTGGGCTGGATTTTGCATGATCCCTCACCCGTTTTGTGATAGGATCTGTGTTGCACATGTTCTTGTTCCTCTTGAAGTTTAGCTGGAGTGAAAGTGAAATGGAAGGGGCATTACCAGTATCTCCCAGCATGGGGGCAGGGCCCAGATAGTTGAACATGCGCCCTTCTCTGCTCCCCTTGGGCTAGGAGCAGGGGGCAACATGCCTCTGCCGATTCGATCCAGGCTGCAGGTGGCTGCCCCTTGCAGCAGCCACCCACTGGTGGGTAAAGCCACAAAACCCACCCTGACCCCCTTCCTGGCTCACCCGGCTTGGGGGGTTTACCCAGATTCCTTCACCACTGTTGCTTCCCGCTGGCAAAGGAGCTTCGTCGGCTAGGGATCCGAGTGTGCAGGCAGCTTTTGAAAGGCTGTCTGCTGGTGGGCAGGATATTTATAATTTTAAAATGCAAATTTTCAAACACAGAAAACCTTGAAAAACATTACTATTAAAACCATTATTCCAATAATCTAGACTTGTTAACATTTTGTCATATTTGGTTTATGTCTGATTCTGTGTTACAGTTATTATAGCTGAATAGTTATAAAATGAATTGTAGGTATTATATGCCACTTCTTAGAATACTATTATGAGTCTCCCAATAATGAGCTTTTAACCCCTACATTATTGTCACACTTAGTAATTACCAATAATTCTTTATTATGGTCAGTATATTCAAATTCTCCCAGTTTGAGCTAGAATCCTATCCAGCAATAGTGTTGTTAGGTCTTCCTATCTTCTTTTTCTTCCTTCTTTCTCATCTTTTCTCTTTTTGTTGTTGTGGTTGTTTGTCCTGTGATTTAGGATGCTATAAACGAAGCACATTATCATAGTGCATCCCAACCACCCCTATTCTGACAATCAAAAATGTTCTTATACATTTCACATGGCTGGTGAAAAGAAAATTATCCCTGGCTGATAACCACTGCTTGAGAGATGATTTCTTTGCAATCTTTTTTCTTTTTTCAGATTCTTATTTTTGAGAATAGTTATATTGAATCTCTTTTATTTCATTGTCTCTGTCCTTTAGTAGTTTACTTTTCTGTTTAGTGATAACTTAAAATATGACTTTATTGAGATAAAAATTTATGTACTATGCTATTTATTCTATTAAAGGGTGCAGTTCAGTGGCTGTTATTATATTCTCAGAGTTGTGGATCCATTGCCACAACTTACAGAACTTGTTGCCCTTATACTTGCACCAGGAATTCATCAGTAAACAAAACACTCAACATGTGTTCTAGTGAGATTTATAGCTTACGTTATACACAAACCCCTCATCCTTTACCTGTCTCTCCAATTCCTTCCCCAAGCCATCACAAGTGGGTTTGCTTATTCTGAACATTTTAGATGGATGAAATCATGGATGAAATCATGCAACATGTCTCTTGTGACTGTGACTCCTTTGTGACTGTGACTCCTTTTTGTCACTTGGCATATTTTCAGGGTTCATCCATGTTAAAAGTAATTAAAATTTCTTTTTATTGTCTAATAACATTGTGTCATATATACTCATTTTGCAAATTCGTTCATCCATTGTCAATATTGGGTTATTTCTACTTTCAAGCTGTTATAAATAACTCTCTGAACATAAGTCTACAAGTTTTTGTATGCACGCTTTCCTTTCTGTAAAGCATATACTAACTAGATAATGGAATTCCTGGATTATTTGGTAACAATTTGCTGAACTTTTGAGATACTGCAAATTTTCTTCCAAAGTGGTTACATTATTTTTACATATTTCTTCATATTCTTGAGAATGTATGTTTTCTGTCTTACTGATTATAGCTGTTTTTGGTGGGTGAGAGTGGTATCTCATAGTGATTTGTCTTTCTTTAAAACCTCCTAATATTGAATATCCTTTCTCATCATTTACTTATCTTCTGGAGAAATAATTGGCTACTTAAATTTATGCCCATTTTAAAATTGGATTGTCTATTTCTTATTTAACATCTTTGTATATTCCAGGTCATTATCAGATACATGATTTGCAAATATTTTCTCCCTTTCCCTGAGCTGACTTTTTTTTCTTGGTGGTATCTTTTTCAGCATACAACTTAAAATGTTTGGTGTATTCCAATTTATTTTTATGTTGAAAGATACTAAAATTTGCACTTTTTTTTAGTTAGTGTCACATGATGTTATCAAGTATAATACAAGAGAAATAGATAAAAGTAGCACTGAAATTAAACCTTAATAGTTTTTTCAGTTTTGAAATTAAAAAAAAAAACATTTTTGGTCACTTTATTATTACCTAGGCAGTATGTATATAAGAATTTGAGGGCAGTGAGGGGTTGCGTGCACAATTTAGCAGTTACTAGATAAGTAACAGACAGTATGCTGTGGAAAAGCTAGCTATAGTAAAATAAAATTCTGGGGGTTGTAGTCTTCTGTTGTCCTGTAGTGAGTTTTCTTCATGGTTAGCCGTACCCTCTAGGGCAGAAGGAATCATCCAGAGACCCTGTTTTTCCAGCCCTGCTTTCTTTGCCTGTGTAATCTGTTTACTCCTTACTAAATTCTTGGTTGTATTATCTTCTGATTATTGGGATACCTGTCCATTTTTTCTCAGCACATTAAGTCTCTGGGTTCTTAACTTTGCAAATTGTGAACTAACTTGTGTTTTCAGTGGTACTCTAGGTCCAAGAAGGACATCTCAGCCATTATATTCTCTGTTTATGGTTCAGCCACTCCTTCACAGAGAGGCACTTGCAGCAGTGTGTCTGCCATCATCACCTCCACCTTCTTATTTCTTTATTAATAATGTTTATAATTTTTGTTTATTTAAGTAATTTAACCTTAATAAGTGCACATTTGTGTTTTCTTTTAGAGGTTTTCCAATCACATGCGTTTTATAGGTCACATTTGTCAAACTGTTTCCTTATTACCATAACTTTTTTTTTTTTGAGACTGGGTCTCGCTATTTTTTGCCTGTGGAACTGCAGGCTTACATTGCCCAGGGTAACACAGACTCAAGCAATCCCCAGCTCAACTTCCCAGGTAGCTGGTATTAGAGGCATGCACCACCATGCCCAGCTGTATTTTTTGGGACTAGGTCTTGCTACATGCCCCTGGCGGGACTCGAACCGTGATCCCTGGCCCCGGCTGTGGCTTCCTAGGCTGCCACCTACAGGCATGCGCCACCATGCCTGGCCTATTACCATAACTTGACCAACCATATTGTTTTTGTTCTCAAATAGGATGTTATTTCATATTTTTTCACTTTGTAGAATACAAGTTTTATGACAACCTTTATGATCATCACTCATAGAAGTGTTAATAGTAATGAATTATGTATTCATTTAACTATTTTAAGTGTCTGTTGAAATTTTCTTTTCCTTTTTTTTCTTTTTTCTTTTTGGATTTTGTACTACACATGATTGCATAATTGTTGATCCCCATAGGATTACCCACCCCACCACGCTCCCTCTGGTCTCATTGCCTCCTTTCTTTTTGTTGTTTGTCCATGTCTAGCCCTTTAGTCTTTTTGGTCTTCTTTTTTCCTTTATTTCTCAATATCTTCATTGGCTATTCTATGTGCCTTTGGCTTGCACCCCTGTTTCTTGTTTCCTGGTGGCTGCTCTTTCTATTGTTTTCTGCCTCTTTTTGCTGCTTCCTCCCATTATGTTTTGGGACTTTAGCTTTGGGGACCGGATTTCCAGTCTTGTGTTTTGGTAAAGCTGCTTCTCCATGGGGACAGTCTTTGGCTGATGGTAGGTCTCCAAGTCTACTTTTTAAGATCTTTGCTCTTAGGCCACTGCCATTTTTTTTTTTTTTTTAATTTTTTTTGAGACTAGGTCTTGCTATTTTTGCCCATGGAACCCCAGGCTCGAGTTTCCCGGGGTGCCATGGACTCAAGTGATCCCCAGCCTCAGCTTCCCAGGTAGCTGGGATTACAGGCGTGTGCCACCACACCCATCTAGTTTTTTGGAACTAGATCTTGCTAGGTGCCCCAGGTGGGACTCGATCCGCAATCCCCAGCCCCAGCCGCTTCAAAGGCTGAAGCTTGTAGGCACGTGCCACCATGCCCACTACCACTGCCATTCTGCAGGCATCCGTCCTTTGGCTGCAGGAGTGTGCTGTTCTTTGTTGCCTGCATCTCTGTGCCAGGTTTATGGTCATAGCTCCCCAGTGATTGGTATGCAACCCTCTTTCTCATATTTGTTCTCACAGTTCGTTGCTCTGTGAACTTGCCTTGCTCTTTTTGAGTCCTGCCTTAGATGCATGTGTTTTTAGAGTCTTTCTTGGTGTTCCTTGTTTCTTCTGTTTCTTTGGTTGAAGTTTGTCTGAATGTACTTATTGCTGGTGTGGGTGGCTCGGCTGAGTGGAGGCTAACCGAGAGGGGTCTGTGGCGAATTATTCCCCATTCCCCAGCACACCCCACTCTGCTTTTCAGCCAGCCTCAGGTGTGCGGTACCCACGTGCCGGCTGCCCCGGCGGTCCTGGAAGCGGCCCCCGGCCACTCCCCTTCCCCACCGCACAGGGAGGGGTGAGGCCCAGTTGCACCGCAGGTGCGGTGGTGGCCTATGTCTGAGCCACCACCGGTGTGAGCCAAGAATGGCCCACGCAACCCTCAAGTGCGAGCGATTCGCCTCATCCACCCTCCAGAGGCAGACGAAGTCGGCTTACCCAAGGGCCTCAGCCCCTGCCTCATGGCGGGGTCGTGGGGGCACAGGGCGAGCTGAACTCTCGCCCCGTGTGGTGCCCATGTGCTGGCTGCCCCAGAGGGTCCCTGTCTGTTGAAATATAATGAGTTAAGGGTATGATGTGTTCTTTGTAGGAAAAGAAATATGCAATTTAGAAATAAAAATGTATCATTTGTAACATACTTTTTGATTTTTCACGAACATAATATGCTTTATGAAAAAGTAAACCAGTGCAGAAATGTACTAAGGAATAAGTGAAAAAGTATTGCTTACCTTTTCCATTTAAAAAAGTCTGGGCACTTCCATACCTTTTGAAACATGCATGAGAAATTTTTCAAAATAATTCTGAAAGCAGGGACATGAATTACCACTCTCTTACTTTTAATAGTTTCTCAACTATTCATCAAATTTTTTCATAGCTTTTTGTTTATTTTTGAACTATGCTCTTATCTTTTCCCCCTTCCTTTGCCCTGAAGATGGAAATTGCTGAATGAATTGATTTGACATAGAAACCATGGGCAAATGGAACCTAAGTGTTAATGATCAGAAAAGAAGATGTGCTGGTGAAGGTTATCACTTGAAAAAACAAATTTTGACTTTTATAACATTGATTTAATTGATTAATCAGATCTACCATGTTTTTCTTTTGCTTATTCAATGTATACTTTCTGAGAACATACTGAATGCACCAGATGTTGTACTTGGCACCAGGAATACGTCAGTGAATAAACAATACATAGACATAACATAAATTAGGACAAGTTATGACCCAATGAGACATACAGCATATGATATATACAGGAAAATATGCACACCATTTTCAATATAATGGAATAATGTTATACGTAAGGATATTGGCAAAAGAGTGGTTAAGATATGGTCTGTGGATTCCATTGTAGACAAGGAAGTGAATACAGAGGTGGACTAAGTAAGGAGAAAGAAAAATTAAGTGTCTGCAACTGACAAAGAAAAGTTGATACCATTGGTATAATTTAGAATGGGGAGAGTATGAAGAGAATAAGACAGTTAATTTTCAGAGAAGACAAGATGGTATATGCAGTCCACAATTATAATGGAAGTTAGTGAAGTTGAAATGCTTATGATATTAAAAGTAGAATGTTGAATGGATTGCCTGTGTATATTTTGAAATAACTCAAGGTTATGGAGTACCTGGAATAGAGAAGTATATTGTCAGGAGTTTTGAATGCACAATCAGGAGAGCCTCATACTGGTTCTCAACTGTGACTGCATATTGGAATCACTTGGAGAATGTTAGAAACTAATGCTCTTACTCTATTTTTTGCTGCACTTTGGAAATTCAAGTACTAGTTCCCATTTGCAGCTATTCAGATTTAATTTGTATGAAACATAACCCGAGCAGTGTAATTTTAAAATACCCCCAAGTTATTTTAATGTGCAGGAATTGCATAAGTATGGTTTCACATGAGACTGGCTGGGGATCATGGCTCTGCAACTTGGGTACATGATAAATGAAAACATAAGAAACCTTTAAGAGGGCTGTAGATGAAGCAGCTTTTGTTGTTGTTGAGGACATAGATGTTTTATTTTATCATGGAACAGAGTAAACCTAGAAGGAAACTTTGAGAGGGAGGAAAGCAATGGGAAGTTTGATAAAAGAGGAAAAAACGAGAACAGTTCAATGGTTAGAGTATAGGAGAGGACTTTGTTCTTGGTGCTGAACAAAGAGGATATAGGGTTCAGAGTCAGTCTAGAAGATAGAGTCAACAGTGTCATAGTGGATGACACTTTGGCATTGGGTGAAGGGTTCTCAAGAGTCAGTTTAGACTAGTCAGTTTAGATAGGCTTCACTTTATAGGAAGTCCTAACCTTGTGTTTTTCTCTCTGCTCAGGAGTTGAATTGATGATGGACGATCCATGGAGAGGTCTGGTCCTCTCCCATTGTCTCCTTGGCTCTATCCAGCAGTGGCAGAGCCTTTGCTGTTTCCTTACTTTTACGCTTGCTGCTTTTCAGCAACTATTTCAATTGTTATGGATGTGAGCAACTCTTGATAGGTATTATTTTTTCGATGTACAAGAAATAGTGTATATTTAGGAATCCAGAAAAGTTACTTTATGTAATACCTAGGTAAATTTCTCTTATTTGTATATTAGAATTTTATGTATAGAGAATCAAACTGAGTTTCACAAAGAAACCATTCAGATTAGTGGTTGATTCAAATTTGGGCCGCTGATTCAAATTTCCTATAAGAATAAATTGGCTAACTGCAGCCTGGATTGCTTTTATTTTTTATTTATTGATTGATTAATTGAGACTAGGTCTCGCTGTTTTTGCTGGTGGAACCACAGGCTCATATTGCCCGGGGTACCACAGATGCAAGCATTCCCCAGCTGCCGCTTCCCAGGCAGCTGGGATTACAGGCGAGCGCCACCATCCCCAGCTATATTTTTTTGGAACTAGTTCTTGATATGTGTCCCAACGGTACTCAAACTGCGATCCCTGGCCCCGGCTTCCTGGGTTGCTGCTTATAGTTATGCGCCACCATGCCTGGCCTCTGCAACCTGTATTGTTAACCTGACATCTAACTTACTTTTTTGTACTGTCAGACTTGAAAATATGAAAACATTATCAGATATTATTATTCACAGAGCGTAATATTTTTTTTTCCCTTTAGAATTAACTATTTAAAATACATTACTTGTAGACTTTAAGAGCTACCCTGGTTATGCAGCTTAACTCTGAAATTACTTTTGAAATGAGTTCACTTAAAATACTTTTGAAAATTTTTAGTCAAAATTAGGTTAGTTCTAAAGTTGTAAATTTGCTAACAAATTGCTGTCGAAATTAGAAAATTATATGTTAAGTTGAAGATAAACTTACTTACATAATTGGAGTATATTGTGTTTTTGTTTTGTTTTGTTTTGTTTTTTTGAGACTAAGTCTCGCTGTTTTTGCCCGTGGAACCGCAGGCTCTCATTGCCCAGGGTACCACAGACTCAAGCAATCCCCAGCCTCAGCTTCCCAGGTAGCTGGGCTGACAGGCGTGTGCCACCATGCCCAGCTATATTTTTTTGGAACTAGGTCTCGCTACGGGCCCCAGGCAGGACTCGAACTGCGATCCCTATCCCTGGCCGCTTCATAGGCTGAAGCTTACAGGCACGAGCCACCGTGCCCAACCATATTGTGCTAACTAGCAATTAAATCAGTCTTCCTTTATTAAGCAAAATATGTCATGATTAAGCTTTTATACTTTAAAAAATAAGTATTTTGCATTTATTACAGTATTTTGCATATAGTGACATTATTTCACATGTTTGAGTGAAACTAAAAGTCACTTTTCAAACTATTACACCAAATAAATGAAGCCTGTGAGCGCTAATGGAATTTAGGTGATGTAAAAGGGAATGATTTTGCAGCTGGGTTGAGACATGCATTTTTATGTGTGTTTTATGTATTCACAGTTTTTAGGTATGTTTAGCAAGATGAAAACTGAGGAGCAGTTACAATGAATCATACTTGTTTCCCTTTTCTCTTTTTCAATTGCATTTATTGACTTATCTGATGTTTCATGGATGCGAATGGTACCCTTTTTTCCTGTGACTCATTTGATAATAATTTAAAAACTGAATGAGAAGTTAACTGTCTCAGTTATCGGTGAGCATTTTACAGTTTGGTTTAATTGATACTGATTAAGACTTCATAGCAATGTCATTAAGGTTTTTTTTTTTTTTTTTTGGCTATGACGGATGCCATTGTTTAGCTTAAATTTTCTGGACCAAAATTATTTCAACTGTACTGTGTGGGGTGAAGTTCTTTTTAACTCATGTCAAATTTTGCTGTATTGGAATATATACAATTTGACTTTGCTTATTTGACTTTTCTAGTCGGCCACCTTATAATGTAAGATTGTGACAACAAAAGCTATAGTTAGCTTCCTTATGGCTTGAGTTTTAGGTATATATGAAGCAATTTAAATAGGAAATATAGATGATCAATACTTGGTGAGCTATAATTTAATGACCTCAAAGTTTGAAAGAATTGATACTGTTGAAAATATATGCAAGAGTTATATAATCCAAGCATTTTTCAGGATTCTCTAATTTCATTTATTATTTAGTTATTTATACTTCTGGTTAGATTCTCTAGTTTTTGTCTTTGATACAGTGTTTTAGATAGCTATAATCTTAGGAACATTAATTTTGTTCTTTGCAAATTACCTTCATTGCATTGCCTTTTAATGTTTTATGTCCACTTTAAAGTCATTATGACAGGTAATTTTGTTAAAATATATAATGACTTACCTGTAATACTGATGCTGAGAACATTAACCAGTACTTCATGCTTTGTCTTTCAGATAAATTCCTATATGATACAATTCTTTAAAAATTCAGAGCTGCAGATATAGAGCACCAGTTAATGAGAGGAACCTTGGATATCATCTGTTCCCAGCCTGTTTTACAGCTGAAGAAATTGAGGCTCAGAGAGGTCAGCTATAAGTAGCTGGCCTAGAACCCAGGTCTAGAAATTGTGTCTTCTAACAATTGACCCATTTATTTATTTATTTATTTTAATTGAGGTGAAGTGAATATAACGTAAACTTAACCAACCGTTTTAAAGCGAACAATTCATTGTTTAGTATAGTCACACTTTTATGTAACTATCACCTATCTTTAGTTTTAAAACATTTTCATCATCCCAAATGAAAGACTGTATCCATTTGAGTAGTTGCTCCCCATTTTCTCCCAATTGGCAACTACCATTCTGCATTTTATTTTTCTGTTTTTATCTTTTCTGGATATTTCATATAAATGTCTGACTTCTGTCACTTTCTGTACGTAATGTGTCTGTGATGTATTGTGTCAGTACTTCATCTGTTTATGACTGTATAGTACTTCATTGTTTGTAGATACCATGATTTATTTATTCACTGATGGGCATTAGGGTAATTTCCACCTTTGGCTATTGTGACTAGTGTTGGTATGAACATGTATGTACATGTATTTATTTGGGTTTTCAGTTTTTTTAGTTTATACCTATGCATGGAATTTTTGGGTCTTATGATAATTCTATGTTTAATGTTTTGAGTAACTGCTAAAGTCTTGTATAGCAGCTACACCATACCCCAGGGCTTTTTTTCTTTAAAATTTTTTAACGATCCCGTACATTTCACTATGGTAAGGTTGTGCTGCCTTGAAAAGAACATGAGCCAAATATCAACCTGTTTGCTTTATATTTTAGATATGAACTGTTTTCTTGGTAGATGTTATACAATACCTTCCCAGCACTTTTAGCTATCTTTTTTTTTCAAGTAGTTTGACAATTATTTTGATTTATTTCCTCTGAAGTGAAATTTCACTCCATTTTCCATTTGTGTTCTTTGAACCAAGAAAATGATTCTGGAAGAATACCTCTCTTTATGTTACAAAATAAAATTAAAATTAATGGCAAAAAAAAAATTAGCAAAAATAGCAAAATAAAATTAAAATTAATAGTCTTGGGTACTTTCAAGGAGTTATTTATAGGTTTGTATTGATTTTAGAGCAAGTCAAATTTGGATATCTTTGTCAGAATTTAAATTGTAAAAAAATTAACCACCTATGGATATCTGAGATATGTTTGGTTCTTGTTGTATACTATTGTAGGGAGAAAAGTTGACTGGAGGCCATTGAAAACTAGTGGAAAAGGAGACAGACTCAATCCCTTAGTTTGGAAAATTGAGTAATGATGGCATCATAAAGTCATGTTGGCCAAGACCTATTTCATTTCCAGTGAATTTTCTGGCAGTGAGTTCTCATCACCTTCATCTTACTCACTGAGGTCTTAATTCTGGGCACCGTGATTGGTATCTTGAAAATGTAATTAGAGAGGATAGTTTTATTCTGCACATTAAAGTACAGAGTTAAACACACAGACACACATGCATATGCACACACACACGAGATACTTGGGTGTTTTGCCTTTGCATGTAACTCCTGTAACTAATGTTTAAATCATTCTATTTTAAGTTCTGAACTCCCATAAATGATGTTTTAGTCATTGTGTTTCAAATTCTGAATTCAAATTTACTAAAAGTATGCTGAACTCAAGAGTATGGTTTCCTGTATTATTTTCATTTATTTTTGTTTACTCCATAAAAAATTATGTGTGTTCCCCACTCATTCAAGAAGACATGTTGAAACTCAACTTTGACTTTCTTTTTGTTGACTCCAGGGGAGGGAAGAGTAGTGATTTTTGCAAGTGGTATTTATAGTTGCGATTGTCCATGATACCTTTTAGTAATATCTTTTTTCTGTAAATAAATTAATTTGAATAAAAATTATGTTCAAGAAAATTGTTCCAAAGTATTAGAATTTGATTTTATCTTTACTTTTAATTATATACTTTGTTTTAGAATTTTGATTTCAGAAAAGTTTTATATAGGTATTAAAGGGTTCAAACAATATTTAATTAGTTGAGAGCGAAAAAGATTTTTAAGAACACTTGCTGACAGGGCTAGATTTTTCTCAGTTCATCAAATCAGGGGTGAAACAGCACCGACTCTTTGGTTACTTAAACAATTTACAATGTGTTACTAAAAATTGGTCATAGTTGTAACCCTTTTTACGGATAGAGACATGTCTGAAAATACCTCTTTCACAAACTATGAATTTTTTTTATTTTCCTATTCTCATTTCTTTTCAGAAGTAATCAAATCAGTTTATCTTGAAACTAAAATCTTGCATTTCCCTCAAAAATATTTTTATTCCTTCTACTTTTTTTAATAAATACATTTTCTTCTTACTATTTTTATTATATAAATAATATATATATATATTTTTACATCATTGTAATCCCTGGGGGTCACCCACCACCTCCCCTCCCTGGCCGCTTCATCTGGTCCCCCCCACCCTCCCAGTTGTGTACTTTTGTGTGGTTGTCCATATATTAGTGAAACCATTTGGTTTCTGTCTTTATCCTTCTGACTTGTTTCTGCCAATATGATTTCATCTAGGTACATCCATGTTACCATAAAATCATCCAATTTGTCATTTTAAATTGATGCGTAATATTCCATTGTGTATATATATCACACCTTTTTCATCCAGTCTTGGGGCATTTGAGTTGTTTCCATATACTTGGAATTATAAACAATGCTGCCATAAACATCTGGGCACAAGCATTTATACAAGCATTGAGGTCTCCTTCGGGTAGATTTCCAGAAGAGCAACTGCTGGGTCGAATGGTAGTTCCATTTCCATTAGTTTGAGGATCCTCCACAAAGCTTTCCATAGTGGCTGAACCAGCTTACATTCCCACCAACTATGTAAGAGTGTTCCTTTCTCTCCACAACCACACCAGCACTTGTTGCTGCCTGTTTTTTGGATGTGGGCCATTCTTACTGGTATCTCATTGTGATTTTGTTTTGCATTTCCCTGATTGCTAGTGATGTTGAGCAGTTTTTATGTGCCTGTTGGCCATTTGCAATTCCTCTTTAGAGAAGTGTCTTTTTAGATCTTCCCATTAAAAAAATGGGAAGATTTTTTTTAACTGGGTATCTTGGTATGTGTTTTTGGCTTTGCTTTTGTAAACTTGTATGAGTTCTTTGTGTATCTTTGTTATCAGACCCTTATCACTTGTATGGAGGGCAAAAATTTTTTCCCACTCATTTGGCATTCTTTTTGCTTTCTCTGTTTCTCTTTTGCTGTACAGAAGCTGTTTAGTTTGATGTAGTCCCAGCTGTTTATGTTTTCCTTCATTTTCTTGCCAGCTATAGGTGTGTCCAGAAATGAATTTCTGAATTGTAACTCATGAAGGGTTTTGCCCAGGTTTTCCTCTCTGTATATTATGCTTTCAGGTAGGTTCAAGTCTTTTATTCATTTTGAGTTAGTTTTTTATGTGGTGTGAGGGAGGTATCTTAGTTCATTTTTTTGCTTGTCTTGGTCCAGTTTTCCCAACACCATTCATTGAAGAGGCTGTTTGTTCCAATATAAGTTTTTCACTCCTTAGTCAAAGATTAGTTGACTATATATGTGTGGCTTTATTTCAGGGGGTTCAGTTCTGTTCCATTGGTTTGTTTTTGTACCACTACCAAGCTGTTTTAATTACTATGGCGTTGTAGTATAGTTTGAAGTCTGGAATACTAATACCTCCGTTTTCTTTTTCTCTGGTCAGGAGGTTTTTTTGATATTTGAGGTCTTTTGTTATTCCATATGAATTTCAGTAATTTTTGTTCTATCTCTTTGAAGAATGTTGTTGGAATTTTTATAGGGATTGCATTGAATCTGTAGATTGCTTTTGGTAGAATGGCCCTTTTGATGATGTTAATTCTTCCAGTCCATGAGCAGGGAATATTCTTACATTTCGTTATGTCTTCTATCTCTTTCAGCAGCATTTTGAAGTTTTCTTTGTGTAGTTCTTTCACATGTTTTGTTAGGTTTATCCCCAAGTATTTAAGTTTTTTTGGTGTGATGGTAAATGGGATAGTTTTTAAAAATTTCTTCTTATGCTTGACTTTTTGAGTATAGGAAAGTTACTGTCTTCTGTGTATTGATTTTGTAACCGCCTACCTTACTGAACTGGTTTATTGTTTCAAAAGTTTTTCTGTGGATTTTTTTGGATTCTCTACATAATCTTATCATCTGCATATAAGAGCTTCAGTTCTTCTTTCCCTATTTGTATGGTTTTAATGTCTTTCTCTTGTCTTACTGCCTTTGCTAGAACTTCCAGTACAATGTTAAAAAGTAGTGGAGAGTGGGCATCCTTGCCTGGTTCCAGATCTCAATTGAAATGATTGTTGTTTTTCCTTATTTAAGATGATGTTTGCTGTAGGTTTGTCATAGATGGCTTTTATTATGTTGAGGTATGTTCCTTTCATCCCCACTTTTTTTTGAGAACTTTTATCATAAATTGGGTGTTGGACTTTATCAAATGCTTTCTCTGCATCTATTGATACGATCATACGGTTTTTGCTTTTCTCCTTGTTGATGTGGTGGATTATATTTATTGATATTTGGATGTTGAACCATCCCAGGGCCCCTGGGGTAAATCCCACTTGGTCATGGTGAATAATGCTTTTTTATATATTGTTGGATTCGATTTGCCAGGATTTTGTTTAAAATTTTTGCGTCCATGTTCATTAGGGAAATTGGTCTATAGTTTTCTTCATGATGTCTTTATTTGATTTTGGTGTGAGTAAACACATTTTCCTTACTTGCATAGAGTTATTACTGTTATTATTTTCACTAGTTTTGGATTTATTCCTTCATTGTAACTCTTTTATTGTAATTCTTAAATTTTGTAATTATCATACAATATTGGTCACATTTGTATGGTTGTATTGTACTCCTTATTCTCCCTTCCTTCCTTTTCCCCTGGTTCCCCTCTGGTCATTCCAACTCCTCTCACTGCAAGCTGTTGGTTCAGGTTTGGCCCGCCAGTCTTTTCTTTTTCTGGGACTATGTCCACTTTTCCTGGTTGTGGACTTGAACTCCTGGACAGCATCAGATGAGGCTGCTTGGATCTCCAGCAGAAATTGAAGCAGATTGTCAGGCCGAGCACATAAGGAACTGTTGTAGGGCTGAAGTGGTGCGCTTTTTCAGGATTCTTTCTGGTGTCTGTTGTTAGGAGTTTTGTGCAGGAAGGAAGAAGGAATGAGATGGTAGAGATTGAAGATGATCAGAGAGAAACCAGCTTACCGACTGGGGACTTGTAGAGCATGGCTAAGCCTGTTTTTATTAAGTTGAGGTCATATCTATACCTTGACAGTGAATAATGACAATAAGCTGAAGAGGAAGGGAAGCTGCTGCGCTCCCCCCCCACCCTCGCCCGCCTTCAGGGACAAAGGCGGGAGAAAAGGCACCTCCAGGAGTAAGCACCTTTGAATATTTTAAAAGGCATGTTTCTTGGGTAAGGTATTTTTTAAGAAGGCAGAGGGTATTGCAGCAGTTAAGTGTCTGCCTGTAAAGACAAAGGTGTTCCTTTTGTCTAAGGCATTTCTCATAATCTGTACACATCCCATAGTATGTCACCTGTTGCTGGTTCTGTGCCATATAGTTCTGATATCTGGTTTTGGGAATGCAACTCCCAGCCGCTGGTGGTGGAGGCATGTCCAGCTGGTGCAGACTTCCCCAGGTGGTTGGTCCAGCTCCCTTCCTCTTTCCTGTTAGCAGTTCTGCCATGGAGCCACAGCCTAGCCTTGTAGCTTTCTTGCCCTGTTGATTGGTACAGGAGGGAGCCTCTTTTATGTTGCACATTACTGTGGACCCAGGGTTTGATTCCCCAGTGCCAGAGACAATGTGCGTATAAATCTGACAGGTCACCTCAGTCACTGGTTTCATCTTTCTGTCTCTGGTTCTCAACACACTGCTTGTCTCACCCAGGTGGTGAATGTATCAGAGCTGTTATTACTTCCTTTCCTCTGCATAATATTTGCAGCTGGAGAGACAGGATTTTTCATTCCTAGTTAGGTTGGAGTAAACCAAAGGGGGGGACCCCCCAGCACCCTGGCAGAGGTGTCTGGACCCATCTCTTGCCCATGGGGAGGCAGAGGCCTGCTTCCCCAGCCTGAGATCCCTGGACCTAGAGTCCCTGAGACCCTGAGGTCCAGTGGCATAGGACTCACCATTGTTTCCTCCCCCACCCCCTGCCAGCAGCCTAGGCTGAGGCAGGACTGTGATGGAGCTCTTCTCCAAGAACCTTTGCGATTCAAAAGGAGGACCTTAGCTCTCAACTCTGGCCCAACAAGACTCATTTGAACTGGACCTGGAAGGCAGAGCCTGCTAATCCTCTCTCCCAGCTCAGGATCCCTGCACCCCACCCCAGGACACTGAAAGGGTAGAGGCCAGGGTATCTAGCCCTGGGGCCTCTAGACCCTGAGAGCCAGGTGATTTAGGATTTACCCTATCCCCTACTGGGGGGCTCCCCAGAGGGCCAGGCTTTTCAAGGGAGCCTCAGCCCCTGCTCCCAGCTTGACTAGGATCAGGGCCAGGCTTAGAAGGTAGGGCCCACAAATCCCCTCTTCCAGCTTCAGATCCCCAGGGTTCTGCCTAGCCTCCACCCCTCCCCCAAATAAGGGAGGAGGCCAGGTCCCCAGACTCCTGGGGACTTACCCTGTCTGCATCCCTGCCAGCAGTCTAAGCTGCAGTAGAGGTTTGCTGGGGACCCTCTCCTGGGCCTGGGCTGTCACTGTCTATTCCAGCCCAAATGGGACTAGGCTTGGGCCTGGAAGGCAGCAGAGCCTATTTAATCCCCCCTCCCCAACCCTGGGAGCAGCAGAGGTGTCTAGCCCTACCTCCTGCTCATGGAGGCGGAGGTTGGCTTCCCCAGCCTGAGATCCCTGAACCTAGAGCCTGTGACAGTGAGGTCCCAGTGGCATAGGCTCTCCCTTGCCTCCCGCCACCTACCCCTGGGTCTAGGCCCAGGGTGGGGATGTGCCAAGCTCTTCTCCAAGGGCCTGTTCGGTTAGAAAGGGTAATTAGAAGTCTTTAAAACCTGCACTTTTTAAATTTTAAATTGCAAATCATTTTAAAAGCTATGCACCATTATTCTTTTACAGTGAAAGACTTAAAGTGTATTTTCTATAATTCCTGTGATGTGTGCCTCAACTTCTCTGTGTGACACAAGACACATTTTGCTCATTGACACAGTTATTGATTATTGATTTTTAATCTAATTGACTTTGATCGCATGATTGGATTATGAGAAGAATTTATACAGTAAGCCTCTGGAATAAAGAAAATGATTTTCTTCCTGGGGCAGTGGTTGGGGGCTACAAGGGGAATTTGAGTGGAACTTGATGAAGTTATGTTAATGTGTGACACCAACTAAAGTTCTGATAATTTAATAGTTTTCCTAAGTTTGTGATTCATATGTTTTTAATTTCTCTTGAGGTTGCCTTTGTCAACATCATTGGTATCTAGTTTTGTGTACTGAAATAAGAGATCATGAAATTTGTGACAGAAATTTAAATAGCTGATAGCATATGGAATATGGTGGTTTTTTTTTTTTTTCCTTTTTGTTAAGTTGAATTTTTAGCAGTTTGATTTTTAGTGGTTATTGGGGGACATTGATAAACATGACATATTTTGCCCTAATATAAATTGATTTTTAAACTTATTGGTGACTGGTGCCATATTGTGAAATTTCTCTCCCATTGTAAAATAATCTTCTGATTATTTATATATAGTTTGAGATGTAATCTTTTTATAGCAGTTATAAAATTGTAAGATTGAAAAGGTACTGAGATTTTCCTTGCTACCACAGATAAACAGTCTCCTTCATTTATGAGTATTACTCACCAAGATGACCCATTTTAAACCAAGGATGAAACTAATGACGTGATTATCCAGTCTGTAGTTTGTGTTGAGGTTTACTCTTGATCTAGTACACTCTGTGGGTTTGGACAATTTAACACATCTGTCATTATGTATTTTCATGCTTCTATAAATACTCTGCCCTCTGCCTGTTAATCTCCCTCCTTGGCTCTGCTATCAACTAATCTTTTTAGGATTCATTGCTTTGTCTTTTCCAAAATGTCATATTGTTGGAATTATAACCTTTTAATATTAGGTTTATATTAAATTTCACTTTGTAGTTTACATTTTAGAATCTCCATGTTTCATGGCTTTTGATAGCTCCTTTCTTTTTAGTGCTGAATAATAATTTGTTGTCTTGTTGTACCACAGTTTATATGTCCATTCACCTATTTAGATCATCTGATTGTTTTCAGTTTTTTTTTTTTTTTTGCAATTATGAATAAAACTGCTTGCATGTATACCTGTGTGCAGTTTTTGTGTAGCTGTCTTATTTTAATTTCTTTGGGTTAATATGAAGATGCACAACTGTTGGATTGTAGTTACCACAAATCATGTTTTAAAGTGACTATATTATAGTTTATGCTTTCCTACCAATAGTGTGTGAAGGTTCATGTTAACATCTTCACCAGTTTTTGGTGTCAGTGTTGTGGATTTTGGGCATTCTGATAGGTTTGCAGTGGTATTTCATTTTAGCTTTGATTTGCATCTCCTTGATGATATATGGGCTGTCTTGTCATATACTTGTCATCTGCATCTCCAGTGTGGTATCACAGTCTTTGGAAAGTTTCCTCATTCTTCTGATGCTGTCTTTTGTGCATAGAAGTTTTTAATGAAGTCTAGCTTAAGCTGTTTCTTGAATATATTGTGTCCTTGGTATATCTAAAAAGACATCGCTATACCCAAGGCAGGTTTAGGTTTTCTCCTATGTTCTGGAGTTTTAACACTGTTTTATGTTTAGATACATGATCCATTTTTGAATTACTTTTTGTGAAGGACATGCATTCTGTGTCTGAATTCATTTTGTATTCATATGTGGATGTCCAGTTTTTCCAGACTCATTAGTTGAAGTGACTATTTTGGGTTATATGGTATTTTCTAGAATCTCTTAAGGAGTGTACTTATCTGTTAAAACTTACTTTGTTACCACTTTTAATTGGAGTCTTTAAGTATATTTTGACATAAAAGTATTGAACTTTGGGCTAAATTAAGTTCAATAACCAAATAATATTCTCTCTTCTACTTTTGAGCCAGAGTGTTTTTTCCCCATGGCCCACTCTTGAATAGTTTTGACATTTGTGAATCTTTGTTTACTTAGTTTTTATTTTTGTAAATCACTACTGTTTAGTTTGTAGACTTGGTCATTAGTTTTGAGTTACTCATTTTATGCGAACAAGTGAGTTAAAGAAAATAATTTTTCCTGATAACTGAAATACTACCTTTTAAAGACAGTTTAGAGGGAGAGTCAGTACTGTTTAAGCTTAGGAGGCATTAGCCTTCTCTTTAAAAAGAAGAAATTGCTAGAGTGACATTGGTTTACAATGTTGACTGTTTTAGAACTATAGGATCCCCTTTAGGTATTGTTTCCATAGACCACCCAACACCAAACCACCTGAAGTCCTTCATCATTGTTTATTGTGCTCCCTCCTATTTTGTTCTAGACTCTCCTATTATGTTCTAGACTCTCCCTTTTTGTTCTAGACACTCCCCTTTCCTTCTGCTCTAGTAGCCTCACTTCTGTGATCAGCTTTTTGGGTTTATTGTTAGTTTGGCTTTATTTGGCTCTTGTTTAATGGCAGTTACCAAATCCATATTATCATTACCCATGCATTTTACATTTTTTATTTTGTTAGCATATTGAAGACAGAAACAAACTCATCTTTGTATAATTAAGGCCCAATACATAACTGCTTAATTATTATAGAATCAGTATAAAACTTCCCTGAACAATTTAAAAAAAAATATTTAATATTTTTTTATATTGTTGTGATCTCTATATTTTCCCCACCACAACATCACCCATGACCCATCACCATTTCCCCTTGTGTTCCTCTCTCCCTTGTTTCATACCCCTCTTCCTTCTTCCTTTCCTGAACCTCTCATTTCTATAGTGAACTTGTTAGCTTTTATTGCCTTTTTGTCCTTTTGTTTGATTTATCTATATTCCACATGTAAGTGAAACCATCCAGTATTTTTTTCCCTCTGTCTAATTTCACCCAGCATAATTCCTTCCAGCTCTATATATGTTGCTGTAACCTTAAATAATTCTTATGTAAAATGTACATATGCCCACACAAATTAGGATATTAAGACTCATGATTACACACCATTGTAAGAGAATCTTTTTTCTTAATTGAATAGTCAAGTGACTATTGCTCTATCAAGTAATCATAGAAAACTTTTAGTCCAGGACATATAGTATTTGTAGACTGTTTTTTTCCCTATGGTGGTTATGTTAGAGGGTACCTACCATTAATACAGCAATAATAGCTTAAAAAAGGAGTTACTTCCCTGTTGCTTTAGAATTGTAAATTTCAAAAAGGACATGCAAGATTTGGTAGTTTCCTTTCAAAGGATAGAAGGGGAGGAGGAAGGAGAACACATTTTTTTGTCATAAGATGATTGACAAGATTCTCCCAAGAAAGAGTAGGAAATAAGAAGGATATAAAAGGGGTTCATGAGAAGAAGGGATTCATCCATTTTGGAAGGAGGATGTGAACCTGGCCCGTGACATAGGGCCCAGGTTGGTGAACTCATGGCTTTAGCATGTATAAGATGAGTGTGTGTGAATCTGAAGAGTTTGGAGATTTGAACTCCAGGTTGGTTGTCATATCTAGTTGACTCAGATGCTTTTGGAGTGGCCATGAGCTAGGCCTGAGTAAATGGACTTTGTTGGTCCCTGTATCTTGGAGTTTTCTACTATCTGAAGTCAAGAGAATACCAAAAGAGAAAAAGAACATCATGCCTTTGACTACTTGCTTGGAGAAAGTCGGAACATGCCAAAGGATGAAAAGAAGGATTCTCTGCGTATGGAACACACGCTGTTGAACTCAGAATGATTGGGCATGTGGTGAAGTGACCAAAGACTAAAGGACAGTTTGGACAATGGTGAAATAACTGGGTTTTTCATGTTTATCTTGTAGTATATATTATGTAGTCACTTTCTTATTTAGTAAAAATTTGATCATTTTAAGAGTTTTTTCTGGCTTGGAAATTATAGCAAGAGCTGTGGGTGGTTGTGAACCCTTAAAGATCCAGTTAAAGTGTTTTTTTTTCCCTCCCTCTGGCTGGGGAGAGAGAGCCCTGGCAAGAGGCAACTATTTGAATAACAAAGGGAACTGTGTGTGGAAGCTTAAAGGTTGATAAGGACTTTTGACTGGCCTGCATCAATCAGATTAAGGTAGAAGTTTTTCTGCTTTAGAAAAGCTGGAAAAGGACTTTTTTTTAGTAATAACAACCCCCCCCACCAACAGTTATTGAAGATAAGTGCAACAGTTATTGAAGATAATTTGAGAGTGTTATAATTATTGTCTATTTGAAACTTTTTAAATGAAAAATTTCAAACCTGAAAAGTGGAAACTTTAGTATAATGAACTTTAGACTAAAGTTCAGTTTAGATATTAGTCAAATCATGCCCTATTGTATTTTGGGAATATCCTTCTTCACTCTTTGTTTAACTCTTCCAGAATTGTCTTGAAACTTATGCCAGATACATGATTTCATCTGTAAATATTTCATTATGCATCTTTAAAACAAATTCTTTTTGTTAAAGCATAACCATATTACCATTACATAAGCTAAAAAAAAAAAAGATATCATTAAATATCCAGAAAATGTTTTCAGTTATGTGGTTTCATTTCCTCCTTTACCACCTTATTCTTTCCCCTTTTCCTTTTTTCAGTATGTGATGATGAAAATCAAGTTGAATAAACTTTGTATTGCAGTTTCTTTTCGCAAGCAGTTTCTTTTCACAAGCCATATCTTCTCTTCCCTTTCTCGTCTTTTTTTCCCCTTGCTTTTATTTTTTGAAAAACAGTCTTTTCCCCTGTAGTGTTTCACAGTCTAAATTTTGCTTAGTTTTCTCCATGGTATTTATAGTGCATCATCTTCTCAGGTTTTGACATTAATTAAATGAGATTCAGGTTTGGACCCTCTCCCCCACCTTAGCAAAACTTTCTCAGATGGTGGCAGATATTATTCTTTACAGTGGCATGTGATGTTTGGCTCATTTCTCTCGTTCTCCTTTTTGATTACTAGACCACTAATAAGGATTTCAATGTGGTGATACTTATTTTTCTTTTATTATATAGTATAGCTCTTTGAATATAAACTGAATTTTCCTCAACTCTATGATTACCCTGAAGTATGCCTAATTCCTTCTATTTTACTTTTAAAAGTTGATTTGTTAGCATCCTTTAAAGGTGATCAATGGAGTTAAAAAAGTTTTTTTTTATTATTTCATAAACTCAAGTTTCCCATGACACCTTTTGGGAATATCTCCTGAATCCTTTTGACATGTCCCTGGTGTAGCTTTCTGGTGTGGCAGGGTGCTCCAGGCACATTTTAAGTTTATTTTCTACTGATAATTTATATGCATATTACTATGTTGTAATACCACTTAAAATACTTTCTCTGTGATTATTCCATATTCTTAGCTTAATGCAGTAAAATAATTGTTTTAGTTTGCTTTTGATTTTTAGAATTTGCTTTTTAAACTCTTTAGTATTTAAACTACTTATTCCATTATAAAATTAGGTCTAGAGTACGGGGTATATCTGGAGATACCTAATCCTTATCCTATTTACCCCATTTTCTTCATTACTTATAGATTTTTTTTTAAAAACTTTCCATATATTTGTAACTTAAAAAAAATAAGCAAATGTGTGATACTCTTTTCTTTATTTCTGTATAACTGAATTAGAAAGTAATCTGTTGATAAAAAATATGTAATATGTTGGTACAAAAGTAGGATTTGTTAAAAATAGGCATTTACTTTTTCTAGTATCTTCATGGATTCTACTCGCTAACATAATTAGACATGTAAATTGTCTTATTTGGTAGCTTAAAAATGTTTATGTTAATCAGTTATTAAGAGAATACTTTTCTTTTTTTATTATCAATCAGTCTCATTCCTAAACAAATTAAAAACAGACCCTTAGCTGTTAAATGGAAACATTTCTAAGGAAATCTATTTTCTTTTTTTGAAGAAGATTGAAAGCTTTTCAAAAAATCTTTACAATTTACTGAAAGTTAGTATTAAGACACCAAACTATGTGTAGCTAAAAAAATATAGTTTATAAAAAGCTCCTTTGGTTAATTTGTTTCATCTTTGTGAATCTATTAAGCTTTTTATCAGAAATTCCGGAATCTTAGTAGTTTTGCAGTTTGAGGCATTGAATATTTGCTGGAAGTCTTTCAGAACTATTCATTGCTATGCTGCATCTACATTTTAAATACTTTTATTATTCTTTCTGTAAAAAAGAAAGTATTCAGTAAATGCAGTTTTTTTTTTTTTTTTTCCCCAAACTGTAGTTGCTTCTAGACCCTAATTCAGTAGTTCTTAGTGTATAGGCTTTGTATGTGTGTTGTGGGGACAGGAGGTTTGCAACATAATTTGTATCTGGAATAAACAAATACATACAGCAGTTACTTTATTTAATAATGTTATTTTGTTCAGCATTGTTATAATGCTGATGAGAAAAGATAATGATTTCTGGCTGGGGCCACTGTAGTGTTTATACTTTCTCCCCAAGTCTGTGTGGATTTTCTTCTGTTACTGTGGTTCTGTATCCCTAGATGTCCACTATGCTTAGTGTTGTGTCTAAATCGTCTCAGTTTGAGTGAGGGTAGATGATGCTATGTGTCTTGATGTAGAGCCTGTAGTGAAAAGTGTGTTCTTTGCCTGGTTGGTTCCTACTTAGTACCAGGAACTACCAAGGTAGGTTTAAATCCAGCTACCCCATCACCCTGAACTATAATGATAATAATTAGCTAGAAAATTAATGAATACATACAAATTATAAGATTTTGGGTATTTAGAAGGTTAGTGATTTTTTTTGACCAGAAGTAGACCATAGGACCTTAACTCTACATATGTTTATGATAAAACTAGTTTCAGTGTGCCCTTTATTGTCCTAATAGTAATTCTGAATCAAATAGAGGTTTACTGAATTTGTGGATGTTATACTGGAAGTTAGTGCAATGGAGCCTGTAATTTCTGACTCTTTTGTTCTTAGTACTCTATTCTACCTTTCCTGTTACAAAAGTCTATGATAAGGATCTAATGAAATGATTATTATCATGGCTTAGTAGATATAAACTCAGGTAAATTTTTTTCTATTTACTTTTTATTGTTAGGAGCATTGTCATCTCTTAATTCTTTGGCATTATGGCAACAATGATCATTTCTTATGTCATGGTGTATCCCTGCATTCAAGGTTAAAAAAGAATCATTAGGTATCTGGCACACTGATAAATTGATATGTTTTGAAACCAAAATTCTTTTCATTTTTTATGAAAGGCATGGATGGATAAACTGTCTAATAATAAATATTATATTTATAGAAGAATATTACATTCATTGTAAGTTGTTTTCTGAATAATTTCTGGGAGCCATAATAAGCTGTTTAATATCTATGTAAAAGAAGGTCTTGCTTATGATTTTATGATTTGCTTGTAACTTTTAAATTTAGGCAATAATCAGATGACTTCTTTTACTAAGATATTTACTAAGATAACTAAAGATATGACTTTTTATTAAGGAGTAAATATCCTAAATTTCATTATCCTTTACCATTTCAGGAAATAATAGAATTTGTGATTTTTAAATGATGTTTGATCAAATGTTTTTCTTGATGGCAATAAATAATTATCAGTGAATTATGTTTATGGGAACATATAAACAATATAAAACCTTTTGTTGTTAACAACTTATCAATGCTTTATGTAAACTGCTTTAATCTCTCATCATTATCATGCCCTTACTTTCCCCCCAGCACTATTCCATATGTTCTCTTTATCATTTCTCCTTACCTACTTTCTTTTACCTTCAGAAGTCTTTATTAGTATGCACTCATTTTTGTAAAGATCTTGCTTTCTCTAATCATAGTCCGTGTTAACATTCAATATTTGTCTTTGTCATTCTGGCTTGCTTTACTCATAATTCCCTTAAACTCTTTTTATGTTGCTTTAAGTGACAACATCTATTCTTCTGGCTATATAATATTCCGTTGTGTGGATATGTTACATCTTAATCCATTTAAGCACTTAAGTTGCTTCCATGCCCTATTATAAATAATACTGCAGTAAACATTGTATATGTAGAACATATATTTTCTTCAGTTAATAGTCTCATATTCTTCAAATAAATGCCCAAGAGTGAGATTACTGGGTTGTATGGTATTTTTGTTTTTTAAATGAATTCTTATCACTCTCCATAACAAGTATACCAGTTTACATATCCACCAACAGGGTTCCCCTGTTTCTACATCCTTGATAGCCTTATTTTGGAGTCTTCTTTATAAGTACCATTTTTATACCTGTGAGGTGATATAGAGGTTCTGACTTGCATTTACTTTATGAAGAGTGATGATGAGCATTTTCCATATGCGTTACCTTCTGGGTATCCTCTTTAGTTAATTTGGAAAACTTTTTTAGCTGATATAAGCTGTTCCTGATTTTTTGTTTGTTTGTTTGTTTTGGATTGCCTCTGGGCTATAGGTTAAAGGTTCTAGCCTTAACACAAAATCTAGTGCTTGTCTTGATGGTAAGGTGAATTTTCTGTAAATACTAGAAGATTGAAATTTGTTTAGCCTCTCTATACCTTTTAATTGGCAAATTGAAATGATTTAAGATGATTATTGAGACATAAAAATGATTATTATTTTTATTTAGTGACAAATAGCTAAAGATTTGTAGTTTTTCTTTTGGCTTTTTGTTCTTCCTGTTGCTTTTTTTAGCTTCTTGTAGTTTTTCTTTCTATAATCTTTCTATTATATTTTGTATAGATTCAGTTTACATTGTATTTTATATTACTTTCTTTTTTAATTTTTTTAAATAATATATATATATTTCACATGATTGTGATCCCTGGGCATCACCCACCACCTCCCCTGCCTGGCCATTCCAGCTGGTCCCCTCCCCCAGTTGTGTACTTTTCATTTGGTTGTCCATATATTAGTGAAACCATTTGGTTTCTCTTTTTCCTTCTAACTTGTTTCTGTCAATATGATTTCTTCTAGGTATATCCATGTTACCCCCAAAATCATCAAATTTGTCATTTTTAATTGATATGTAATATTCCATTGTATGTATTTACCACATCTTTTTCATCCAGTCATCATGTCTTAGCACTTTATGCTACTTGTATTTGATTTTTATTTGAAGGTTCTTGAGGTTAGTGTACAATTAACTGCTTTTCTGGTTTTTGAATTTTTTTATCTCAAGCTTCATCTGATGGGCCAGTTTTTTATTCTTGTCCTCCATGTTGTATAACTTAGGTATCTTTTACCTCCTTCTTTCTCTTGTTTGCTTTATAGTATCCCCATTTGTATTTCTTTAATTGCTGACTTGGTGTTGATCTTTCAATTTTTGTTTTTCAGTGAAACTCCTTACTGTTTCTTCTGTCTTAAGTGATAATCTTGTAGGATAAAGTATTCTTGACTGAAAATCTTTATTCTCTGAATACTATTAGAAATTTTCTGCCATTCCATTCTTGCCTCTAAGACTATCGCTAAAAAAGTATCTCTTGATGCTTTTGATTTCTATTCTTCTTATAGGCTTTCAACAGTTTAGATATAATGGGTCTTGAAGTATTTTGGTCTATGCATTGTTTGGAACTTTTTGGTCCTATTAGATCAGGACATCTGATTCACTTCCAAATTGAGATGGTTCTCAGCAATTATTTCTTTAAATCTTGTGCCTCTCTTTCTCGTCTCTCTTTCTGGAACCCCTATGACACAGATGTTACTTTTCTTTATGTTATCCCAAAGTGCTCTTACATTGCTTTCATTTTTTAGATTCTTTTTTTTCACTTTATTGTTCCATTTTGTGTTCACAACAGTGTATTCAATCTAGTTAATTTTCTGTTAGTACTGTTGAAGTCTTTTTTTTTTTAATTCAGTTACATTGTTTTTTAGATTCACTCTATTGTGACAACTTCATATAGTCTTAATGTTTATTATGTTCCATTTTTAATCATCTGTTGTTTCTCTTGATTTGGCTAGTGTCATTATAATTGTTACTGTGAACGTCTCATCAGACATATTCCATACATAATTCTGATATATTGAGACTTTGGAGGTTTTATTGCTTTTAAAAAATCTTTTCTTGCATCTTCATTCTTAGTTTTTATAGGTTGAAATACGAAGTTTCCCTTTCTTATATTGGTAAACTGACTTTATACTCCCCCTACAAGAAACTAGATTTAATTAGAGATATTTTACTCAGGAAGTTTAAGTGTCTATTATTTTGTAGACTTTGCAACTGTTTAAACATTGTAGGTGCTTTTGTTTGTAGGGAGTAAAGAAACCAGCACAGTAGGACTCTGCTTCTAGCATTCAAATTTCCTGCAGTGTTGCGTGTACTCAGATTATATGTTGAGAAATCATAGTGACTCTTTTCCTCAGACCAATTCTTTGACCTCAACATCTTGGAATAGTCTAGTTCCAGCATCAGCCTCAGTTTCTAGACTTAGTTAAGATATAGTCTTTGGTGATGAGTGTAATTGAGACAGAGTCACAGACTTTGAGTATGTATCCTTATCATTGGGCACTTGATCTAGGTACTTAAAACTCTGGTTAGAGCATTTAGTTGTTTCAAATTTGGCACTGGGGGTGGGGAAAGACAGCAAAGCAGTGTTTTGCATATCACAGCCATAAGGTGAAAATAATAGCCTATATTAGCTTCTATGAAGAGACAGACAGGCTCTTCCCACCAGCTCAAACACTAATTGTTATAGTTTCAAAACCACAGGCTCAAACCATTAATCACCACTCTGCACCCTGAATCTTACAGTTCTCTAGTGTCTTGGACCCCCCTGTCCTGAGTACTTACGCTGTGTCCCTACTTCTCCAGTTTGCTGTTCAGTTTATAAAGTCCCTCATGTGCATGTGTGTCCTTGAGTCAATAACTAAGGGACTCTGAACAGAGGTGCCCCTCTCTCTCCTGGTTTGTATTGTTCTGTTATCACTCTAAACACAGTTTAATTATAGTTCTCCTCATTTTTCTACTTATTTCTTACATGTCATTGCTCTTGATGTATGCAACACTTAGCTGTTTATGTTTCAGGGGCTGTTGAAACTTGGTTGTGAATGTGGAGGAGGCAAGACTGGTGTCTGTATTTTTCTCCCATCTTGCCAGGCACTCAGCACATTAACATTTGAAGTTATGTTTTGTGAGAATAACTACCAAGCAAATGAGCTCCCAGATTGCTTGATTTGGGAATGCTTGATTTTATCACTCTCTGGAATATGGCAATTTACCTCAATTAAGGAGGCTAAGTTTCTTATTTTATAGATTTTTAAATATGGGAAAATATTTTATTTCTTGATGTTATTGTTACCATTTTCAGAACTGTAATTTTTTTAAAAAAACATGCCTTTCACTTTGAAATATATGATTTAAACAGGAACAAAACATGTATACATTTAAGGCAAATTCCTGATTAAGAAATAGGCAAGTACTAATTGAGAATCTCCTGTGTTGTCCTCCAATTGCATGTTCCTTTTCTTTATCCTAAAAAGTAGTCACTTTGCCTCATTTCATTTTTAGAAACTTTGAATTTAGCCTTAAAGAGTAAGTTGTTTAGCTTTGAAAAACTGACTAGTAAATATAAATCTGACTGTAAAGGATGAGTGATATTGCTAATATTAGATCAGATCTCAGTAGAGAAGGTAGGTTGAATAAAATATCTGGGTCATTGTCTTTTTTCAGATTTCCTGAGAATTTATGATAACTTTTCTAACTTAATAAGTTTCTAACTTAATCTTGTGAAATGACATCTATTTCCTTTAGTTGGGCATCTGACAGTATCGTATTGTGGATCAGGTATTAGATGTTCAATAGAATTATTGTGAATGGGATTGGACTGCTCTGTGCTTTATTCTAAATCACTATGGCCTACTTTCAGCTCTTAAAAGCAGTCAGAGGAGACCATTTCTGTAGGTGAAATGGTATTCTCAGCTGATTCAGGGAGATTATGAGAGCAGAACAGAAACTACATCAGCAGGTATTTGGTACTCTGGTTTAAAAGATGATATGGGGCCAGGATGACAAAAAGATGTGGTAGAAATGCAAATGAACAAGAGTTGTACCAGCTCTGTGTAGAAGAAATGAAATGAACCTCGCTGAAGTACATAAAAGAAATAAATACATGAAAAAAAATGCCATTTGCCATAGGAAACTAACATTCTAAGTTCTCCTTTAGTGAATCTATCAAAGATTTCTGTTCATAAGATCTCTATTCACAGAAACCATCTTAAACTAATGAATATAGTTACTTTTTTATATTTTTTTCTCCATAACATTAAACCCATATGATATAAATGATTTCTTTTTCCTCCATGAAATGTAAATTTATGAAAGCATGTGTGTTTGTATTCTCTCCTTCTAGAATGTGAACTTAAGAGTATGTATTTCTTTTGGTATCCTCACTCAGCACCTTGCACTTATATCACATAGAAAGCAGTCAGTAACTAGTGAATGCATGAATAAACTCCTTTCTTTCATAATTCAGAGCATGTATTATCTAGTACATAGTTTTTAGTTACTAATTTTGTTAAGTGTAGCATCTTATAATGCTTTCTATTATTTTCTTTTGGTTCAGTGTCTTAACTGTCTCATTCTTAGAGACAGTCTTCTCTGTGCTCCTTGATGGCAGGAGTAGGACAAATGTTTTCTTTGTGTACCTCATAGTGCAAGAGGAATGGATATAGAAAGTTGTTGAATGTATTTGCTTACTCATGATGACTTAAATTGCTAAAATCTACTTTCTTGTAAATAATATTTTTTTATTAGTTGATACAATATAATTTCAAACAAATAATGTTTTATTGGGCTATTTTTAAGGATGGAAAATTTTCAGAGTTGCTTTCTTTATGGTAAATTTTTGTATGTAGAAGGTATGTTTTGCATTATAATTTTATAAATTCTGTACACAATTTGAGTAAAAGGAAGTAACAATTTTCAGTGAGGTATAGATGTCTTACCTTGAAAGTTAAATTTTTGCAAAGTCTTTATGTGATATGAAACTTAGTTTTAACATCAAATATTCTAAATAAATGCAACTTTGTAGTATACTTTACCGTTTATATATGCTTTGTATATATACACATATACAGACTTTTAAAATAAAGATCATATTTTCATATTTCATGCCAGCATATCATTCAGCAGTTTTTCTTGTATGTTTTTATACTGTCACTAGATTTTAGATAATTATTTCTCCTAGAAATATTTCTGACTTCAGAGTTTATATGCCATTTCTTAAAGACAGATTTATAAGAGAATACTTAATATTTTCAATGGTATCATTTTAGGTTACTGAAACAATACATTTTTAAAAGGGGAAATTTAAAGCTTTTTAAAAGTCTTGTTGGTTTGCTGTTAGTTCATTTGATTAGTTGTTTATTAAAGTTTTAATTTATTATTATTTTGCTTTATTTCAGACCAGTCTATCCATATGGGGATGGGGAAGCCTTGTCATTGTTCTTTCTCTAATAACCTTTGGACCCTTTGTGATACTATATTTGGCATTTTATATCCTCTGCTTTGTGGGTGGGTAAGTATACCTAGAGGTAATTTTACAATTCCTATGCTATATTGTTTTTTTCAAAATTGAAACAAATGACCATAAGATAAGGAAGTATGATTTATTTATAAATGTTATTTCTCTAAATTTTTTGATTAGGGCGTTAAATGTAGTAAAACTATGGTACTGATTGAAATAAAAGTCACGAAATTTATAATTTGTGCCAGAAATGTGGGTAGAAAGTATTCTTCAGAACTAGGATTTTACTTTTTGATGGCATAATTTTTTTTTTTTTTTTGGATAATATGAAATTTTAATTTAGTTTGGTTTAGTCCTCATTTAAGGTAGAATTTTCCTTATGTATTATGATATTGGTTAAAATGACAAGAGGATTACATTGTAGAAGACAACTGTTTTGTTAGTTAGGCTTTAAACAGTAATGCTAGTTACTTTCTTTCTTTCTTTTTTTTTTTAATGCTAGTTACTTTCCTTTGTGAATGCTGTAATTTTGGCCAAGAAAGTTCAACACACACATTTTACGGTTTTCACTTCAGGTTATTTGCCTTGAACTTGATTTTTATAAGAATATTTTCAATCATGATTTGTAGATTCTATTACAAACCATTTAGTATCCTATATGAATTATATGTAAAAATGTGTAAACGGGTGAGAAGTTTGTTATTAGGTGCTCAAATCAAGGTAACCTTTGCTGAAACGAGTATTTTGTTAATGTTTTCCTATGTGTGTGTGATTGTATGTGTATAAACAATACATTTATGTAATTATTTGTGCAATAAATACCTGAGTACTTTCTAAAAGTTTTTTGAGACTTTAAACAATTAGAGGAATTGTTTAAACCTGCAGACTTAAGTTATTTACCTGAATTGAGTAGTATATAGAAATTGTGACCTAAGAGACTGAATAAGAAATGAATGGAATGCTATCACCTACATCATTTCTTTCAGCATATGGGTTTGAAAGGCATGTCTAGCTATTTTATACTGAGTATGTTCATTGTTGAAAACGTGAGAATTAATTAAAAGAGCAGCTGTCTCAAATTCATCAGAGATCTTTTCTGTTACGTTTTGTATTTTCATAATTGCTTAGACAGGACACTACATACTAAAATAATTGAGAGATGAACCATAGAAATCATATAACTAAGTTCAGACTATCTTTATTGATTATCAAGATGATCAAAGACTATAGATTTGTAGTGATTTGGGATTCCTAATTAAACTGCTAATTCTTATATTTAAGGCCAGAGCTTCATAAATATATATCTGCACTGTTGGACCTCTCCCCCACAGGGTTATGACAACTTTTATCAAATATAATTGAGATTACCCTGAGATGTTTTTCTGAAAAGGAGAGATTCCTTTTATTTCACTAGTACTTAAAGTGAAGAAGGATTTCAGCATACTTTCTAATACAAAAAGGAAGAAAATTGCAGTTTTATACACAAAAGTAGGCACCGTAGCAATTTTTAGAAGATGGAAAGATGGTGAATCATTTCTCTTAAATTATTTCATGTAAAATTTAAGAAAGGAGAAAGGGTGATGTTTTAAAAGTCACACAAACCTTTGTTGTTCCCCCTTTAATTCTATTAATGTAGCAAGTAATTTCAGAAAAAAAAATTACGTACTTATAAAATTCTGTAAAAATTTTTGGATAAGGTGAGATAGTGTAAGGCATGAGAAGGGCACTATAAAGTCTAGATAATATTGAAAATCACATGTTAGGCTCTGTTTTTGATATATTATGAAATCTGATGTCATTTATTGATTTTAAATATATGAAAGATTGATAATTTAGATAATTCTTATAGTAAAGCTGTCCTAAGTCAGTATTTATATTAACTTGATTGCATTTTGAAAAAATCATCAGAGGATCGTGTAATAATCTGGGGGGGGCTATATTTTCTTTATTTAGATAACAGGTTTATTTTTTAAAAAGTGCTTTTTTCTGTAGCGCCTTTGTTTATTCTGTATTGATAGTGCACATTATTAATAACTTATGTCAATAGAATTATATGATTAAGATGCAGATTTAGATATTATTTGTCTTTATAATTGGTTGCTTAGCTATCATACTTATGTAATGAAAGCTCATTTTTCTATTCTAAAGTTTGAAAACATTGAAATTCCTTATGAAATATATTTGACTAAATCTTTCAAAGTATAAATTCACAATATATGTGTAGCTTTTTTAAATCTCAGAATATAACAGTCTGTCAATATCTTGTATTGCCAAAGTTACAAATTGGCTTTTCAGTGAATGACAAACCATCTATTAAATTTGGAAAATTTGTTTGGTGATATATATGTTAAATGATAGTAAAATTTGGTTTTGACTCTATTCAATATTTTTTTAGGGGTTTTGTGGTTACTCTCCTGTTTGGAAAAACAAACTCAGAGAGGTCTCTAGAGCAGTGTGAACATTCATTTCTTCCTCCAACATCAACTGGAATTTCTAAGGTAAATAGGGTGAAGGAATGTGAAACTGCAATGTCCATTTCTTTGTAATGATAATGATGTGAATATCTGTATACGGATTGGCAGATTTCTTGCAATTTACTAATGTTCACTGTAAGTTAATGGAACATGTTCTAATCACAATAAGAGAATGCATTTTAAAAGATCACCTTTAAAACTGTCTTACTGTTAGATGTTGAAAATGGGAATGCAAATTTGAAGAAAAGATAGAAATTTGGAGATACTATATCTTAATATAGTGCCATGTGTATGTATGATTTGTGAGGATATCGGAGTATACTGTTTTGAGTGCAGTCATGTATGTTAAACAGAGGGGAAGAGATGGAGACTATATGTTAAACAGAGGGGAAGAGATGGAGACTTTGATGTTTGAACTGACTTTAGAAATATTTTATAATTACTACATTATATAGGAGAACTATGGGGACCGCACCTGAGGGGAGTAATCAAACTGTCCAAAAATTAACAATGTAAGAAAAAAAATAAATTAAAAAAATATACATTTACTGTGAAAAAAGTTTACCTAATTTTGATAACATTATTTTATATAATTTCAAATACTGCTTTTTTCTTTTTTTTCAATATATTCTATAATAAAATTGTAAGTGAGCATATCAGCAGGCTTTGTATTACCTTCACTTGTGGGGTTGGGATGATTTCTTTTTATATGAGGGAAGCAAATGGTATGGTGTTGAAACCAGGAACTTAGTTTCAAGGTTATTACTAAGATGTAGAAAGTGCAAAGAAAATAATATATAGTATTTTTTAATTATTCATATTGATATTTTTTTCTTATAAATTTTAAAATCTCAAGATTTTTTTCTGTTTTCCTTGAGGAAATTAGGTATTCAAGTCTTAGAGGGTGCAAGTTATACTCTGAAGCATGTGTTTTATACACACAACACACACACTATATATGCATATATTTGGGTTTTAGTTTATATTTAAAGAGAAAGTGTTCCACTACTCTTTTCACCGTTTGTAGCCCACTTGCCTTTTGAGCACTATAGAGAAATTGGACATTTTCTTTGGTTGCTAACTATCATACTTGCATAGAATCAATGCAAATGTACTAATTTGGCCAATGATGTACAGTTTTGTGCTGAGGAGGGAAAGGGAGTATTTCATAAAGATAATGATTAATTAGACCGACCTGAAACTTTCACTGACTTATGGCTTCAAAGTTTCATTGAGACATAGAAATAATAATATATATATTTAGTTTTCTCATTATTTCTAAGTAATATTTGTTGATTTCATTAACTTTTTGAAGATAAGATCAATTTTTTTTCCCTTTGAATGCCTGGTTTTGTTAACTTGAGAAATAGTATTTAATACTCAAGAAATAATGTTATTTTTTGATTGAAAGTAATAACAGGAAGGTAAAATGAGTTTAGAAGAGAACCACAGAGATTTTAAATCAAGAAAGTATGCGGTAAAATATCATGGTTTCCTTTAAGTGCTTGGAAGAAATGAAACGAGAAGCCAGGACAATAAAGATTGATAGAAGATTGACGGGTGCCAATATAATTGATGAACCTCTCCAGCAAGTGAGTTACAGTATGTGGTGTATGAATTCCATATCTTGTGTTCTAGATGTATTTCTTTTGAATATATTAAAAATACTTTTTGCTATTTATGTAACTTGCTGGAAATTCATTATAATTCTATGCTTATATTCTGTTTTTACTTACTTATGAACTCAGTAATATTAAGATGATTTATTTCTATGACAGCCTTTTGATTGAATTTGCATTCAGTTTAGTGATGTATTTGATAATATTTATCGTAATTTTATATATTTTTATTTAATTACTCTGTATCTGATCAGACTCAGTGGTTTGGCACCAATCAGATAATTTTCCTGCTAGTTTTATAACTTTTTATAGTCTGGTTTGTGCCTAAAATACTGAAAAATTAGAATGAAAAGATCTTTTTCCATCAGAATGTTTTACACTGATGTTAGTTTTGTTAGATAAGTAAAATGTGTACTTTAAAATTCTTAACACTTTATCTGATTTAGAAAAGCATGTTTAATAAGTTGTATAATTTGCTACTTATTGGCTAAATTAGATATACTCATTTGATACTATTGGCAGTGTCAAAGATATTGGTGTTACCTAAACTGTCAGTTTTGTAATTTAACACCAATAAATCCAAGATTACATAACCTTGGAGTATTGGTTCCTTTTTGAGAATTGAGATACATTGGCATTATTTTATTTCTTATTTCATCAAATGTTAAACCTCTATTATATATAGAGACAAGTTGTTGTTTTTTTTTTTTTCTGTGAGCCCCTTGTTTATTTGAATTTGGGTGACTCTTGGCCAATAATAACTAGTTTTAAAAATTTGGGAAAATAGATGATTTGTTCCAATAATTAAAAAAAACAACAACTTGAAATGGCTCCTAGCACATTGATTTTCTTGTAATGAAGTCTTTAAGTATTCTTTAAGTATTTAAAAATAAGTGTACTTTGGCAAATAGTTTGCCAGTATTTTTAAATTAAAAAAAATATATATATATTTTTGTTAAATATTTCTGTCATAGGTTATCCAGTTTTCCTTGAGGGATTATGTCCAGTATTGGTATTATACACTAAGTGATGATGAATCTTTTCTTCTTGAAATTAGACAGACTCTTCAAAATGCACTCATTCAGTTTGCTACTAGGTAAGGTCGTAGAATTGTATTTATGTCAAAAAATGTGAATACGTTGTTTGCAATCAATAGAGAAAATATCTGTTTAATTGGTGGGAAAATTGATGAATATAAGGTAACTAGAACAGTTTATGATTATGGTGAGATAACTGATTATATAGGTACAACCTAAGAAGCTATAAATTACTCTTTAAAATTTAACCTTTTACAGAATGTTTATTGTGGTTAAGCACTAGGGTACTCTGTGCCAGTTTCTTCCTTGATCCAGTCATGTGACTTTGCAAAGTCTTTCACCATACTTACTGTAATACTCCCCTCCCACAGTTAGCCAGATAGTCTCTTATTTGATTGCTATGAAAATTAGTTTCAATGTAACCACTCTTTTATTAGCTATGTACATAGCTAGAATACATAGCTAATAAAAGTTCTCTTAGAGAGCAAAGAAACCAAAGGAGGATTAATCTGTTGGAAAAATTTATTTTTAGAAGATAGGTATAATTTGATGAAATTTTGCTTTAAGAAACTTTTCTTGTGATTTATACTAAAATTCTCACTTTGCAAATGAACACAATATACTTCTACTCCTATGACAAAATAGCTTAGTCTGTATCTTGTATTTAAATGACCAAATATTGGGGTGGGAGGCATTTCCCATTTCATTTACAAGTTACTTATTTTTGAAAGAAAGGATTTCATGTTTGATGAGTAGGCAATTTTTACTTTTTTTTTTTTTTTTTAATTGAAGCAGTATTGTTTTACAAGCTTGTGTAGGAATTGGGAGTATGTTTTCTTTCCTCAGCCATTGTAGATAGCTTACCACGTCCATCAAATATCCATTCACCATACACTGACTTAATAGTATCCCCTACCCTTTCCTTTCACTTCCCTTCCCCTGTGGAAGCCACCTTGTCAGTCTCAGAGTTTTTGTGTTTTTTTTTTTTTTTTTGCTCATTTGCTTTTCCCCCTTCTTTCTATGCCACAAATGAGTGAGATCATATGGTATTTGCCTTCCTCTTTCTGACTTATTTTACTTAACATAACGCACTCAAGGTCCACCCATGTTGTCATAGATAGCAAGATTTATCATTTTTGTGGTTATATCATTTTATCATTTTGTTTTGTTGTTGATGTTTTATTATTTACTGTGAACTATGTAGACCACTGAGTATTGATGAGGTCAGTTGAAGCAGTTTATGCAATCTCAGTCTCAGTCCACATTTTTGGACTTCATTGTTTTAAGCTTTGTGACTAGAAGAGGGAAAAAGAACTGTTTCAGTTTGTGTTTAACTTTGGAACTTTAAGGAATAAAAACAACTGTGTTTATCTCATATTGAAAATTATCATTTTCCAAGCTCATGTGAATAATGCTGTAATACTATAGTAGAATTCCCTAAATCATTATACATTGAATTTTTATTTAGAAGTGTTTAGGGATACAACTTTGATCAAAATGTGCATAGTAGAATTAAATAGATAAATCTCTGATGTCCTCAGATTTTTATCTCAGCAATTGAATTTATCTAATAATTGAGTTATTTAACTGCAGGTTGTAAGTGCCCTACAAAGTAAAAATAAACAAATTAATTAATTAATTAATTAATTAATTAATTAATTAAAAATAGTGCAAGATCAATGAGGTTGCCTGGGGAATTGACATACAAGATGAACTCAAAGTTTAACAGGGGATTGTCAAATGAATGTTAGGAAAGAAGTGAAATCTGGAGAGCATTGATATGGTGAGCAAACTTGGCAGGGGAAATAGTCTGTTCAGAGGCATTGAGATAAACATAGGAATATTTAAGTTTTAGAAATGGAAATTCTGCAAGTCCTTAGAACAGAACGGAAGGAAGGGTATGGAACAGATGATGAGGAGGAAGTAAAGAAGTTCTTGGGTATGCAGAATCTTTAAGTATTTGAGCTTGGTCCTAAAATCAATTGAGCTATCTAATGGTTTTAAGAACTCTTTATTTTGTACTATTATATATCTATTTAAAAAGATCACTCCGGATCCTTTTTGGAAAATGGAATGAAGGGGAGACAAAGAATGTGGGAGAAAAATGAAAGCGCCAGGAATGGTGGTTTTAGAGGTGAAGATAAAGGCATATAAAATGCGTGTTCAAAGAGGTGTAACATGTTGTAACTGGAATGTTTTTGCTTTTGTGCTTCAGTTAAGACTGCATTGCTTGTTTTCATTCATAGTTCATCTTAATTTTTATAACCATTCCATCAAGATACATAAGCATCAGGAACCTACTACAAGTCATCATTTTCAGAGTCAGTTTAAAATATTACCTGTACTTGTTGTCATAGTAAATATTCTCTCATTTTTCAGTTTAAAAAAGAAAACAGTTAAAAAATTTGTTGTATAATAATTCAAAGTTTTTACTGGAATATGAATCTTATAAAAGAATATTCAAAATAAAGTGATAATGCACCTTGATTATGGGCATAGTTTAAGAATAATTGGTATTAAGAGTTTTAATGTAGTTACATAAAGATCAGTAGGAGGTTTGATTTACATGAATAGAGTGATTTTTAATAAATTTGTAGTCCAGTTCTATTTATTACATATTTATCAGCTATCATAATTTTAGAAAGTATATCAGTGTATCCAAAATATTTGCAAATTATTAAGACATATATTAGAAATCATTGGTAGATATTTTCCTAATTTACAAATGGGATGCAGTGTACTACTACTGTTTTTCTTATCTTTCTAACCTAGTAATACTATATTCCTGTTTTCCACACATTGTATATTTCCACATATTTGTATATTTAAAGTAGAAATCTATATTTAAAATGAAAAATTGCATATATTTACATTACTTGTTAATTTTTATCTTCTGTTGAATTAGGATGCGCTTAAAATGTCTTCTATAATTAGTTTTTGCAGTTTCAGTAAATTATGTAAATAGCATTGTATTGTGAAACAGAACAGGTATCATGAGAAAGATTGTACTTTGCTTTATATTTGTTAGAATGAACCTTTCATCGTTGATTAAAAAGCAAATGACCTATATCAAGAAAATTCTGGTTTTATAAAATTTTCAGATAAAAGTGATTATGTATAAATATTTATGTGAAGATCTTGAAAGAGAAAAGGGAAATGGAAGATCAGAAATAAAGGACTTACAACTGGACAACCCAAGTTGGCCTGCCTCAGGGGAGGGGGTAGGGACAGACTATCCCAGACTAATTATTTTAAACAAAGAGATTTAAAGACTGCTAGGCTAAAATTGTTATGTAGTTTTATGTTACCTAGTTTATAGACACAACTCATTCTAAATAATCACAACCCTTTCTTAGATCCTTGAGCTCTGGTTACCCCTTTTATGTTAATTTGTTTTTTGTTCATGTGCTTGTAGTTTATTTGTTCTTTTTATGTATATAGAAAAACTTTAGTTGTGCATTAATAAAAATTGTATATAAGTAATAATAGCATCTATTTTTATTTGAAAACAGCCACCTGTTTTATTACTCAGTATCATTACCACCTTTACAACTTTTCTCTCAAAACCTGACAGTAATCAGGCCAACTCCTTCACTAACTTTGTTATATATGTGTGTGGGTAATTAGCATAATGCATTGCAGTGCAGTTTTTTTAGCTACCTTGTTACCTGGCTTCTATCTACTTGCTATTCTTAAAAGACTGAATTAATTCATGCTAACTTAAGGAAAATAAAAGTGAAAAATGTTTAAAAATATTTATTTAACTGAAGGAATGATGTAAACTTGTATTTTCTATTTCGCTGGTGTACTGTACTAACAATGTTTCTTGAGATCTATTGCTGTTTGGTACAGAGTAGTGAATAGCTTATTAAAATAAGCAAGTACCTTTTTTATTGGTGTGACATTTTGCATCATTCTTTAAACCATTTATTTGTGATGACTATAGTTATTTTAAATGGTTACATTTTTAAGTATTAGTATATGTAAACGAAAACAGTCAGACTCATAGCATTTGGTTCAGAACTAGGACTCTCTCAAAGTTGAAATTGGGCAATTGAGAAGGAACTCAAGAAATGCCTCAAATGTCCTTTTAAAAACAAGCCAAAAATTTCTGAATTCCTAATATTGACATTTGTCTGGGATGAGAAATTGTTGTCAAACTCATTTCAGATTTTACTTTTAAGTGTTGGGCATAAAATATTTGAATTAATATTGCTCAGAGACATGGGTAGATTATATATTTTTGGGTTTGTGAAAGAAAGGAATGAAATAATAATTAAATGAAAATAAATCAGTGTAAGTAAATACATTCTCTGTGATAACATCTTATCTTACAGTAGTCATTAAAGTGAATTTATATTTTTTTATTTTAAAAAAGCTTTTGTATAATACTTTATGAAATATGTTTTCTGTAAGGTCAAAAGAAATAGACTGGCAACCTTATTTTACTACACGCATTGTAGATGATTTTGGCACACATCTACGAGTATTTAGAAAGGCTCAACAGAAAATAACAGAGAAAGATGACCAAGTAAAAGGTAATTTTCATCCCATTTGAAAATTATAATTTTAAAGTCTGTTTTTCTATATCATCTTGTATATCTTGAATTATTCCTTTGCCCAGGTACAGCAGAAGATCTTGTAGATACCTTCTTTGAAGTTGAAGTTGAAATGGAGAAGGATGTTTGCCGTGATCTAGTGTGCACTTCCCCCAAAGATGAAGAAGGTTTTCTTTTCACTTTAACTCTTGACAACATAATATTTCAAATTAGCTAAAGACAAGTTAGTAGAATCAGTGAAGACAAATATAAGTGAGATTATTCTTACAGAGCAGGTAATAGAGTGAAGATACTGTTAGTAATTCATTCCATTTTTTAACACTTAAAAGTAATTTCCAAGTTCTTTTTTCCTGTTTTAAAGGTCTTTACAATTTAAAGAAGGTAATAAAGTTACCTCTCTTGTCTTCTTTAAATTACAGGACATTCGAACAATTTGTAATTGTAAATTTACATTTTGAGATGTAGTAGTTCATCCTCTTGATTTTACTATGTCTACTTCAAGGAATATGTTACCTTAAATACTTTTTAAGGAGATAATTTTAATAATTTCGAACAAAATGTGTAGATTTGAAGACTTGTCTTTTATTTGTGGGAGATTAAACAAGATAAGTTTTAGGTGAGGATGTTGTCTTTTTCTATTTTTTCAGTTTTTAATAGATTTGCTATTTAGCATATTATATTATTATTATTTTTTTTTTTTTGAGACTAGGTCTCACTGTTTTTGTCTGTGGAACCACAGGCTAATGTTGCCCGGGGTACCACAGACTCAAGCAGTCCCCAGCCTCAGCTTCCCAGGTAGCTGGGATTACAGGCATGCGCCACCACGCTTAGCTATTTTTTTGGGAACTAGGTCTCGCTGTGTTTCCCTGAGCAGGACTTGAACTGCGATACCTAGCCCCCGCCGCTTCATAGGCCGAAGCTTACAGGCACGAGCCACTGTGCCCGGCTATATAGCACATTTTTTGATTAATGTGCCAGTTACATAGAATCAGCTATATAATTATATTCCCAGAAAGTGTCAGCTAAGAATTACAGAAAAAATTTCTAGTTTTGGAAATTGACTTCCTCGATTTTTAAGAATGTATTTTTTTCCCCTATTCCTTATTCCCACTTTTCATCTTTCTTCTTTACTTTTTATATTTATTGTATAGTTCAATTATTAATGCTGTTTCAGTTAGCACTTACCAATACATTTATGTAATCAAGCCCTATTAAATGAGTAAAGTAGAAGCGCATATTTTTTCTTTTGTTTTTAACTGCTAAGATAGTGGAAGTTCTTCATTGAAAAATTACAGGTGTATTTTTAAACATGCAAATAACATTTTTGTATGCAAAGATAATGTGTGGTATAAATGCAGAGTATGTGGGATAACTAAACCTGTTTTGGGGTAAATATTATATTTAATTGAAGATTCAGTGATTCATTAAGGTGAAATTGAGCAGAATTAAAGAATGTTTTGCTTAATGAATCATTACTATTTAAAGAGCAATGAAAGGATTTTTAATGACTAGATATGTACCGATTACTAAAATAATAAGCCAATATAATGAGAAGACTGCTTATTTCTGTTTTCATTTATATATGCTATATCAAGAGTAGATAGATTTTCATATTTTCAATATTGCTGTACTAACTTTTTTTTCTTATTTCTAGGACTCCTAAGGGATTTGTGTGAGGTCTTACTATATTTATTGCTACCTCCTGGAGATTTCCAGAACAAGATCATGAGATACTTTGTCAGGGTAAGCTTAAACTTTATTAAATAAATCACTGTAAAGAGATCTAGAGCATTAATTTAAAAGGTTTTGATCTTTTGACCCTATTATACTGTTAGAAACTATTGAGAACCAGAAGGAACTTTATCTGGTTTTATCTGTCAGTGTTTATCATATATTTATATATTATCAACTTTTTATGAATTAAAAATTAAAACTAGAAATTTGAAAACACAAAAATGTGCAGGCACATATTTTATTAGCTCGTTGAGGATATATTGCACCCTTTTTTTTCTATTGAAAATATCACGGTGTGCTCATGAGGAAATAAGAGTGAAAGGCTGTATTATTATTATTATTATGACTGTGGTTTTGATGCAAACCCTCTGAAAGATGTCTTTGGATATCTCCTTACCCCCCGGAGGTTCCTGAAATGCATTGAGTACTCTTATTTAGACGCTTGGAACTTTTGGTTGTAACAAAGATGGGTTTTAAATTTTCTTTAATATGCTTTGTTTTTAACCTAAATTTGGCTAATTAATACTTCTGTGTAGAAACAGAAAAAACTGAGCAGCTAAGATTTTACTTCTTGTCATTAGAAAGTGAGTATGTCAGAGAAAAACAGTTCTTTTTATTTATAGGTTATAAACCTTTGATCTACAACTGTATTTCTAATATAAAGAAATTCGATTTTGGTAATGATTAAGAAATGAATGTTAGCTACATAAGATCTTATCCTAGTTGAATGAATGAGATAAAATTTTTCTGAAAATGAAAATTTGTCGTCTATTAAATCTGCCATCCTGCAACAAAGATACCCTTTCCTGGGGTGTACTTTTTTGCATGTATGTTATTTAGGTAATACCACATAATTTCCTAATATCACCTAGCTTGAAATCATTTTATTTATTTTCTAGATAGTACTGGTAATTTGAAGTGAGGGCAAAATGCTTCGTTTTAATAGGAAGTACCATCGATAAATTATACTTTAAATTACTTTTTTTTGGGGAGGGGGACATTAGTTATTATCAGTCGTGGTAAATACCTGGCATGTCTTTCACTAGATACACATCTACCGCTTGAGGGAAGAAAATACTGCTAGTGAGTTACAGCACTTATGCTAAGCTTCTCTGTCACAGTCTTTGTCTAGTTGGCTAGTTGGTACTTTAGACAGCAGCATTTCACATGCCTGGCTATCATTTCCTTCTGAGAAAACTTACTTGGGTTTTATGTTATTCCCATTTGACTTTTTGTCCTTTGTTCTCCTATTTATCTTCTGTTTGCTTCTTAAATATCCAGGTTCTTCCATCCTGGATACACTTCTTCTTCATCCATTGCTATGATTTTTAAACTTCACCCATATGCTAATGACCTTCCAATTTGTATCTTTAGTTCAGTCTTCTCTTCTGATCTCCAGGGAACTTTGATTAGCTGCCCACTGAAATTAGCATTTCGTTGACTCATAGCTCTTTTTAAACTTTATATGTCCAATATAGAAATCTTGACTTGCTTACATAACCAGTTTTTTCACATTCCAGTAAATGGAGTGACCACTTAGCACATTTTTCAGATCTTGAGTTCTTCCAGAGGTCTACAAGGCCATGCGCAGTGTGACTTTGTTTCTCTGGCCATTATGTCATGCAGTTACTATACTTCACACTGACTTTCTTTTCCTAAAGGGCCCTGTTCTCACCTCTAGGGCTATTTCACAGCTTTTTTTCCTGGACTCAAGGTTGATTTCCCTATTCTCTTGGCTAAATTCACCTCTTATATTGCATATCCACAAAGATGCTTCCCATAGACTACATAATCTAAAACCTCCTCCTAAATCCCCATTTTTGTTGGTAAGTACTCATTTGTTTTTATTTTTCTTAACAGCACTTAACATATTTTAAAATAATTTGCTTGTTGTATTTACTTGCTTAGTGCTATTTTTTTGCAAAAATAGAGCTATTAAGTCCCATAAGGATGGGGCTGTATTGGAGTCATCATTACATACTTAGTGGTTATCATAGTACCAATACCAAATCAGAAAATCAGTTTTAATGCAAGAGAAAGCCTATTTATTTGCCTTCTTGCTAACTTTAGTGATTTTTGCTATTTGCAACTTTCTGAGGATTAAACTGATTTACGTTGTAGTTTAAAAATGTAGGGTTATAAAAAAGCAAATTTGATTTGTTATAGATTGTTCTTTTTGCTGAAGATTATCTGTAGGTTGCTCTGTGTGTGTGTGTGTGTGTATAGTCCCAACCTACATATATATATGTGTGTGTGTATATATGTATTATATATACATGTATATATACATATATATGTAGGTTGGGATTATTTGTAGAGTACTCAATCAGCAAATCAGTTTTTCTTGCCCCTTTAACTTGTTAGTGTTTTTTCTTTTTTTTAAATCAATTTTCTTTTGTTGGAAATTAAATTCAAGTTTTCACGGAAGATATTTTGTTCGCATTAAATAGAAGATTAAAAGTTCTTTCATATATATAAATCTTTTAATTCTAACTTGTATAAATCACAGTATTTGATTAAGATAATTGCTATGTAATTGTCTCTGTTATCTTTCTATTACTGAAAAAAACTTTTATTTAAAGGTTCTTGGCCTTAGTGACTTTGCAAGTTTAGACCTTCGTATCTGACAGCTGGTGCTTGTATAAAAATAGATATTATATGAAAATGGTTACTTATTTTGGAATATTTAAAGCTCTCATTAGAAATGGTTTATAAATTAAGTTTATGAGGGAAAACAAAGTACAAGTAAAACTTAAAACTAAGAAACTGTGAGCAGAACTGAAGCATAGAACAAGGGAGGGGAAGAAGTAAAATTTTATATAATAAAACTTTTATATAAAATTTATATAAAAATTTTATATAATAAAATAATAGATATATATACCTACATATACATATGTATTTATATATACACATTATTTCAGTTGTAGGAATAGATCAGAATCTGAAGGAAAGTCCAATTTATTTGGTGAAATATTCTCAAATTCACATTATTTTCAGAATGTTTCATATCTGAAAATAAGGATGACTTTTCATAACTTAAAAAAAAGATTTTAAGTTTATGATTACAAACAAACCTTCAAAACAATTTTTTTGTGAAATTTCTTCTTTCAAAGCAAGGACATTTTCAAATGTGAGCATATGGAGCCAGAGATGTAATTTGAATGAAAGATTTACATAAATAATTGTTAAGAAGTAATAGATTAAACCTAATCTTGAAAGAATAAACAATTTCTCTAATTTAGGACTGTAAAATGTTTCAAAAGATATTTCAGAAAGTTAGTGGAGCTTCTATTAACAACTTTTGGAAATACTAATTTACCGTATGGTAACAATTGTCAGAGATTTATACAGCTTATAAAAATAGAATTTATATAAAATGTTTCTCTAAAGGAAAATAAAATGAAGACTACTTTCTGTGGTCTTACACACCAGAAAATGGTCCAAGAAAATCAGACCTCCAGAAAGAAGAATTAACTCTATTGATTCCTAATTGGAAAATTGGTTCTGTAGCCAGTCCTTGAAGGAATCATTGAAATACAATAAATAGCATACACAGTTGCAAAGTATGGGAAGGTATATTATAGGAAATTTTAAAATTCTTTTAACATTTCTTACTTTATCATTTTTTTAATTAGTATAATTGTAAAATAGAGCCAAAATAAAGAACCATAGAACTTTATAAGAACCCACATATGAACTTCTCATTTTAATCAGTTAGTATTTTATTACTGTTTCTCTCTTCCTTCCTTGGAAGGTAAACACTCTTTTAAAGTTGCTTTGTATCTTTTTTCTTACTTTTCATTTTTATACTTTTAATATAGAATTGAAATCATAAACACACATAGTACCATATTTGTCTTGAAAAATTGACATAAATGCTGACATACAAGAGGTAGTTTATCTTCCACTTATCTCTAGTCATTGCGGTGATATATCCAAGTTTAGGTAGTTTCACTTCATTAGTTTTAAACAAAGTGTACTGGCTCATATTTTTCAGAAGATTTGTAAGATTGGTTACCAGGTTTTACTTCTGTGTGTAGTGTACCTTTCTTAAATAATTTCTCAAATTTCTTGCTAATACAACCTGTTTATTTGGAGTATATGAAGTTAAATTTGTTTTTGTATTTTAAAAATTTTATCTAGGAAATTCTTGCACGAGGAATTCTTCTTCCATTAATAAATCAACTCAGTGATCCTGATTATATTAATCAATATATCATATGGATGGTAAGTGCTTTCTGAAATAGAAGTGTTCGTTGTCATTTTGTTACTTTTTTTTGATGTCTTTTTTAGCTTTTGATGGCTCATGTTTTGTTTTGTTTAAATTCTATTTGCTTTGTATTGTGTGTTTCTATAAATGTTTGGTTGAGCATTCTACTGAAATATATAAGGAACTATTTGTGTGACCACTGGATGGTCTGGATTCTGACTTACTCTTATGAACCACATAGTTACTCTCTACCTCCACCTCTATGTTATATAACTTAGGTGTGATTCTGTTGCTTTGAAATAATCCATTTAGAATTTCTTTTGTAATTTGTTGTTGGTATAATCTTTCAATTTTTCATTTTCAGTGAAGGTCCTTGAGCTTCCTTTGGTCTTGAATGCTAATCTCCCTGGGTAGAAATTTCTGGACTGTAGTCTTTTTCTTTAAGTACTTTATGTGTCTTCTTTTTTTTTAATGCTTGTAATGTTTCTACTGAAAAATACTCATTGATATGGTTAATGTTGCTTTGTAAGTCACCCTTTTTCCCTATTGATATTTTAATATTCTGTCTTTGGTTTTCAGCAGGTTTATTGTAATGTGTTGTGTCTGATATTGTTTTGTTGGAACTCTTTTGTTCTCTTGGATCACAACATCTGTTTGTTGAGATGATTTTAGGAACTATTTTTTTGATATTATTTACACTTCCACTATTTTCTTTATTTTGTATTACCTTTTCTCTATACTGAGCTGTTTGTGAGTTCTTCAACCTTGTGTTTTGGAGCTCATTAGTTCTTGCCATTGCTTTTGTTTGTTGAGGCCCTCATTTGTATATTTTAGAGTAGTTGCCAGTGTTTCTTAGTGCTATTCTTTCTAATTATACCTCTTTTTTTTTTAATGAGACTGGTATGCTACATGGTGTACTAATAAGGCACCTTTTTCTTTATCTTTAGTCTGTTCTGTTTTTACATGCTGTATTGGTTTTCTTTGAGTTCCTTATTCATTTGTAGAATTATTACTGTGAGCTCTTTCTTTGTCCTGCAGAGTTGGGGCTAGCCAAAGGATTTTTTGCTCTATTTGTGGTTATTCTGTCTCATCATTTAAAATTTTTTCATGATATGGATATGTTTTCAGACTCTTGTCTTTGCACCTGTTGAAGTGCATTGATAATCAGTGACAAGACAGTAGATAAAAGAGTACTGCGCCAGTAAGGCAACAAAAGGTTACTTCCACAAACCTAGGAATTACTTTCTGTTGTGCATGGATGCAAGAGTTGCATGGTATGGATCTAGTCTGATTCTCTTTTTTTGTCTAGCTCTTTTGTCTTGGGGTCTTACCTGCATGTCCACTTCCACACTAGGCTATTTTTAAGCACTAGATGGGATGCTGGGCACAGATTGTAGTTGATATGGGAGTCACAGACTAGGTGTGGCTGTCCTTTTCTTTCCAGCATGGCTCTTTATCCTCGGGTATTTGTTTTTGTTGTCAGGTACTTGAGCTCTAGTTTGTTCAGACACATAGTTTCTTTGATTTTAGTCCAGAGGACAAAGTCTGCAGGTGCTTTGAATGTCTCAAGCCTGGGCTTAGAATAAGTAGACCCAGGTACTCCCTCTTGCTCTTCCCTCCCAATTCAAGCTGTTAACTATTTTATATTCACTTTCACTCAAGCTAGTATACCTTACTCTGCACTCCTACCCCTGTACTCTCCATCTGTGCATCATCTATCCGGGGTGACAATCTGGGCACCTTCTTAACATATGCAGTACCAGGTCTCAGAGGACCCTGACATTGTTTGTGTGCCCAAAGCCGGTGGCTGTCCTGGGCTCTGTGTTGCTGCCCCACCTGCTTGTAAGCTGTATGTTATCACTATAAGTAAAGTTCACATAAAGTTTATTATACTCTTTTTTGTTGGATCTTTGCTCCTTGGTGTGTTTTGTGAAATTTCAGTTTTCCTTAAGTTTTTTGATTTGTTTTGCAATTTGTTTGCAAGTCGTAAAACTAAAGAAGGTGAAGCTAGCTTCTTCTCTATGCTACCATCTTGCTGGACTCTCTGTGGTATATATAAGTATGAAATGCCTATATTTTATGTTTGGAAAAGTTAATATGGTAATTATAGTATATAATCCTATATAACATAACATACATTTATGAATTAATGTAATTCTGGTACCAAAATGTTAATGAAAGAGGTAAAATTAGAAAGTTTTTAATTTTTCTCTTTTGTTTTTATATTTTACTTACAAGGTACATAAGTGGGTTGTGTAATAAAAAATAGAAGTAATTATTTAAGAATTAGGAACAGACAGGTAAAATTATAAAAGACTTATTTTATAAAAGTAAGTGTATATGGTATTAAAGATATTTTTGTAACAAAAATAATAGATATTGTTTACTACATTTAGAATATAATACTGCATGAGTTTACATGTGAGAGTGAAAAACATGCATGTTTTCTAGGGTGTCATGGTTATCTCACATGTGGGATTAGAAATTATTTTATTCCTATTTATGTTTTTGCTTAGCTCAAGTTTTATTTTGCTGAGCTTGTGTTGACTATATTATGAAAACATCCCTGTGGCATGTCACTCATACTCTAAAAATAATTAAAACCACTAAGTTTGCATTTGTTTTCCCCATAGTTGATCAGATAGTACTAATACTGTGTATATTGTTTGGATTTTTTATTTTTCAATGAAAGGAACTGATCACTTTCATTTTACAGTTAAATGAATTTCAGGAAATAAGAGTGAAGAATATATTAATAGGTGATATTTAGCTAGTTATATTTGAACATTATTTGTGTCAGAAACCCTTTTTATATAGCTATTGTACAGATTTAAATAAACTTTAATTCTTTAACTCAGATGTATTACTGTGTAATTGGTACCTGTATAGTATATTTTTATTAGAAAGGAATAGCTTGGGGCACTGTAATAGTTAATTTATTTTCTCTGTAAAAAGTGTTTGTGCTTACCCAACAATAATCTTAGATTTTTAAGAAACAAAAAGTAGCACACACAAACTTCCATTATTTTCTAAGTGCATATTTCTTTTTAAGACATTGTTAAATCTTATTTCTGACTGTGGAGTATATTACCTGCTAAGTTCATTTTGTTATCCCCAGTTGGAGCACATGTATGAGCAGCTATTGACTTTTTTCCTTCATGCATTCTTAGTAAAATCTTGTCTTTAATCATTTCTTTTCCTTTTAGAATTGAAGTTAGATTTATATAAAATGGAAGAAATATCCAGTATTCTAAAGTTGTATTATGATTCTTGCACTTTTACTAGCACTCTTAGAGTTCTGATCTCTCTTCTAATCAGCACTTAGCTTTGTTATTTTGTTGTGATTAATCTGCATATCCATGATAACTAATGCTATTGAGTATCTGCAGTCTGCAGGTGCATATTGCCCCCCCCCCTTTTTTTTTTTTTTAACATTTCTGGCTGAACATATGCCATCCCAGTTCTTTGACTTCCTATTAAAATGAGTTAATTCCTAACTTTTCACGGCTCTCTTTAGTGCTTGGTTTAGTTTAAATTTTAGCCATATAGTGATTCATGTTTCTTAGTACTTTCAACTACCTTATAACCCTCATTTTGCTATTTGCTTGGCGAAACCACAGCTAGGTTATATTCAACTTAACTTTATATTTCATTTCAGTTCTTACACATCAAGAAGCTAGGGAAGAGATGAAATAACAGTGACTCAACAATATCCTGTTAAGGTTAAGTCAGAGAATGCTGTTCCTCTGCTTTGTAACAGTTCTCTAGTTTATATTCCATTCAGAGTAAAACAACATTTACTGTCCATATACAGTTTATCCTCCATTATATTGATCTTGTTTCCTATTTCTTTGCCTGCCTATTTATTTTTTAACCTAGCATCAAACATTCTGAGCATATTTCTAAACAAGCAGTCATGCTGTAATTTTGCTTTATTTACAGTCTGCCTTGTTAGAACTTAAGTATCATAAGTATAGAGATTTTAGTTTTGTTTTGTATTTTAACACTGGAGAAAATGTAGGTTGTGCGTGTTACATGGATGACTCTCAAGATTGTGTTTACCCCTTATAAATGAGACCACTCCCACCTGTTTTTTTCAACTTTATTTTCAGATCCGTGATTCTAATTGCAATTATGAGGCCTTTATGAACATTATTAAATTGAGTGACAATATTGGAGAGTTAGAAGCAGTTAGAGATAAGGCAGCAGAAGAACTACAATATCTTCGCTCTCTTGATACAGCTGGTGATGGTAAGTAATTTAACATTAAAAATGTTTCACTACTTTAGTGATTATTATATATTCAAACACAGCATTGATTTACCTAACTCTGATTTTATGCTATTAGTTGCTTCTCCACTTCAGCTGAATCTAAATCTAATTAGGCTAACATATACTAAGATTAAAGCATTATAATGTGGTGAATGTGAGATTATTAATTATTATTTATTTAAAGATTACTGCCATGTCTTTAAATAAAAGTAATTGTTAAGTTTGCTGTTAAATTTCTGATTTTTTTTATTAAATAAAATACTTGTATATTCACTACTTTTCATGCTAAATTACAATGTGTGTGTTTAAAGTATTTTATAGATTTTGTGCATTATGTGTAGCTTGTAATCAGATTTTTTTTTATTTTTAGATATCAACACTATCAAGAATCAAATAAATAGCTTATTATTTGTAAAAAAAGTATGTGATTCAAGAATACAGCGGTTGCAGTCAGGCAAGGTAAGTAAAATATTTTTTAATTATTGTTTATGTTAATGTTATAAATATTTTATATTAATTGAAGTGTCTAGCAAATAAGAAAAAGGATATTACCCAGTTAAACACCCTGTGGAGAATTTCTAAAAAAAATTTCCTTATGCAGTGTGTAGCAGTTGCTTGATTAACGTAAAGATATTAAGTGTTGTCTGGAAAACACAAAAGTAAAAAGAAGACTTTGCTTTAATTTTTGATTTTTTGATTTGTTCATTTACTCATTTATCAATAATTGACATCTATTGTATTTTGTGCATCATGCATCACTGTAGATGAATCTAATAGACAAAATATTTCTTTTTATGGATCTTATATTTTGTAATCAGAAAATAAACCAGAAAGTAATTGACATACAATGTTAAAAATGTAAAAAAAAATGTAAAATATAAAAAAAACAAGACAAATTAGATAGAGAATGTCTAGGATTGTTTTAGAGATTGGTGCTGAGATATTCAGTGATTTTTAAACATAAATCTGAATAACATGGATAATAAGTCTTATGAAAATTTTAAGAATCTTAGGGAGGTGAGAACAAATTTAAAGGCTCTGATACAGAAAAGTTTTGGATGAGTTAGAGGTCAGTGTGACTGGTATGGGATGAATGAGAGAAATTACAGTAGAAGTGAAACTAAAGAGAAATCTCTAGCTGTTAGATACATATAAATTCTTTGTGGTGTGAATATGTTGGAAATTTGCCCTGGTGAATTGCAGTTGACTACAGTGAGTTAAAATGATTGCTCCGGCTCTTTGTTATAAATTATGGCAGAGTGGTGATCAAAGAATGGACACTAAGAGATTGAAACTACTGTTTTAGTCCAGTAAGAAATGTTCTTGGAGGCTGTGAGAAGTAATTATTGTAGATATAGTGCTAACAAGATTTGCTAATGGATTATATATAGGGAGAGAAAAGAAAAAAGGATTCAGGTTTTGAGTCCTGAATTTTTTGCTTGAGTAACTGTAAATAATGTTGTCATTCATTTACAAGACTAAAACTTAGGCCATGGAGAGTTGAAGAGAAAAATCAAGTTTTGAATGTTTTAACTTGAGACTTCTGTTTAGCGTTCAAGTAGATAGGCTAATTGGTAAATTCCACTTCAAGTAAAAAGTTTAGTAATGGGGATAAACTGAGAATCCTCAGGACTGTCAGGTGTTTATTTAAGTAAAGGATTGAATGAGTCAACCTAAAAGAGTATTAGTAAGAAGATAGCAAGGACTTATTTTTGAGACTTCAGTACTGTAGGCTCAGGTGATCTGGAAGATTTAACCAAAGAAACAGTAAGTAGTAGCTAATGAGATTGAAAGAAAACCTGGAAGTGTGATAGCCCAGAAGCCAAGTATAGAAAGTGTTTAAAGAAGAAATGGGATTTCAGAGATGGCAAAGACTACCAATAAATTAAAGATTTAGGTTTGATAATTCAGATTGCCAGTGTGGTAATCTGATGGGTGCATTTTGGTAGAGTAGTAGAGAGAAAACCTGATTCAGGTCTGTGCATGAGAAAATAGAAACAAGGAATTAGAAATAGTGACCTGCTATTTTACATTGGAAATTATAGTTTTGCTATTCGTGTCATCTGAAAAGAACTTTGTTTTCTATAGCTATTATAGATTTTTATTTTGCTAAGAGCAAAATTAATCTTTGGTAATATTTTGTGTTCCACTCCATTGATTTCAATCTGTACCTGAAAATGCTGGCATTTCCTCATTCTCAGATGACCCAAACAATAGCACTTTTGCCCTTTATTTCTTAAAATGTTTACTTTATTGGAATGTGTAGAAATAAAGACTCTTGAAAGTGCAGCTATTCATATTTATTTTGTTTTGTAATGAACATTTTTCATACATTTAGTATACTTACGGAATAGCTCTCAAAGTATTTCCAGACAATTAACTGAGAGGAAATTGTTTTATTTTTGTATCCACATGTATCAGAAGGGAAAAATTCTTACTTTCATTCTATTTTATGTTTCTATTATTTTTATGAAGATGTTTAACCTAATGAGTGGATAGTTGAAAAGTTAAACTATTTTCACTTTTATTTGTAGGAAATAAATACTGTGAAACTGGCAGCAAACTTTGGGAAACTTTGTATAGTCCCTCTGGACAGCATTCTTGTAGACAATGTTGCACTACAATTTTTTATGGGTAGGTGAATTCATTTTATGAAAATATAACTCTTGGAATTTTTAGTGTTTGCAAATATTTTAAAATTTAAATTCTTACTAGTAAGCATATCAAGTATATTTTTCCTCTATCCTCTTTCTCTTACATATTCTTTTTGCTTTGGAAACCATATATGTAGAATTATTTTTTTTTTTTTTGTGAAAGAAGTAAGTGCTTGTTATAACTCTAAATGCATTTGCTAAATACTCTTGAAAATAAAACTTAGATGATTCTATTATGAATTTAAATTATTGAAATAGTGCTTTAGGAATACATGGTGCATATAGCTTGTTTATGTCTTTATTGTGCACAGATAGAGGAGGGACTACATTTTTAATGCTATTTTAGCATATATAAATATTTAGCACACATTTATATCACATCAAAATTACTTTTATAAGTAAGACTTAGTAAGACTCCCTTATTCTTCATTTTCATGGTCAAAAGTATGGATGTTTGTTGAGCATTTAACTCCTTATATTTAAAACTAAAGGGTATATTAATATTACAGTCAATAATCTTTACTGAGCAGAAACTGCATTGGTGTGTTGGTGAGGTAATTTCTTTCTCTCTTTTTTTTTCTCTCCACCCCAGTAATTTATTTCTGATAAAGTCTTGTGTAGCAGTTTTATCCCCTACATATTTTATAATGAAAAATGATTTTTAAAAATGTGCTACCATTTGCATTTCCTATATAATTTGTCTTTTTAGCTTAACCAATTTATAACTATTTTGTCACATCAGCCATTTGCTTAATATTTTCAAAGTGTAGTTTTAAGGATTTGGAACTTTCTTTCTGACCTACTTGTCATATAGCTACATGTACCCCAACGTGTATGACATTAATGTATGTGTTGTTGTACATTTTGTTTGGTAGATTACATGCAGCAAACTGGAGGTCAAGCACATCTCTTTTTCTGGATGACAGTGGAAGGATACCGGGTTACAGCCCAACAGCAGCTAGAGGTTTTATTAAGTCGTCAGAAAGATGGAAAATATCAAACCAACCAAACCAAAGGTCTTTTAAGAGCAGCTGCTGTTGGAATTTATGAACAGTATTTGTCAGAAAAGGTTGGTATACTTTTGGCTTACTTTTTGTTATCTTCTTTGACAATATTAGCAATAATAAATTTTGTAAGACTTGTTATGACTGTTACTGATACTAAGTGCAAAGCATTTTACCTCACAAAAATTGTCTTACTTAATCATGATAAGGTTTTTACTTTGTATTATTGTTCTCATTTTATAGGTAAAAAGATCTGACTTTTAGAAAATTGAACCAAGGTCCTACAAATTTTAAATGAAAATTGTAGTTTTCACATATACTTCAAATTAAAATACATAAAGGTTAAAAGTAAAGAGTTGGAAAAAGATAAACCATGCAGAATTAACTAAAACATAGTTGGAGTGACTGTGAAATACTAGATAATATATTTCAAGCCAAAAATTATTGAGAAATTGAAGAAGAGTGTTTTATAATGACAAAAGGGTCTATTGATAAGAACAATAAAATAATTATAAACAGATATATTAGCTTACAACAAAGTTTCCATATATCTTTAATAAAAACTGACAGAATTAAAGAAAGAAACAGACATTTCAGTTATGGAGACTTCAGGTATCACGCTTAAAACATGATTGAGAAAAAATCACCAAGGGTGTATAAGGTTTGAAGACTCCTATAAATCAGTAAGACATAACACATCTATAGAATACTTACCCAGGCAACATTAGAATACACATTATCCTCAAGCACATGTGGAACAATCTCCGGTTTAAACCAAATGCAAGGGCATAAAACATAGCATTTTTTTTTCATATAGATAATATCTGTATAGTCTGTTTAATCTTTCTGAAAATCTCACAAGTTGTATTTTAAGAATACATATAACATTGCTTGAGTATTTACCGTACAGTTTTTTAAAATTAAATTGCTGCATCATAAATGTTGTTATATTTTTCTCAAACATTATTTAGTATGTTCTATTAATTGCTGCCATTGTTTATTAGTCCAATTATTTTGTTTAAACATATTTGTATACAAATAAAGAATACTGACCAATAATTTTGAAAAAAACCCATCCATTTTCATATTTTTATGTTAATGTGGTGGCAGGTGTTTGAATATTTGTTCTGTATCATTTTTGGGGGGAGTTTAGAAGTCTGGATAATTGTGTCCCATGATGACTTTTCTAAAGCGTTGGTGACTTTTATTCCAATCATGGGGCTTAATTGAATTTTGTGTGCCTTAATTGAATTGAGATTCATAAGAAAATGAAATTAAGTGAATGTAAAATGTTACTATCTTCAGGTTTATTATTTCCTAGACTGAGTTTAGTGAATTTAGGGGGCCAATAAAAGGATAAAACCAAGTAACATAGAAACAGCTAATCATGTTCTCTAACCACAAATTTGTACATCATTGTAGTTCTGTTGTAGTTCTGTTCTCACACATGAACACTTACCACAGCACACCTCATCCTTCCTATAAACAAATAGAAATTACCACCGTTTCTTCTCCTCACTAACGAAAGCAGTCACCATGCAAGCATGGGCTTACTAACCAAAGTGTTGCATGATAAAGGAACACAGAAGTTGGGTACCCATTCCTGTGCATTTATACTTTGTTATTAACTTATTTGACTTTTCCTTGATTTAGCCATTCTCTTCTTTAAATATTCTATTGGATACCATGGAATTCTTTTGCAAGTTTCTCTGACAGTTATAATCCTTGTCATTTATTTACTCTGCAGAATCTTGAGAACCATTCAAAAGTTGACTTGCTAAAGATGACCATATTCTTGATGTCAGCATTTTTCTTTTTCACATTAAACATCAGTTTTATTTTTGCATAGTATCTAAAAGTTTTGGAAATAAACTACCTCTTTAGATATTCTCCTCATTTCATACTGGGACTTTGCTGCACCATTAAATCAAATTTTAAATAAGAGTTCCTTTTTGAATAGCTACTGAAAAGGATTGTTTCTAGTGTTAAATGATAAGTAACAGATGGCTTCTTCTTTAGCAATTTTATTGCATTCCCATCTAGTACTACTGGATGTTAAACAAAAACCCGTAATGACAGTATTTTCTTTGTGCCAGACACTGCTTATATATCTTACACAGATTTCTTTTAATCAGTCATTATGTATATTATTTCCAGAGGTAACTTTTTCAGCAATAGACATAATTTTAAGTCTTTGTTCACAATGTGCTGTGTAGTACATGATGGACAAAAAGGACTAGCTTGTATTTCAGCCTTTTTAAACACGAAGATATTTATAACTCAAGGATTTTCTGCTGTTTTTTTTTTTTCTTTTTTTTTTTTTGATAATCTGATTTCATTGTTAAATTTTCCTACTCAACAGGAGAGTCTGAAATTCATTGCAGTTATTTTTCTGCGTTTTTTAGGCATCCCCAAGAGTTACTGTTGATGATTACTTGGTAGCAAAATTAGCAGATACTTTGAATCATGAAGATCCAACCCCTGAAATCTTTGATGACATTCAAAGGAAGGTACTGTATCCAACATTGATCTCTACTTCTTAGTATAAAAGATATGTATTCTTATGTGTATATAATTGGATTGTTAAAAGATTACAAAAACATTATTAAAGTTGTGACTAAACAAGATAAATTAATGGTTATATTTCTCACAAGAGGCTGAGACTCTTGCTTATTTAATTAACAAATGTGCAAAATCTTTATGTTGGGTTGTGTTACTTGGATCTACCTGAAAAGTAAGATACACAATTCAAGAATTTAATGAATTGATGATGAGTAAATAATGTGACTCAAATTTACTTTAATATGTTCCTTGAGTTTCTGTGTGGACTTGTTTCATAAAGAGTATTGCTTCTTGGGACATTATAATATCCTTGTGATTTATGTTGAGATAGTTCCCTCTTCAATGCATTGTAGGTATTGAAAGGACTAGGAAAAATCTCTAGTCTGACAGTCTTGTTGCTGACATCTTTAGTTAGATTTGGAATCTTTGTTTCATCATAACAACACCTTGATTTAGTTGTGGTAGAATCTTAGTGAAACTTATCACATTATCTATATTATTAATGGAATATCTTGATTTATTTCAAAAAGGTATATGAATTGATGCTCCGAGATGAAAGATTTTATCCTTCCTTCAAACAGAATGCGCTTTATATACGAATGTTAGCTGAGTTGGATATGTTAAAAGATCCTAGTTTCAGAGGATCAGATGATGGTGATGGAGGTAAGGTAACACATTGAACATTTATGTGTGTACATATATTTCTATACATGTTATTACCAAAAAGACCTATCCAGCAAATAAAAATGATACTATATAATTAAAATCTGAAAATTGAGTAATAGATTAAAATGAAAATATAGAAACCTTGAATTCTTAACACAGATTATTTTGAGTTATGTTAGTTATATATTTCTATGATTGTTTCTTTTTCACTAGTAAGTAATAATACTGATGATTAATAGTAGACTTATTTGGACTTTTAAATGAGATAACAGATCCTGAGATATTATCATGTACTGTAATTTAAAAAAAAAGTTTTTTTTTTTTCAACTATACTTATTCTGAACTTTTCATAGTACATAAGACTTTAGAACTGGAAGAAATTGCAAGAGTCTTTAATCCAACCTTTAAGTTTTTTTCAAATGAGGCTATTAGGACCTATGTCACTGAACCACAATGGAAAAAGTAGATGTTGAGTCAGTGTGTTTAGATTTCATTCCTGTTTTACTATTTATTGCCTATGTGATATTGACACAACCGTTTTTTTTTAACCTCATTGTTCTCAGGTTAAAATCTGGAATTATTTGCTTTTCATAGTATCTTAACTCAGTCATTTTTAGATTTGCATGTAATTTTAGATATGAAATTAATTTATAAACAGAAACTCAAATATCAGTTTTTATGAGTAGTAATAGTTACTTAGTAGGAAAAGCAACCCTTAGAGCATATATCTCCAGATTATTAGTGACCATTTTATTTGTGATGCAATTCAGAAATACTTCTTAAGCTCTCATTAACTATTAAAGGTTTCATGAACATTCTGGTACATTCTACTAAGAAAATAAGCTATGTAAATAAAGCCAGTGGGAAAGATTTGACTAAGTAATTATTTTAAGTCGTTGTTTTGTGCATAGTAACTTACTTACAAGTAGAGTTTATGAACAGGGTTACTTGGTAATGGAAATATATCAGGTAATGAGTACTACTTAAAAAAATACCTCTATTATTATGGGTAGCTTCCTACCTTTCCCTCTGCTATATCTATATCAGTGTACACAAGTGATATATTTTACTTTCTAAATTAATTTATTTAGTTAATTACTTTATAAATTTCTTTTTTTTTTTTTAGAAAGTAGGTCTCTCTATGTTGCCTGGGTTGTCTCAAACCCGTGAACTCAAGTGATCCCTAGGCTCAGTCTCTCAGGTAGCTGGGATTACAGTCACGCACCACCACACCTGACTTTATAAATTTCTCAAAAGAGTTCTTTAAGAAATCTAGGTAAAAGATGGCATTTGAATTTTAGTTGCTTTTATATTGATTGTTGACCTGTGGTATCTTAGATTTTTTTTTAATACTCTTTCTGGCTTATATGTAAAATTTGAATACTATTCTGTTAACTGGATTTGGTGTATAATCAAAATATTCTTGCAATAATAAGGAAAATTATTTTTTTTAAAGAAGTAAATAATATAATTCAGTGTGGCTTGAGTTTATTATGTTTTATAACAGTATTTACTACCACTGCTGAAAAATCTTTTATATAGTTGTAATGAAATTTGCAGTATAACAATTTGTATCTAGAAAGGACTAATTTGAATGTTTTGGTTTTTACTTTTATCATCTTAAAAAACTTCATTGTGCATGAATCACAATCAGCTAATTGCTGAGCTTCTACGTTGTAAATAATTTAAAATGATGATAGTAGGGATATGCTAAATGGTAATAATTTTTGATCCTGACCATAAGAACTCTTAAAAAGTGTTTTAAGAAGACTTCTAGCTCCTGTTCTTTCATTTTTAGCAAGTCTGTCTTCTTCTTGTATGCAACCAATAAAAGAAAATTATTTATAAGTCATCTCAAGTTTTCCAAAATCTCTTGCTAACTTAAAACAGTAGATTAAATTTCTTTTTCCAGCCACTGGTTTTGATATGAAGTTAGTATATGTCACTTACATATCAGTCATGAGTAATCCCTATGCTGGAAAAGTGAGTGTAGTTTGGAATTTCATACATACATACATACATACATACATACATATATATATATATATATATATATATATGTATATCATTTTCTTTTTGGGACATTATTCTTTTTTTTGAGACTAGGTTTCTCTATTTTTGCCTGTGGTACCACAGACTCGAGCAATTCCAACCTCAACTTCCCAGGTAGCTGGGATTACAGGCGTAATCCTACGCCCAGCTATTTTTTGGGATTAGGTCTCACTCTGTTGTCCCGACAGGACTCAAATGGTGATCCCTAGCCCTAGCCACATCATAGGCTGAAGCTTACAGGCATGAGCTACCGTGCCTGGCTTGGGACATTATTCTTTAGCATTCTTTTTAATTCTAATTGTTGAGCTTTACATTTTATTACTGAAAAAAAATTGCATGTTTCTTTTTAAAAATTTTGAAAAAAAGTACATGAAGTGATGTGGTTTAATTTGAAATATTATTCTCCTTTATTAAGACATGGTCTTAAAATCAAAAAAATTCAAATTATGCTTTCTCTTTTTAGTCACATTTTCTCACCATATCAAACAATACTTCCTTTTGCTTTCTGTTGTTTAATAGAATCATCAAATTATTGAATAATATGAATCTAGATTACAGGTTAAGAATTGTTTTCTTCCTTAATTTTTTTTTTTTTTTTTTTTACTTTGGTGAATTTTTTTGCTTTTAATTTGTTTTAAATTGATAGCACATAAATATATGGTTTACATAGATATCTACCCTGAGGTTGTTCTACTATTTTGTCACCTGTGAACTATTGTCTTAATCTCTTGTGCCCATGCCTCCCCTGGTCTTACTCCTTTCTTGCTCTGTGTTTCAGTTCTGCTAACAATTTAAAATTTTCCTTGTCTTTTTGTTTGTTTTTCCTATGTCCCACATATAGGTGAGATCATTCAGTATTTCTCTTTTTCTTTCTGGCTTATTTCTGCTAGCATGATTCCTTCTAGGTCCATCATGTTACCACAAATACATCAAATTTGTTTTGATTGTGGAATAGTATTTCATTATATGCATATACCATAAGTTTCTGAGCCATTCATCTTCTTTGGGGCATTTGGGTTGTTTCCATATCTTGGCTATTGTAAATAGTGGTGCAATAAACATCTAGGTACAGGTGTCCTTTTGAATTAGTGTTTTTGTATCCTTTAGATAGATTCCCAGAAGTGGGATTGCTGATCGAATGGTAATTCCATTTTCAGTAGTTTGAGGGTTCGCCACACAGCTTTCCGTAGTGGCTGAACCAGTTTGCATTCTTGGTGGGAAGATTTAAGAGGTAACATGTTGTTCACAGAAGGAGAATCCTTGTAATTATATAAAAGAGATAGAGAACTTCTCAGTCTTTTAATTATCATTTTGCTGTTAACTATGAGGTTACATTAGGTGAAATTTCCTGCTTACCTTTTGTGATCAAAAATCTGAAGAAACAAGAAATATTCTTGGACTTTTAGAGTTGTTGACTCTTGAAAAGCAGTACCAATTGCTTCTTTCTGGAAATAATAGAAATTTGCTTCGAAGACCATTTAGATATCAAAATTTATACATAATTTAAGTGCTGGAAATCATATATTAACTTTAAGATGTTTAAGAATTTGCTTAAACAAATTCGCTTGTGTTTTTAACAGAGATATCTTAATTTGTAGCTGCTCAATTAAAAGATAAACCCTCAAGGAAAAAGAATATTGCTTGATACTAGTTTTAATAATGTATTATTCATTTACTTACTCTAACATTAATGTTTAAAAATAATTTGTTTCATTTCTTTTTTAATTAAATGATTTTGCATGTGGAATTTTACATATCCTTTGTTCTATTATATTGTGAGGACTCTAGACTTCCAGTGTTTTTGAGCCACATTTACAAAGAATAAGTAGATAAATTAAAACATTGGTATATTTCTTTCATAGTAAGGAATAGTTGATTACCCTTTTGTGTATATGAATGTATTCATATATATATATGTACATGAATTTGAAAGTTAAATATCTTTTAGGGACACTATCAGAGAGATAGCTTAAGTACATATATTTTTACTGAAATACCAGCTTGGAAAGCCTGGACCTTAAGGAAAGAGATGTCGGGAGTAGTATACCATAAATTTTCTTACTATTATTTCTTGTGTGACTTTTATTCTTGATGTATAAAGCTTAGATAAAGCAGCTATTTTAAAAGTTTTTTACTGTGTAATTAATTACCTATCTTCTTCACAGAATCCTTTAATGGGTCTCCTACAGGAAGCATAAATTTGGTAAGTACTATTTATTAAAGTGACTTGAAAATAAATTGAAAGATTGAATCTTATTAGCATATATAAGTAATATGTTTAAAAAAAACAAATTTCCTTTAGTATTATAAGGAATTAACTGGCTTTTAAATAATTTTTAAATTCATATATAAGTTGTCTGTGAATTATAACTTAAAATTAGGTTTTTATTTTAAAAATAAGCTTAGGTCATACCTGTGTTATTCAGTTGCGTTTGATTTAAAGTTGTTTTATTCTTTTTCAAGTCCAAATTTTAGGATTTTGTAAAGGACTCTGGTTAGTGCTGTGGTAGCTGTAACTTTGTGATATAGCTGTTTCTAATTAGAATCAGTTTTTTTTCCTGTTCTTTTATGTAGAAAAGGAATAAAGCTAGTTGAGATATCAGAAAACTTGGTATTTCTTAAGGTCTTCAGTGGTACAAATTTAGGTTGTAAAAGAATGCTTTAAGCTTAAATAATTTATAGCAAATTAGGCAACTATATCCTATGATTGCAGATATAACAATAATATGTTCCTTATATAAGCTACCATTTCCACTTAAGATATTCAAGGCAAATTGTAAAATAATAATTTAGTTCATATATATATTCAGTTTTGCTATTTAATAGCATTTCATAAAATGTTCCTGTGAAGAAATACTCATGTTTTTTATAAATTTCAATAGAGTTAGGGGGTGTAGTTGCCTTGTTGGCATTGTTTCATCTTGTAACTATTTTACGCATTTATGATATTACCATTTTCTTTTTATATTTAATATCTTTATAATGAAAAGGAAGCATAAAGATAAGTGTGGAAATGTGATGAAATTCTTCTTTGGTTTGAATTTTTTTGGTACTTAGAAACATATATACATATAAGTGTTTGAACAATAGTTAGAAAGATCTAATTCTATATCTGGAATAAACACTTTTTCAAATAAGAAAAATCCCTTTATTCACAATCTGAATTGAAAAAAATGGTCACTTTGAGATCAGTAACTAGTATTAGTTTGTTAGTCACAGAAATCAATTTAATTCAAGCATTTTAACTCAAAGATTGCTTTACACAGTGAATTTCAGGACCATATTAATGCTTTTGCTTTGAAATCACAAATTTTCTTTCCAAATCAAAATATACTTCTGTAGTTAATATTTCATCAATTATATTATTTCATCAATAGTAACTTTTATATAGTCTGCTTGATATTTGTATATGCATTATTGCTTTTACTGTTTAAGAATTTTTTCCAATAGATTTTTCCCATCATAGTTAATGAAAAAGAAAAAATTTTTTAACAGTCTCTGCATTGTGTAGTGTGAGATGTTAGCATGTATAAATTAATAAGTAAGTGGCATCTAGCTTTTTAGTGTTACCTAGAAGGGAAGGTTATTATTATTGCCATTGTCACCACCACCCCAATGCTATTTAAAACAAGACTGACTTTTCAATGTGTCCTGTGCAAAGCCATATGTAGAAGGTGATCGAATTAGATAAAAATCCAAATTTTCTATCATTCAAGTTCATCTGAGACTTCTACCTTTTATAAAGCAAAGGTATGCTGTTTCTATCAAAACATTTTATCATAGGTCACATAAGCATTTAATAAGTGCATTCTTTTTCTTTTTCTTTTTTTTTTTTTTTTTTTTGAGACTAGGTTTCGCTATTTTTGCCGGTGGAACCGCAGGCTCTCGTTGCCCGGGGTACCACAATCACCAGCCTCAGCTTCCCAGGTAGCTGGGATTACAGGCGCGTGCCACCGCGCCCAGCTATTTTTTTGGAACTAGGTCTCGCTACGGGCCCCAGGCGGGACTCAAACCGCGATCCCTAGCCCCGGCCGCTTCATAGGCTGAAGCTTAACAGGCACGAGCCACTGTGCCCGGCCATTCTTTTTCTTTTCAAGGTATTTTTATTTGCTTTATATCCTGATAGTTGTATATCCTACCATTGGCAAAAGGAAGATGCAAGAAGACTGTTTGATATAGCTATAGTGAATAACAGTAGTAGAGCCTGGATTTAATGATTCGATACCTGACTTGGCCACGAAGTTTGGTATCTCATCTCTATGGAATTACCACATTGTATTCTTCTTAATAACCATTCTTTGATAGATATACCATTGGCTTTCTTCTAGGAACATAATTGCCTCATTTTAGATGGCTCTATCTTCTATAAAATGGCATTTAAGTTATTTAGATGACCCCTTAAAGATCAGTAATACAACAGTAGGCCTCCAAAGTTCATTCAGATCCTGTGGTTTTTAAAGTGTGAAATGTGTCTGAATCATCTAATGTCTTGTTTTTGATATCCACAGAACTGCTCATTCAGTCCTTTACTAAGTATACTGACAGGCCTTAGAATAGTCACACTGATGGCTAGGATTTATTTACAGTGAAAGGATATAATTCAAAGTCAGCAAAAGGAAGAGGAGGTCCATGTAGCAAAGTTGTGGTTTCCTTGTGGCTACCCCAGGTACAAGTTTACAAGAATCTTCTCCCAGGAAAGTCACATTGGACAAATTTAATTACCCTGGCAATGAGTATGATGTTGCATATAAAATGTTGCCATTAGGAAAGCTTACTTAAGCCTGAGTACTCAGAGCTTTTATTGAAGGCAAGTTACTTAGGCACCTTATGCTTAGCACATATCAAAATTCTAGATTCCCAGAAGGGAAGCACATGTTCAGCATAAACTGCATTATTTGAACAAAAAGTTTAGGTGTGGTAAACTGCTCTTATCATTTAAGGAATGTAAGGAATTTTCCTTAAATCTGTGTCTCAGTGCCATTTATGGACCAGTTGTGCAAACATCCTGAGAGAAATTTAAAACCTACTATTATTAACTTTTTTCTGTATTATAGATCTTCATTATATTACTATTCACTTTTGTGTATCTGTGGTTGTGTGCATATGTAGCAAAAAAAGTTTTAAATTGAAACCCACAAGCTAATTATGAAAGGTTCCTTCTGGACCAATCAGTAATATTTTTATTTTTGACATTGTTTTTGAAAAGTAATTTAAGAATCTATTTAGATTATGTTTAACTTTGTCTGATAAGTAGTCATTACACTTAATATTTTTGTGTTAGTCTTCTACATGATTTTCATGTCTTATTTAATTATAACATAACCCTATGGTGTAATTACTATTATTTTTATTTAGGTTACAGATAAGGAATCTAAGCTAAATAAATTTATTTATAAATTGACAGGAGTTAGATTTAAAAAAAAGCATGGAGTTAACTTTTCTGTATTTCAACAGTAAAAAAATTGAAATGTAAACAATATGTCTGATTTTAGCTGCTTTTTGGGGGCATATATTACATGATTGAGAAGTACCAAGTTATAGAATATGGATATGTAATGAATTAAGTTGAATATTACCTTTTTGATAGTTTCTTAATCTTAACTTTTCTCCCCTATTATTTGGAGGATACAAATAATAACACAGCTCACATGTGGGAAAATAGGTAAATCATATGTAAAAACAGAATTCTTTAATGCTTTTTTTCTTGGTAAAAAAATTTTTTTTTCTGATTTCTTCCTGTAGTCATTAGATGACCTTTCAAATGTATCTTCTGATGACCCAATACAACTACATGCTTACATCTCAGACACTGGTAAGAAATGTTGTGGTATAATTATCATTTTAAAGCCTACTTTACCCATACATTATTGTCCACATTGTTTTTTCACAAATCTTAGTTTTTTGTTTTGTAGTTACATATTTAAGTTGCTTTTTTCCTGAAAGGTTTTGTTAAATTCTGTGGTGTTTATTTGCTTATATACTTGTGTATTTCTTTTTTAAGACTGTCATTGTTAATGTTTGGAAAAGCTTAAGTTCCAATCATTTTGTAATTGCTAATGAACTCTGAAGTCTGTCATTGCCTTTTTTTGTTTGCGTTTAGATTGTACTTGTGTGCTTAATTCTCATTAAATCATTTTGGGGGAAATTTCAGTTCAATTTTTTTTTTTAGTGCAAAATCAGACTAGATAACTTGGGTAAATGAAGCTTTTGAGTATAGGTTTTACAGAAATTCAAGATCTACTTTGAGAAGGGGAGAAACCACTTCAAGATTTTATGATTCAAGCAGTACATGTTTAAAATGGTTGATGAATTGAGGGGGAAATAATTAAATCATTGCCAGTGAATTATTGGATAATACCAATAGCTGATAGATAATGATCACTTTCTTATCTGATTTCTTATTCCTAGAACATAAGAGTGGGTTGGGTTAGAGTATATATGGAAGTATAAACCTAGTAAGGTGCATACCTCAGTTCCATTACATTAACCTTCTGGAAATGTAAAAGAGATTTCATTGTAAGTATAGTTTAAAAGATAATAATTTACATTTAAAAAAGAAAAAAAGCTCTTGTTTTTTACTAGTGTTAGTGAAAACTAGTTTTCACTGGTGTTAGTTTCATTTTGCATTCTTTTCTCTGCCAGATTTCTAGAAAAAGTTAAATAATTGCTCTCTCATTGTTACTCTTTTATAAATAGTTGGTACTATACATCTATTACTCTGCTCTCATGGGTCCTTATGTAATACCTTTGTCAATAAAAACTGAGGTGTTGCTTTTCTTTCTACTTTTTTGATAAATTTCTCTCACTGTTTTATTCCATAAAATTTAAAAAGTTTTAAAACTGTATCTCCATGTGAAAACCTCAGTTTAAAGAGTAAACATTCAGTATATGTCCTGTTATTTCTTTCTTGAAGACTTTGAACTTTATATATATATAAAGGAAGTCATTCAGGTGCATATTTCCTACTTGCATCTTTCAGTTCTCTGAGATTGTTGATTTTCTAATTCTTTTGTCTATTTACTCAGCAAGTATTTATTAGTTTCCCAAAATGCATGGAAGCACTATGCTCAATTTTTTTAAATAAATTGTTATTTTTATCGGACAAGTATCACTAAAAACTGCGTAGAATAGTAGCTAAGAGCACAGCTTTTATAGGTTCAAATTCCAGCTCTGCCACTTGATAGTTGGATGAATGTGGTTGTATTCTTTAGTTCCTTTCTATCTTGATTTTCTTATTTTGTAAAATGACATCATAGTAATTATACTTACCTCATATGATTGTTATAAAACTAATTAATTAGATAGGTAATTATAGGTGAGCACTTTAATTTCTGTTTGCTAAAAAAATTACCACTAAGTAATTTTATCCCTTAATCTCAAGCATCTCCTTTAAATTTAAACTTGTAGTCTAGTAAATGCTGCTAGAATAGTCACGGAATAGTCTATGGAAATCTTGAGAAATATTTAGAAATCATGAGAAATCTTGCTTTAAAAATTGTTAGCTAAGTTAATCCATTTGCTTAGACAAGAGATTGATTTATGTTATGGTCCTAGATCCTTTTCTGGTTAATGGATTAATAACAGATGGCTTGTACATTACCTGCTATAATGGGAACAAAACTTACTATAGTATTTCACTATCATCTCAAAATCTATATATTCATCTTACTATACTTTTATAAACACTTCCATTGTTCTTGATATTGTACGTATGTCTTGATCTCTGCTCTTGATCTCTGCTCTTGATCTCCCTGCTAATGAATTCATAATTAAATAATTATCCTTTTGAAAAGTGCTTTCTTACAATCCTCTGTTCTTTCCTATTCCTTGTAGTTCTTTTTGCTACTGTGAAGTCCTGTTTGGTTATGTTCTCCTGCCCAATTTACCTCTGTTTGCAATTTTCTTTTTTCTAAACCTATCTGGGACACACAGATAAAACCATTCCATTGTTGCCATGCTAATTGTGTAATGGTAATTCTTTGAAATGATGAAAATATAATGTGCAGTTTGATTTGAATTGCTCTCTGAGAGAAGACTCATTAGAGGTAATCAGTGAATATTGCCCTATAGTTAATGCATCTGAGAGCAAGATGACCAACATCTTTAAATAAAACTGGCCTTATTCTTTTATTTTGTCATATTAGGAATACTGAGATGGAAAGGGAATGGACAATTTTGAGCAGAAAGTGAAAAATCTTAAAAAAAAATTGGATGAAAACCTGAGAGATGTTTCTATGTAAACTTTGCCAATATATAAATTTCTAACTGTGTAATTGAAATAATTCATTACAGACCTTTATTCAATATATTATATATGAAATAGCTCTAAAACTTGACCACTTTATTCCACAATTTTGAATTAATGCAATCTATTTTAAGTTTAATTCATTACTATGGTCAATTTGGTAAGACTTTTCTGAACTGCTGTTAGAGATTCTGCTTACTACACAGAAAGAATAAAAATAGTTTTAAAAAAATAGTTGAGGTGGAAAATTATCAGGTGCCATAGACCATAGGAAAAACATATTCATGGACATGGAAGAAGTTGAAGTGAAGAAGCCCATAGTAGTATGAAGACCACTATCTTGATTTTTATAGCATATTTTTGTCTTCAAGTTTAGAAAAGTCAGGGTAGTCAAAGTCTTGGGAAACTGGGATGCTCTTTGCATAAAATCCAGAGTCACAAAGTGTGACTTGTGAAAGCAAAACAAAAAAAAATTAGCCTGCTGCCTGGGGAAAGAGCAAAAAAACATAAAGATCATGGATGAAAATGAAAAACTGAAAACCTTACTTAGTTCCCAACATGGGTGTATCTAGATTCAGTCATCCTCAGTTACATTATAAGGTTTTCTCCTAGTTTGAGAATGTATTAAAAATATTCATAGAGATCCAGATAAATTATGGAAATAAAAAGTCCAGTGATTAAAGTGATTAAGAAGTAGATCTTAAGTCTTTTCAGTAAGCTTCTGGAGATCTGAAGAAATAAATAGAATAGAAAAGACTGCAGCACAATACAAAGATAAGAAAATATAAAGTAGGAAGGAAAAAGATAATTGCTCAAAGTGCATCTCTTAAGATTAATACAAGATAAACTTTTCAGTTTAAAGACTCTGATTTGAACGGTTTATGATGAATCAATAGGAAAATATCTCTTTTCTTAATGCTGATAATAAACTACACTTGCAGATTGTTGATTATTAGGATTGAGAATGAAATTTGCCAAAAGAGCTTTTAGTTTTTGTTTAGTTGATGAGCTTTTAACTGAAGTATACTTGTGTAGTAAAGCCTACTGTAGAAACGGCTATTTTTTCTATGATTTTTCTTTTATTAAATTTAAGACTTAGGCTATGAGGTAGCATTGTGGTGTCAGAAACATTAGTAGAGAAGTTTTGGAAAAGGAGTCCAAAGTAGACTTCATTGTCTACTTATTAGTGCCATCAGAACCTTGTTTTGTATTGTAGTTATTATGTGTAACTCATGATGGATATGAGTATAGAGGATGAGAATCTATTTTATCCTATGATGACATCCTTTTGTCTCAGTCTGTCATTTCATATTCTTCATTTCATGTTGTCCTTTTTGTTTGTTTTTGTTCTTCATCTTCCTCCTTTTTGTGTCTTTTGTTCCTCTTCATTTTGTTTTAAATGACTAGTATATGCTGACTATGACCCATATGCTGTGGCAGGAGTTTGTAATGATCATGGCAAGACATATGCATTATATGCCATCACTGTTCACCGGCGCAATCTAAACAGTGAGGAGATGTGGAAAACCTATCGTCGTTATAGTGACTTCCATGACTTCCACATGAGAATCACTGAACAGGTAATGAGGTTTTTAAAGCTGTGTACTTTGCATTGTTTCCTGATTCAGTGTTTCATTCTAAAAGTTTTGAGAATGTTGAGATATTTATCACAACTAATGAAAGATATAAGGTAAGAATTCTGTATAATCAGCATAAATGTTAGAATGCTTCTTAACGTTTAACTGAAAAATCAAACTTTAGCCAGACCAATCCATTTGAATGAGTGACAAATATCAGTGGAATACATTGGAAAATTAAAATTAATGTATATTTCAACTTTATGATTTGTGTTTGTTTGTTGTACTTTGCAGAGGTCTTTGTATTTGGTTTTAAGTAAGGAGAAGGATTAGGATAGGTTTATTTTTTGGCAGCTTATTTGAAATCAACAGTTTCGGATGGTATTCTTATACATAATGTAGCAGTTAAATCCTCCATTTATTATTTTTAAAAACCACAACTTAAATTAGCATTTCTCAAATAATTTTTTATTTCTTGCTAAGTACAGCTTTATTGTTTTATAAAAGTATAAAGATTCATAAAAATAACAAATGTAAATAATTTCTGACTTTTTTAAAAATATTTTTTAATTTAGGGAAACAGACTACCATAAACTATTACATGAATTGGAATAAGTGATCTGTGAAAGTTATTTTAACTCTGAAGACCCTCTTATTGATTCAAATTTTTTTTATAAAAAGCTGCTTTTAAGCCAATATAAATATTTATAAATGGTGATATTTGAATGGGTGGGCTGACGTTTTGAAATGTCATTGTATTACTTTACTAATCAGAAAATATCTTTTTCACTTACAATAGTGGAAAAAATGACATTGATCCCATGGTAATTTCACTGAAATTTTTGTAGATAAAATAAACTCTTAATGATTAATAGCAGGTTGTTGGTAACTCCAGAAACCCATATTAAAAGGAGTTTTTCAATTACATTCATATGAATATCAATAGCTTTGTGGCCATGTATTTTCTTCTATTGTTTAATATCTGTTTCTTCATGCTTAATTTGATTGATATGTAAAAGTGAAATAATTGCCCCATATAGAAGAAATGACTGCTTTATTTTTTCAAAAATTATGTCTGGTACTAATTTAAAAACACATCGTTTATATATCTATTCCCATTGCCATACTGCAAGCATGTCAAAATTTAAGATTATTTGGATTGTTAAGGGTAGTTTTGTTTACTTCCCAAATTAATGAGTGTTTGGTATATTTTGAAATTAATAATTTTCCCTCTACCATTAAGAGGAGTAATCATTGCCTACCTTAATATTCTTGGATAGGACTGTAAATGTTTTTACATGTTGAAAAACAAGTGAAGAACATACTTTCGAAAACGTTATTAGAATAGTTCATATAACAATTTACAGTGTGATGCCAAAAATTAAGTGAAATTGGTAAAGCACAGTTTATTTTTGAAAGGACATAGTACAGATGAAGGTAGTTCCTTTTGATCTTGTTTTCTTTAAACTTACATTAGCGACCTTCCTAGATGTTTCTTTTTTAAATTTTTAAAAATCCTAATTTGTTTTGGGGAGGGAGGTGATAGAGGATGGGGGACAATATAGGATTTCTGCCCTCAGATTCAATCACCATAATTTTCCCTTCACTATACTGCACTGAGTGTATCTCTACTCTCCCCTCTTCCTTCTGTTTTGCTACTTCTCTTGAATGTCTTAGATCCTAGATCCACTTTCAAAGGTCAGTCTTAGAGTTTGTTTGATCCTTTGTTTGTTTTAGATTCCACTTATTGTTCACAGAGCTTAAGAGCTCTGTGAATATAATATATAATATAATATTATAATATAATAATATAATATAATATATTCAGATATTTTTTTAAACATGATTAGGAATGTTTTTTTATTTTGGCTGCTAATGTAAATTCTCCAGCAACTGTTATACCTAGTGTTTGTAACAGATCATTTCTTTTTTATACATGTGATAATTTAAAACAACTGAAAGTGGAACTACTATTCGACCAAGCAATCCCACTAATGGGAATCTACCAAAAGGATACAAAATCACTAATAAAAATGGACACCTGTACTACCATGTTTATTGCAGCACTATTTACAATAGCCAAGATATGGAAACAACCCAAATGCACCAAAGCTCATGAATGCCTGAAAAAGATGTATATTTACACAATGGACTACTACACATCAATCAAAGAAGGCAAACTTATGTCATTTGTAGCAACCTGGATGGAACTAGAAGGAATCATTTTAGCGGAAATTAGCCAGAAAGAAAAAGAGAAATATGAGATGATCTCACTTATATGAGGGATTTAGGGAAAACAATCAAGTAAAATTTAAAACTGCCAACAGATCTGAAGCATAGATCAAGAGATGGGGGAAATGAGTAGAATCGGGGAGGAAGAGGGCACAAGAGATAAAGAAGGTGCAGGGGTGATAAGGTGATGGGAGAATATTGGGATAAACAAAGATATAATATTTATATATGTGTGTATATATGTAGATATATACATATACATGCAATCAAAAAATAAATAATTTAATAAAAAATAAATAAAATTTAAGAAAAATACTAGTTTTAATAAATATTTTTCAGGTTGTTTGCCTTTTATAACTCCATCTTATCCATATTTTTAAATTCACATTCCCCTATAAAATAAATAAAATAGCAGAAGAAAAACTTTTTTTGAATCTGATTTTGCATTTTTATGCAAAATATACATGCAACTAGAAATTAAAGTATTGAATGTTATTTTAGAAATGGCCTGAGCTGCCCACTTATTGTTAATAAATCTTTATTAAGCTTTCCCTGTGTGCCTAGCACTGATAGGACCAACTGGAGAGTAAAACAGATCAAGTCCTTGCCTCTACGTGTTTATATGTAGTAGTACTACGTATTACTCTTTTATTGGGGGAACTATTAAATTTTCTAAAAAACCCTATTTTTCTAAAAAACCCTATTTCTAAATAATGTACCATTCTGAAAACACAACAGTTGGTTGTGTTTTTAATACAAGTCAGCTCATATAAGACTTAACTCAAACTACACATCCTATAAAATTGAGTCAGTAGTTTAACATGGGTAGGTAATATTTCAGGGTATTAAATAGAACATCTTGAGAAAATAAATTTCTCTCAGGTGTGATTTACAGAAATTAATTCTTAAAACCAAGTACTTTCCACTGGGCATTGGGCATATTCAATGAGTCCCCATCCTAATGCTTTGGAAACAATAAATTTATGAATATCAGTACATTATAACATTTTCCCTAGAAATTGTGATTCTCTCCCTTTTTGTTTTTCTTCCCTTTACTGGAGCAAGAGAACTACTTTGCCTTTCATGCTTAATACATAATATGTTCATATTTAGCTCTAATCTGCCAACTAATTTGCCATTTCATTTAATAATTTGTTGGAATCTTCCAGTTTGGAGATGAAAATTATTACTTTTCACCTTTCATTTCCTGGTTTAATCTTTCCAACAGGAATAAGTTTCAGTTATGGAGACATTATTGTTAATTAGTTTTAAACAAAGAATGGTTTTAGAAAGTTAGTTTCAATACAGGATATGTATCATATGGGAAAAGCGTTAAGATCTCTTGAAGTTTTATATACAAAGCTGTTGGCCAGGCGTAGTCATAGCTAAATGACTGCTCTTACACTGTTGTAAACAGCGTTCATGTTTAAAATCTGTGCTTTAGACCAATGGGGGTATCCAAGTATTCCCTCAATTATAAATTAACTAGTTAAAAAATCTGTTTCATCAAGTAACACAGCAGACTGTACTGTATATTTGGGCCACTGAAGGTGCATGCAAATAGTAAGTCTGTGTATACCTAATGTATACTTACTTTGTGTTTGTGACTTTCCAAAAACAACATACTTGCTGTCAGTTCCTATTGTTAAGGGGGGGGATATGGACACCCCCATTTAAATTCCTTTTTCCTATTGGTTCTTCTGCCTGCGTGCAGCAGCTGCTCAGATACCAAACCTTAACAACCAGTATAGACAAAAGGTTTATTTCCAGATAGGGGAAAAACAAACTGATAGAGTCCACACCCTCACAAGTGCTCCAAATGGAATAGAGCCCCACTTCCACAAGGAGCTGTGGGGTTTACCTCAGTCTTAGGGCACTTCTGGTTGAAAACGCCAGGCTGTGTCATTGACTCCCGATACTGTTGCTTCGTTGGCACTAGATGAATTTAACCAGCACAGGTGGGGCTCAGGCGAGTCTCCCCGAGGCAGGCCTGTCTGAGTGTCACTGTGGGTCTGTACTTCACCAAGTCACCTCTCCTCCACCTTCCCACAGCTCTCGATCCTCCAACCGAGTGCTGGGGAGCTGAGGAAGCTCCAGAGGACTCCGCTCCTGGGTCCTTCTTCTGAGGCCCCAAATCTCCACACCTGATCCCAATTTCCAGGCTCTTTCTCTCACTCCACTCTCCCAGCTCCTCTCCAAAATATATCTCCTCCCTTTCCACTCTGGGCTTGGGAGTCCCCACCTACCGACCCTGCATTAGCATAATCCCAAATCTGCCCTGGTAATCAATTTACTGTAAAAAGGGAAATGGCCTTATCTGGCCTCAGGCTAGTCTTAGTCTCTGTCTTTAGATGCTGGTGACAGCAATGCCCACAGTTCCTTTCTCAGTGAAAGGAACTGGGTTCATATTGGGTCCCCAGCTTCACTATCTTTAGTAACCTTTGAGTTTATTTTTCATATAATTTGTGGGAAGTGTTTATTATAGTTGTATCTAAATGTTGTGATATAACTGTAATCTTTTATTTTGAAATCTGCTTTTGATAATTAGTAATTACAATGACTGGATTGATTTGAAATCATCATTATAAAATATCTGTGAGATTGTTTAACAAGCCAGGGACTCATAACCTAAATCATTACAATTTGCTGATATTTTATGTACAAGTCAGAGTTGTTAAGGTAAATATTTTTTCAAGCATATTATAGAGAGAATGTTGAATGGTCTCAAAATGAGAATAATAATTAGAATGGACATCACTAATCTTCATCAACTTTTCACATTTGTTATTTTTAATTGAAAATGCTTTTTTATAATAAAATTAGAATTGTGGTTTGGACAGTGTCTCTTTTCTTATTTTCATTTAATGTAATGAAATATACTGCAAAATTAAAGATGCTTTTGATATGTAGAGAAATTGTCACTTTGAAAATAATTTTTCTTGTAAACAACTAAGATTATTGAATGTATTTTGTCTTCTAGTTTGAAAATCTGTCAAGCATATTGAAGCTTCCTGGCAAAAAAACTTTTAATAACATGGATCGAGATTTTTTAGAAAAAAGAAAGAAGGATCTAAATGCATATTTGCAGGTACATCTGTTTATTATTCATAATTTTAATAAAGCACACAGATATGCAAGAGTTTAAGGAATATTTTTATTTTTGACTGGAATGTCAGATGTGACTTGCAGGCTTTTCAGTGATTTATAAATAATGTTCTGTTTATTGTTTAGCTTAGATGTTTTCTGTACACTTGGTACAGGATTTTTTCATATTCGGGTTTAGATAAATACACATGTGTGTGTTCTGCATTACTGTAAAGTCTATATACATTGTGGTTAAACATTTAAATATTTCTGATTAAATAGATAGTAGCTATTTATGATGGATATAAAATTAGCAGATTTTTAGTCTTTAGTCTCTATTTCTATTTTATTACACACATACATGGGTAACTGCCTCCCATGATGTAAGAATGAGTCCACTACTTTTAAACTTCTGGGATAATTGAGAAGAGGAATAGATCTGAAGAACATTCCTCATGCATAGCATCCAGGCCATATAGATTTCTCTGGTGGAGTAATAAGACATGTCTCACAAAGTTACTTTTTGCACAAACTATCAGGACTCTTAGAAATAATATTGTTTAGACCTTTCTATCCTAATGCAGGATATAATAATATCACTTAATAGTTTTTCAACTGGTGAATGGCATATGAAGTTTTCTCATTGGACAATGTCTCAGTGCAGGGACATGGTGTTTCATTATTTAGCTCTCCACTCCACCCTTTAGAATAGGGGGTTAGGAAATTACAGCATGCAGGTCAAACCCAACCTACCATATGTTATTATTTGAGTTTTATTGGAGCTCAGCCACCTGTTTAGTTTACTATTGTGTATGGGCTGCTTTCATGCTGCAACAGTAGAGTTGAGTAATTACTATCTGGTAATTACAGGAAAATTTTGCCAACCCCTGCCTTAAAAGTTTGTGAAATGTAGCGAATACTATACTGGGTGTTTTGATTGGGCAGCTTCTCTATCTTAAACTTTTAGGTTAGTTTATAACCATAATGTTAATCCTTATCATTATTACTCATTAACTATATAGCCAAAGCCTATAAATCTCTAATGTTATTCACCTTGTCTTCTCCTGGTTTAAAGAGAATATCTGATAAAAGATATAATTAAAGTACAGTAAAAAATATCAATAATTTTGACCAACAACTGTATAAATTCATACAGTTGTTGGTCAAAATTATTGATATTTTTTACTATACTTTAATTCCATTAAAATCTCTGTCAATTATGTATAGGATAGAAAATTGCTACCTTTTTTCCAAATCTGATGCCATAAATGTATCTTTTGAGTGTATCTGCATACAATGTACTTCCTAGCTAAAGAACTCAATGTGTCAAATGATGTATTCAGTTGAAGGAACTAAACTGAAATGTTAGGTCATATCATTCCTAGTTGTGAAAACAATATTTTTATAACACTTGAATGCTTTTGCTTGGAATGTTTTTTGTACTTTCTATTAATGTTAACTTGAGAATAATTATGTGAATAATACAACAGTTTACTAATGCAAATCTCAGTGTAAAATGTGAAAATGAAATAGTAAATATATTTGGACAGCTTTCACAGTAGATGTACTGAAATTCAAAATAGCAGATGGGAAAAATATACACCAAACTGTTAATGGTCACAGTATTGATGACTTGAACTGCATAATAACTTGTTTGTTAATGTAAAGCTAAGATCTTCATATATTCTTAACTTCCTGCTGGATAAAATGATAGATAGTAGTTAATTTTTAGTATTTTATCACTTTGAGATACTTGTTTTTTTTCCTCTTAGTTACTGTTAACTCCTGAAATGATGAAAGCATCACCAGCTTTGGCTCATTATGTGTATGATTTCCTTGAGAATAAAGCCTACAGTAAAGGGAAAGGGGATTTTGCTCGCAAGGTAAGCAAATCATTGCACTGGTTTTCTTTATGGGTAGAGTTTTGTGCTTTGATTTTAATAAAAGAAGATATATTTGTATTGGTTTATATGTTTTAAAATTAGAAAAAGATATTTTCTTCAATACTTTATTCAGCCTATTATTGATAGGAATGTGTATTATGTATAAATTCCTGTTTTTACATGTAAATTATAATTCATTAGACTTTTGATGGAGAAATTTTTGAAATGGTACAGCAAAGGTGGTTGATGGAAGACATGCTGCAAAAATTTTATTAATTTGAGAAGGAAACATTTCTTACTGGTAGAACTGTTTTTTGGTTGTAGTAAGGATAAGAGAAATGTTAATGTTTTTGTAAATATTTATGCCTCTTTAGTAAAATCTATATTTGTTAAAATTCCCTTGGAGATGGATATAAGACCTGTACTTAGAATAAGATACTAGGTTAAGACAGATGATTAAATGCTCAAACCCGGCACTATTAGATTCTGAGCGCACAACTTTGGAATCATAAGTCTAGGTATCTACTCTGCATTTTCTAGCTGGGTAACATGGTACTTAACCTCTTGATTCTTTGATTTTTATAAGAAATGAAGATGTTCAGCCTCATGTTCAAGCATGGTGTGAATCACATGAGATAATATATGTATTACAGTGCTTACATAATAAATCTTTAAATTAGACCTAAGAGCCTTTGTTCTTAATAGTAATATAGCAGTACTATAAAGAGTAGGTAGAGTGTATATAGGAACTCTTTGTCTTTCATGCAATTTTCTAGAAGTCTGAAATTACTTCAGAATAAACAACAACAACAAAAAAAACTAAATGGCTTCCCTGATAGTCTTAATAAAAAAGATTATGAAATTTGTACAAAATAGTAAGAATTAACAATTCTACCTTAAGGACTTCATATGTGTGAGTGGTTTGTGGATTTTAACATCGAAGTAGATATTAACATTTCTAAGTGGAATGTTTTTTTAATAGCATGTTTTAGTTAGTATATCTTACAATGGAAAAACATAGTAGTCTTATTTTTGTATTTCATGATTAAAGTGATTGAGTTTCTAAACAGGTTTATTCTTGATAGAAATCCATCCCAGTATTTCATTTTGAAATTTATTTTCTCTCTTAAGTTTGCATCAATTTTAAGTTAGATAACATCTTCTTAGGTAAATAAGAATTGTTGTTCTAAATTTACACAATTTTACCAACCAAAACCATATGCATATGACTATATTTTAATTAAAAATTAATGCTTAAGTCTAATAAGTCTTTTAAATCATTTCTGGATTTCAGTAACATGCATTTTTCATATATTGGTGATTACCAAGATTACCTTGACCTGCTTTAGATTATTAAAATAATATTTATGCATTTTAAGAAATATTTGAGCTAAATTTCCCTTTTGACTAAATTATTTAATATTTTTCCATAATTATACTTCAATAAAGTTAAATAGCTATCAGAGAAAATTGTATTGGTGGCTTATTCAGAATTGAGAAATAATACTTTATAATTACTTGGTTGTACATTTGTGTGCAAGCTAGTTCCTAGAAAGAGTAGCTGACCAGAGTCTTCTATTATACATGTACTATCTTTTTATCCTGTTTGATACCATGCTATGAAGGTATTTTATGCAAGAGTTAGGAATCTGAATTTAAAATTCCACTATATATTTGTGTTGTTACCAGTGAAAAAACAACAAAGATTGTGATTGAATGGCTGGAAGACACTAAGCATACACTTACTCTGGTAATCTGTAATTTGCTCTTCTGCCTGAAGATTTTCAGGATTTTTTGTTGTTGTTGTTTGTTTTGTTTTAAACATTTGTCTTAAGATATATCCTGTTTATGGACATGTCATTATATAGTGACATTATATATTGAATTATATTGAGAACTCATTATATAATGAGTTCTGCTTTTTATTCTTCTGAAATTTTACATCCTTCAGGTTTAGGCATCAGAGTCAGCGGTGGAACTTTTTCCATCCCTCTTGGCTCTCCAGTCTCCCATTCCAATACAATTTCTTGGGCTATACTCTCAAAAATTAAAGAGTGGGAGAATAAAAAATTAATTCTGTATGACTAATATGTGCACAGTCTACCGGTTTTCAATTGTTATCCAACCATGGAAGCGAGTAAGTTATCTTATCTCAAAAGAGTATCTGTGTCTAGAGAGTATGTGAGGTTGTGTTCATCTAACCAAGTCTAAAGATAGTATTAGCTGAAACCACTTTACTACTGTGAAGTATAATGTATATAAAATTCTAAAAATATTTTAAGGATATAGGAATTTCATTAAAAACTATGAAATTTATGTCTTATGCTTCAGAGAGTATCTCTTCTACATCTTTGTAAGTTAGTTAAGAGATGGCAAATTTCCCTCAAACTGTATGTTATAAATGTAAAAGTCAAAAGTTTATCTCTTAAGAACTCTACTTGTATTATGACAATTTATTTATAATGTTACTGTACTTAAAAAACTTGGCAATGATGTCATTATGGAAATAATGTTTTGATTTGAACACGCTATGCTTGTTACCCAAAAGTGACTATATAAGACTTAGAATTGCATATACAAACTCATTTGGGTAATTTTGCACACATGTGTGCATGTAAACACAAAACTCATAAGAGAGAGTTTGCTTCATTTTTCTCCATAAATCTGTCTTTACCAGATGTAATGTTTTTAACCCTCCTTCATTCTCATTTCAGTCCTTTGGTTCTAACATAAGTTATGAATTTCCCTCCTAAAGGTGGCATATTTTCACCAAGCATATCTTTCCACACCATTGGCTCGCATAAGCCAGGGAATAACTAAAACGCTCAGATCTTTTATGGTTACCTTAAAATTTACTGTTATTGTTATTACAATGTTTATTTTACCTTTCAAGTTTTTCTTGATGGAAACTTGAAAGCATATTAGAGTGAAGGTGTTTTGATTTCTTGATAGCAATTAATGTGCTATGTTGAGTAAGCTGTGTGACTCAGCTTGTGGTACCCCGGGCAACGAGAGCCTGCGGTTTCACGGGCAAAAACAGGGAGACCTAGTCTCCCAAAAACAAAAAACAAAAAACAAGTTTTTTCCTTTTTGCAATGAACAAAACTTTCATGGTAGTTTTTAAGGCATCAACACTTTCTGGAAAATATTCTTGTAATTTTTTGTGGCTTTGCTTGCTTCTCATGACTTAAATTACTTTTTATGACTTTGGTTTTGTGTCTCTGTGTGTGGTTTTTTTTTGTTTTTGTTTTCAGTTAAAAATCTCAGCATTCCATATGGATTTCTTAGCTGTGTCTCCCATTTGAAATTATTAAACATTTGTAGAATTAAAATGTCAATATTGCTTCCCATCCTTCCTTTTCATATCTCTAACATGTTTTAATTTAGTTTTTTTTCTCCTCTACCTTACTAAGTGTAGTTTACATATCTGATTTGCAGTTTCTTTTTATTCATTGTGATATATTTCAGGTTCCATTCATGGATTATAATCAGGCATGTACTATATCCTAAATATTATTTTTGAAAAATTAATCTCATTTATCTAGTATTTATTTAAACTTTGTTTTTTTTCTGCTCTTTTACTTTTTGAATAGCTCCTCAAAATATCTATTAGTATTGTTTTAGAGTGTGACTGAAGTTTTTTCTAATTCTAATTTACATCCATTTCTGTTTTGCAAAACTTCACTTTCCTACAAATTCTTAATTTGGAAACAACTGAAGCTTACATTTATTTTCTGTGCCCATAGCACTCAAATTTCTAAAAAATTGACTCTGAAAATATAATTTGTAAGCAACAGATTTATACTTAAAATGCAGTGAGATATTGTAGATTGGAAAATTGTCACATCTTATGTGCTGCATATATATTTTCCCAAGGTTCTCAGTTAGATCAACAAATATGATACAATGAAGTTATGATAAAATATCTTTTCTCTTTAGATGGACACTTTTGTAAATCCACTTCGCAATTCTATGAGGAATGTTTCAAATGCAGTTAAATCCCTTCCTGATAGCTTGGCAGAGGGAATGACTAAAATGTCAGACAACATGGGAAAAATGTCAGAAAGACTAGGTCAAGATATAAAACAATCATTTTTCAAGGTAAGAAGATGTTTCAGTAATTTCTCGGCCAAGTTTTTAAGTCAGCTAAACATTATTGAGCTCCTGTGTAGATTTGCCTTATTTTCTTTTTGTCGTCTGGAGATAAGTTTCATAAAGAGTAAAAAACTAGGGAGACTAAATTTATAGCACTTGTCATTCTTTAGTCTTTTATGGTGGAATTTTAAAATGCACTTAGATATTTAAAGCTAAGAATGTTAACATTCTTTATACTGTTTTATTTCATTATGCCATTTTTATCCTATAACGCTATTAAATTTAATAACAAACAAGTAATATTGTACAAACTATTGTTGTATCAGTATTCATCAAGAAACAAAGTCAGACTGAAGGATAGGGAAAACTCACCATTATCAATGTTTGGGGTCATACCTGTGAATGCTATGGAAGTGTTTTCTAGGAGCATTTTCATTATGTTAGTTGATATGTGAAGTTAACCAAATGGTTTATTGCATTCCTAATTATATTTTGCTTGTTATATTTTTTTTACCTAATTGTTTAAGGTATAATCAAAAATTTAAAGGAATAATCAAAATTTTAAAGGAAAACAGTTTTTAGAATTCCTACTTCCTAGGTCACGTTTGAAAATTGTTACTGTAAGACAAAACCTAAATTAGTGTGTAAATCATATACTTGTCCTTTCTCATACTCTCCTTCATCTTTATTTCTAATTATAGAGAAGTACACTAACACTCAATGAGTATTGTCCAGTACCACTTTTACTAATAATAACTTTGTGGGAAATCTTTGAATGTTTTCCTCACTGAACACCACAGCTTTTAAATCGTTAATTTGATGGTACTTCCTGTGCTGACACATCATTATGAACTAACACTTTTCTGTTCTTTTTTTCCTGTAAAGTTAAGTAACTTAACAATTGTTAATTTCTTAAACCAGCTAACACATTACCAATCTCTTTATGGTAAAAGAAGATTTAAATTCTTCAGCTGTGCTGTTACTGCTGATCTTTTAGTCATTTAATCTATATAGCTTTAAATTATTTTTAAAATAAGGGTGACTGACTAATCTGCCCTTCTAACCAAAAGTCAGATGACTCTTTTAAGAAAGGAAAAGTCTTTTGGTAATTAAATAACCACTCTTTTACATTTGGTCCCTAATTTGACTTAATACTTTGCTAATACTCTATAAATCTTGTTTATATATTATAACAAAAAGATAAATGCTGTTTTTTATACTTGATGCTAGCTATGACTTATTGTAATAGTGTGTTCTTTCATTGTCTGTTTATGTGTTTACTTTGTTTTGTCTTTTAAAATATTAGGTGCCTCCTTTAATTCCGAAGACAGATTCAGATCCTGAACATTGTCGAGTTTCAGCTCAGCTTGATGATTCCGTGAGTTAATTTTGTTTTTGTAATTCAAATTATACTTGGCATATTATTTTAACTTTACAACCAAGTATATGTCCTTATCAATAATGTGTATGTGTTATGTTAATTTTATTGAATTCTTACAAACCAAGCATGCCTATAGAATCCACACTTCAACAACAAAGCATTACCAGTATCTAGAAAGATCTCTCTTCCTGTCACTATCCTGTCCCCCAGGGATGATAAGCTATTTTGATTTCTACTGTGCTTTTATATTTTATATGACTGAAGCTGTAAGGTATATGTTCCTTTTTTTTTTTTTTAAGATTATTATTATTACTGTGGCCTCACAGTACTCCCTTTTGGAAATAGAGTTCAGTTTATTTGTATATTATGATGAATACTCAAGTGTTCTGGAAAACTTGCCTATTGATTTTAAGAAAATCATTGCCTCTTAGGGTCTCTATCTAGGAACAGAATTACTTAATTAGAGGGTTACATACACAAAACTTGTTGGTTGCTACCAAATAGTTTTCAAAGTGTTTGTAATACTTATGCTGAGATCTCCAACACTTGAGAATTCCATTGCTTTTCAGCACTCAGTATGTTGCATCCTTTTAATTTTAGCCATGCTGATCCTTGCATCTCATGTGAATTCTCATTTCTGTAATGACAATTGTAATGTTGGACTACTTTCTTATGTTTATGAACCATTTGGGTATCTTACCCATCACCCATTTTTTCTTGACTTGATTTTTTTTGATTAATTAGTGTGCTTTATATGATCTGAATATTGGTTCTTTGTCAGATGTATTTATATACAAATTTTCCTCTCCTTCTGAGGGTTTATGTCCACATGACCCCATCATCGTTGAAAGTATCATTATTTAGAAACTCATTTAGTACACTTAACCAACAAACATTACAATGTAGTTTAACCTACCATAATATTCTCAGAACACTTAAATTAGATCACAATATGGACAGAATCATCTAACATGAAGTGTACTTTATAATAAAGAATTGATCTCATCATATAGCTTGCTGGACTACTGTATCAAAAATTTAAGAGAGATATGATAGAACATGAAAATTTCTGTATGTCCAGAAATCACTGGATATACAGTATATAACAGTACAATATATAATATAGTACATAACCGTTGTTTACCATATGATTGTATGGCTGACAGGCTGTGGCTACTTCTTTATGTCCCAGAATCATGAGAGCAGCCTACCAAATTATTGCTATCCTGGAAAAAGATCAAAATTCAAAATACGGTTTCTACTGAATACATACTGTTTCAAAGTTGGGAAGTTGTCAAGTGTAGAAACATCTGTATTGTGAATATATCGTACTTTTTGTGTGCTGCTGTACACTATAATCTGTGCAAACTGCGGGGTCATAAGATGTTTTATGACTTTCTTTAAAAATCTTTTTTGTTTTATCCAAAAAAGCACCTTACTGAATGGGAGAAAATATTCATACACTATCCATCTGACAAAGGACTGATATCTCCTAAAATCATAATGAAAACAAAACAAGTAATCCAATTGAAAATGGGCAGAAGAACTAAACAGTTCTCCAAAGAGTACATTCAGACTGCAAGTAGGCACATGAAAAAATTGTTCCACATCACTAATTATTAGAGAATGGCAAATCAGTACCATAATGAAATACCATCTCACTCCTGTGGCAGTGACCCATATCAAAAAGACCAGAAACAAGTGCTGCCTAGGATGTAGAGAAAAGGAACTACACTGCTAGTGGGAATGCAAGTTGGTTTAGCCCTTATGGAAAACAGAGTGTAGGTGTCCTGTCTTAAAGCATTAAATTTAGATTTGTCATTCAACCTAGTAATCCCACTCATAAGTACCTACCCTCAAAATTCAAAAACTCTTAATTTGAAAGGAAATTTTCATATTTATTTCAGCAGTGTTTAGCTAAACTGTGGAAACAACCTAAGTATTCACAGATAAGTGCATCAGAAGATGTGGTATAGATATATTACTAAGTGATCAATAAAGGTAAACTCAAGCCCTTTAAGGCAACATGGATGGAACTGGAAAGGGATAATGCTAAGTGAAATCAGAAGGAGAAAGATAAATATTGACTGGTGTCTCTAATATGTGGAATGTAACATTACTAATTGGTGTCAATAATTAGTAGTTTAAAAAATAACCCTTCAAAACTGACTATAGAACCCAAACACCAAGGTAGGGAGGAAGTGGGAGATGGTTAAGAACAAAGAGGGAAGGAAACACAATTAGTTATGGTGATCATAGCCATGGTGGGTGCACTACTATGGTCATAACCAATGGGGTGAGGGTGGGGGAGGGGGAGGGTGTCTTCAAATATTACCTCAATTTAAAAGAAATAAATTTAATTTTTTTGAAAAAAGACTTTTTTGTTTAACCATGCCAAAATTAAGACTTTCCTTTCATCTAGGGGATTTTGGGTCTGGAATGAGGTTTGGGATCCAATCTACCCAAGCATCATTTACTGGGAAAGCTGTCTTTTTTGATTGTGCTATGTTTCTTCCTTGTCACAAATCATGTATTCTGCTCTTATTAGGCAGATATATAGTAAAGATTTGTCTATTCCCCTTTATAGTTTCTGATTGATTTTATTGATTTTCTTTATAATAGACTGTCTTAAAAACATTTCACTCACTTTTACTGTATTTACAAATGTGTTAGGAGTTGTACTGTCATAATGTCTGTAACATTATACCTTTTGTTATATGGTTTTTATAAATTGTTTATAGAATTGTCATGTGGCACCAGCCTCGTAAATATTTTGATCAAAGAATATTCTTGATCAGAGCAATTTTATTTTGCCTGCATAATGAAAGGCGTCTCCTTTATGGTTTAAAAAGTGAATTGAAAGGAAGTTATACTAATACAGTGTTTACAATAGGACAGTGAAAATTTTGTGACTTAAGTTGGTCTCCCGTTCTTAAAATTTTAATGTTGATAGGAAAATAACTAGAAGAAGTGTCTTAGTAATAAAATAATTATAAAATTACTGGCAATTATATGTAGTATGTTTCAGTATCTGTTTTTACCTTTATATCTATGCTTTCCACACCAAAGCATTCTTTTTATGTCATTAATCAAATTTTCCCATGCTAAATGTGTATAAATTTTTAGTTTGTTAAGAAATTTCCAATAACTTCTAATAAGGAAATTTCTAATTAATTAGTGAAATATGCCTTTTATGATATCTTATTCCGGATTTTATTTCAGTTTTTTTGTTCCCTGAAAATACTGATGGATTTTTGGATTTTTTCCTTGTCTTTTCTTTTTTATTCTTCTTTTTACTATAGTCCTGTAAGTTTCTCATCATGATAGAGTTGTAAAATTCTGTAGTCTATCAAAGTGACTTAAAAATATTTTTTACAAATTGATATGAAATGATAGTGAAAGCTACAGTGTCATTTGCTTGTCTACTTATAAAATGATCAATTCTTTTATAGGAATAACCATTCTTATTAGATAGGTAGCTCAAATATATCCTTTTCTTATTTTGTCAGGTGGATGACAATATTCCACTTAGGGTAATGCTGCTTCTCATGGATGAAGTATTTGATTTAAAAGAAAGAAATCAGTGGTTACGAAGGAATATCAAAAACCTGCTTCAACAGCTTATTAGAGCCACATATGGTGATACTATTAATAGGTACCACTCTTTTTTTTCTCCTCGCCCCTCCCCTATTAAGCATTGATCTTAATTAGTTTTTAAATTTTCGCTTTTGGAAGTAGATTGTTCAACAGAAAGATTTCTTTCTTTGACCTTTTAAGAATAGCACTGAAGCAGTCTGTTGCTTTTCAAGATAATTTGTTTATTCCATGAAAATAGTTATTTCTTTATTTACCTTCTAACATTTGTATCATATCCATTTAATTTTCTTGACTTTCAGAAAAATAGTTGACCATGTTGATTGGATGACCTCACCTGAGCAGGTGGCTGATTTGGTGAAACGTTTCAGGTATATCTTGAGATCTAGTCTCTTCCATTAGCAGTATACAGTTCATTTTTCTTATCACTAATAAACTCTATTGTTTTTTCTTTTTTTCCCTGGTCATAAAGTTGGTTTTTGGCATCAATGATAAGCAAAATGACTTGTTGCTGTTATGGTAAACATTTGTCCTGTTTCAAAAACTTGAAATAATTTAAGAAAATTAAAGTAATGGTACAGAAATAGCATAGTTATACTCAGATTCCTAGTTTGTGGGATTGGTTTCTCAGTTGTATTGCTAACATTGATTTTTAATGAAAATATTTTAATAATGTATGTCTTGACCATGGACTAATATTTTATTAAACCTTTGAAAGAATACAGACCAAGAGCAATGATACCAAATCGTTCTGTGAAAATACTCTGAGTCTGTCCTCTATGCTTAGCCATCTGCCAGACACCAAGGATGGTGAGATATAATGTAGTCCCTTCAAGGAAAGCATGATATAGTGGAAAATAAACTTCTTTTCTAAAAGTAAATGACAAGGCATAAATATTCTTGGCACCATGTACTTTAATAGAAACAAGAAGGGATCTATAAATATGAAACACTTAACTCTTTATTTGTTAGGTGCTCTTGTGTACATCATGCACTTTCTGGCTTTATCCTTTGTTAGCAGATAGGAGTTTTTATCTCCACGTCATTATGGGAAATTATTAGAGAAGTTAACCATTTACCTAAACTAGTAAGTCGGTAGCCAGGTATCTCTAATCTGAAACTAATTTTCTCCTCACTAAACTGTATGTTTCCAAAGGATGGACCACCTGCCTAGATATATTTCTAGTTCAAATTCTTTGTTCTGATTCAAGTTAGGCAAATTATGTTCCTGTGAGCAGTGATTTTCAACCATGGCTGCACACTAGAATCACTTCAAAAAGTAGTGCTGCGTAGGTCCATTCTCCTAAGAGAATCTGACCTAATTAATCTAGTGGAATTCATGGGCATAAAGATTTAAAAAAAAAATAAATAAATAACAAAACTCCAGTGTTTCTGATGGCAAAGCTAAGAATGGCTGCTGGGGTAGATGATCTCTCTTTGGTCTAAGAGACCAAATTCCCAGATAATAGTTTAGTTACTGTGCTCAGTTCTTACCTTTGACCTGAGTATATAGGGAACAGGAATCAAGCATACTGTGAATGTGAAGGAAATAAATTATGTTTGGGAAAAGAATATTGAGATTACCCACCTCTGTGGTATGGGTAATTACAGAATTTGTTTGCATTGGCTTAGTGATAAGAAAACTGAGGGAAATTTAAGCATACTCAAATTCAGGATGTCCTGTAGTTGTGTTAGGTGGAATATTCGACTTTTTTGAGATGCAAGGCGTACTTTGAGTTTAAGTAGCTGTGATAATAGTCTTAGGTAGTCCACTCTGTTTAGTTCACTCTGTTATCTTTGTCATTTATTAATGTTTATGAATTGTGCCAGGGCAGAATTCATTTCTTTATTTTTCTTGTGTATATCCCTTTATACTAAAGTTGAACCTTATTGTGTTTATTGGATATCATAACCTCTAAAATTTCAGAAACTTTCCCTGTGTATATTTGTGTTTTCTGTAGAAAATTGTAGTAATGTTACCAACTTGTAGTGTGAGAAACTGAAAATGTTTATAAAATTTATTTAATCTTCTTAAACAGAGATGCCTTTTGGCCAAATGGCATTTTAGCAGAGACTGTTCCATGCAGAGATAAAGCTATTCGAATGAGAACAAGAATTGCAGGAAAAACGAAATTACTTTCAATTATGCCAGGTGAGTGAACATGCTTGATAACAATTAATTTGTAGTTCTCATGAGTTTTTGGCTTTGAACTTGCCAGTTTAGCTGCCTTTCAATTAAAATAACTACCATTTTGATGACTAAGCACTGTGCTTGGCATTTTTCATACTCATAATAACAATATTATGAAGGTAGGCACTGTTAACATCACGGATTTATATGTGAAGAAACGAAGGCTTTGACAAAGTTCTGGTGGTCTCTGGGGTTTTATAGCAAGTAAGTGACAGCTGGACTTCTGCTCTGAATGACTTAAAGCCCATGCTTTCAACCATTTCACTTTGCTGCCATGAAATGTTTTGAGAATAATTGATAATTAATAAGATATGTGACAAATAAGAGGACTAATAAAAGAATATAAAAGTTAGGGGCTTCCAGGAATATTTATATTTATAAATAAATAAATATTTATTTATTTGAAAGAATAAATTCTTTCAAAGAGGCCCTTTACAGAGAATAAATCTTTATTAAAATTTGATCACAAAAAAATTATACGTAGTGGCATTCTATTGGTGGTGTTAATGTTACCTCTTTAGAACACAGCTATCTCACTAACTTAGATTCGCTTTGTCCCTTTTGTCTTCTCTCAAAAGCAGGGGCAAATAGTGTGGAAAGCAATTTTGTGTGACTTGGGTGGTTATTTGGTTGTATCTTTGTTTATGAATATCTTTGGAAATAGATATTTCTTCTCCATATTTTATGAATGTAGAAAATGGAAGATAAATATTTGTTCTTTAATATAGTGTCCATTTTTTTTCAATAAGTTTTCTTTAAAACTATTTTATTCTAAGTTTTAATTATTATCTTTCTCTTTTATTAGTTAAATTGGAAATTTTGTACTTGCTGATAGTAATTCTGCCCTCTAAGTGGTTGTGTTACATTTGGAGATAAAAAGCAAATTACAGAAGTCATACGTTTAAAAAAAAGAAAACAACAATGTAGGGTTTAGTTAATATACTATTAGAATAAACCAAATTGTGCTTTATATGGATTCAGTTATGCAGTGGAAAATAACTTTAACTCATTATTTAGTAAATACTTATTGTGTATGTATCATGAGCTAGACATTGTTCTTTACATTAGTTTTTGCTTTCATAAGAGCTATATTCTCTTAATACAGAAAACAAAAGAATTAAAAATTGTGTTAGAAGTATGAAGTACTGAGGTGACAAATAGAGCAAGAGAAGGGAAGAGCCAGATAAACTGCAGTTATGGATAGTGTGGCCAGGAAAGACCTCCCAGAGATGCTACTTTTGTGGAGACCTGAAGGAAGTATGAGGGTGTATATGTGTGAATTTTAATATATATCTAATTAACTGAAATTTAGTTAATTCACCAACTTTTTGTTTTAAATTATATTCTATCCATAGTTAGGTGACATAACTTTTGGAAGTTACATGTTTCTTTCTAAAGCAATGAAATAGCTACTTTCTGGAGCACATTGATTATCAATAATGAGAAATAATTATATGTATTGTCCACATAGTCAAATAATCTTTGATAACTAAATGTCTGTGAGTAAACACCAGATATACCTTCACAGGCACAGCACTGTTACTATCCCATGCTTTCACATCTTTATCTTATAATTCAATCAAATGGTACTGCCTTCATTTCTTCAGCTTGCCTTGCTTTTACTTGATGTTCACTTGCTTATTGATGTTCTGTCCACCAAAATTAATTCTTCATCTCTTCGCATTTATCAGAGTTCTATTCTGGTAACAAAGTCTTCATATGTCATTTCCTTACCAAGAATCTTATTATCTTATGTGAATTTCTCTCACCTATAAATATCTTTATATTTTTATTACTTTAATGTCATTGCTTCTGTGTTCCAATTTTTTAAAACATAGATTTGCTTTTACACGTCTTTTACTTAGTGCGTTTTTCACTATGCATTAGTTGTAAAGAGAGTATCTGTGTAATGCTTTTGAATTTATACATCATTTTTCACATCTCTTTAAAACCTTAGGAATCCTCACAATCACAATGATATTGTTAGACCTAGTTTTACAGATAACAAAGCAAACATGGGATGGATGAGGATCATGTGTTATTAAAAGTCTGGATTATAACTAATTTGATGTTTTTGAGTCAGGGTCCTGCTTTTCACCTGTGTGGTATTGTCTCCTAGTCTCTAGTGCATAAGCAGATGGCAGTAGACATGGTAAATTTTAAGTCTCAGTTATAAAATACATTACTGAAACAGACTGACTGGATACCCTACTATTCATCAAGAGGTTGTGTATTTCACATACTGTAATTTAAAGCATGATTTAGGCATTGTGTTTCATTTATTTAAGTAATAATTTGTGTTTTTTCACCCTCTTCATTTAGATGAACTGAAGCACATTATTGGAGCTGAAACAACGCGGAAAGGTATTCTTCGTGTTTTTGAAATGTTTCAGCACAACCAGTTAAATAGGAGAATGGTTTATGTCTTCTTAGAAGGCTTCTTGGAAACCTTATTTCCACAATATAAATTCCGTGAACTTTTCAACAAACTACATTCACGGTCAAAGCAAATGCAGAAATATAAACAGAAACTTCAAACTACTCAAGCGCCTTCTTTACAGAAAAGGTGACCCTCCAATCTATAAAGCTGGTATTCATCTTGTCCAAGACTAATGGAATGGACATATCTTTTGGGGCTTAACTCATACTGTTGTATCTGCACCAGTCTTTTAGTGTCTCAAATAGATTATTAATAATCCATAAGACTGTGATTCTTCACATCCTCATCTATACTCCAGCCACTATGAAGAGAGATTTCCGTGTCTTAAATGATGTGGTGCATATTTTTGCAGCATTGAGAGGATACTACCCTCATCTCAAGCAAGAATGATATCAGTTTCTTCCGTTTCAAACGAAACAGCATTCTCCAGCAATGACAAAGTGCCAGAGTGTATATACGAGAGCTAAGGAAAGCACAAAATAATGGTTCGCGGAAAAACTGGCTAATTTACTTAGCAGTGTGGGAGACTGTGCAATTGTATGATTTGGAGAGATTGTTTTGCATAATGATTTTATAGGTCTTTATCAAAATTTTGATACATGTGGTTTTGCCAATGAATGATCTTTGGAACAGCTGTTTGGAGAAAGTGACAGAATGCCATTAAAATATAAACTTATACCTGGGTTGTAGTTTTGTGACATAAAACTATATAAAATAGAGCCAATCAAAATTTGTTTGGATTTGTTATTCTTTGGTATAAGACAAATTTTAATTGATTCACATGTGCTTCAAGGGCTCTATTTTGCTCTTATGGTCCTCAATCATAAATTTTCTTTTGGCATTCTGTGTGTAAAAAGAAGCATGTGTTGGCTTTTAAGTTTCAGAATAATTCCAGTTTTCTTTATCTTTAAGAGATTGCTGATTATACAGTAAGGGGTATAATTTGTTGAAAGAACTGCCAAATACGTTCTGTCCTAATACATGGAAATAAAGTACTATATTAAAAGTTACCATTTGATAATTTTAAATTGTGTAATCTAGGCATACCTTAGGTAATTGCAAAAATAGCAAATCAGTGGTTTAAGTGAGCTTATTAGTCATATGTAGACAAACATCCCCAAATCTATTAGTGTATATATATATGAAAATAATGAAAACAGAACTATAATATTTTTTAAAATACGCTTTTATTTATATTTTGCATAATGTAAAATTCTACTAAATAAAACAAGTTGACAAACCCCTCAGTGTATATGTTTAAGTCCCTAAAATAATTTTATACCACTACCAACAAAATACCTTTTCCAGTTTTGGAAACTGCATTTCCTATAGCTTTCTCATTCTCCATTTGTCCATCTTGGAAGACTTCATATTCCTTGTATGCAGAATTTCTGCATAGTTTTAAATACTTCCACTGACTGAGGATTTGGGTGTGTCAGTGTTTTTTGTTTTAAAAATATTTAACACTAAAACCTTAAAATAGTGAAGCTAGTTTTCAGATCACTGAGCCAAGATCCTGGTAGTAAAAGAACGTCCGGGTGCTTAAGACAAAGGGACAGAATTGGTATCCCAATTATTTGGGAACTTTAAGATTGGAACAAGGTATGATTGTCTTGTTTTCACTGAGATCCTACTTACAAAGTGAAGCCTAATAGAATAAAGCCTTCCTTTAAAACTTTATAATAATAATCATATTTATTAATAATGCTGTTGTGCATACTTATAGTATGCATACGTTAAGCATGTATTGCATGTTTTCAAAAATCACATGAATGAACTCCCTGTCATTGCAGTTAGCAAATGAGGAAAATCCTTCTTCACTCTGATGGAAGAAATTATTTCTTCTTAGTGTGTTTCCCTGCCCTGGCCCCTTCCTGTGCCCTAGGCTTTATAAGTGAGGCTATGTGAAATGTGTAGGAAGTATCAGCACGGCCATAAGTGCAATGATTTTCAAATAGACCCTTGCCCATTTCAAGTGTATTTTTGACATGACTAAGTGTGAGATTATACAGAAAAATTCATGTAAGAGTCTAGCAAATTAGTATATTTGGGGAAGCATTTCTGGAGAACTTAAGGAATGCTGGTTATCAACCAGGGAAAGAAAGGTCTTGCAAGATAGAAAATTTTCATAACAGAGCCCTGCAAGATAACTGCAGTCATACCAAAAACTATTTGAGTAAATGGGTTTTTAATAATTTTTGTTTAAAAGAGTTTATATTTCAAAAACAGAAATGTCGAATGGCAGTCAGTGTAAACGGTTGTGCATCTTCTCTATGCACATCTATGTTTTACATCAGAGAGAGCCGTGGTCATGCTAAATTTAGAGATACTTTTTGAGTGACTTGGTTGAGCTGTGTGTAAAATATTTAACCCGTGAGTCAAGTACAGTGTACTATGTTTAATAAAGTTATTATACTTAATGCATTTATTGCATATATGAATATATACATGAAGAGGCTTTATGTCTTCAGATATTTGATTTTTGAATGTGTTTTTAAGTCAGTGGTGCCTTTAGGCAAGAACTTTCTAATCATTTTTTTGTTTGAGTTTTCTGATTTTTCAAGTAACTTGAACTATTTAGAAACCATCACTAACTTATAGTTCATCTAAAAGAAAAAATTGATTGTATGATTTCAATATAGCACTTAAATAAGCATTTCCTATATTTAGAGAGTTCTGAATAGTTGCTGAAAACAATTGTGCCATTGACCAATGGATGCACTTGGTTAGCCTTAATTTTTTTTAAAAAACGTTAAAAATGTTCTTGAATATTTAAGTTCATTTGTTTTAAGTTTGTACTGCTGGAGTTTGGGGGAAAAATCACACAGTTAAGTGCTGCCAGAAGGTGTACCAATTTTTAAAAAAATAAAAGCTATAAATTTCACAATCTAAAATTTTAATTTTGTGCAATATTTTCATTTAATGCATCTGTATTTGAGTAATTGTAAAATAAATTTTTAATGTTTTGAGATCTAGTTCAAAATGTCTTCTTACCCCCAACAACTTACATTCCGTTGTTGTTGCATCCTTTTATTTAAGGACTTGTTTTAAAAGTCTATTGTCACTCCTTGTAAAATTCTTTTGTTAATAGTGGATTTTGCTTATAGGAGCATGACTCCTGTATTACAAGGGAAAAATATAAAGAGCACATCTTAGAATTTTAATTGTTAAAAGGTAACTTGTGCATAATATTGTACAGTGTCAACTGTGTGCCTAGTTGTTCTATCAGTACTCTCCTTCTTTAACAAAGAAGGAACAACAATCAGAATGTCGGCTATTTTTATTGAACTGAGAAGATTGGAAAGTTTATTTGGTTTGCATTATGTTCTGTCCATTAGAAAATACTAATAAAGTATTAACAAATCTTTTTTGTTGAATTTATGTAGTGGTGATGCATTTTTATTACTTAGAAAATGTTTACTGCCTTATTGTCTATATTTATTTTAGCAATCAAACAATTCAAACTCCAGTTGATAGATAATGAGTGATTACTGTGTAACACTGACTGAATTTCATTCTTTTTTTTTTTTTGTGGGATAAGTACTATCACAGTATTAAAGAATTGTCATACTTTTCTATCATGTAAAATTATAATTTTCCTATAAAAGAAAGATCTATAAGTAGTATGTTAACAAATTTTATTTGCTCTCATGTTTAATTCATAATGTGCCTAATATTTTAAATGTTTAGTTCTAAAGGTAGGAAGGTCAGTACTCAGCAGTGACTGATATTTCCAGTCTTCATGATTCTTGAGAATCTTGTATTCTCAGATGTCAGAGGTGATCACTGCAAATCTACCCTTTCAAAGAACAGCAGTCATACCTACTGCTTAACTCTTGTGCACAACTGTATTAGTATATACCATGATTCAGAGAATGGGCTAGTAGAAACTATTGAGTTTCACTGAAGGTCAGTACAGTTTATCATCAAGAAATCTCTATACCTAGAGGTGGAAACATAGCAAAGAGAATTTAGATGTATATAAAAAGACAAAAGAACAAATGATGTTTTAAATAATATATATATATATATATATATATATATTTCACATCAATTTAATCTCCAGAGGTCATCCACCACCTCCCCTCCCTGACAACTCCAGCTGGTCTCCACCCTCCCATAGTGTGTTTTCATTTAGTTGTTCATATATTAGTGAAACCACTTGGTTTCTGTCTTTTTCTTTCTGACTCATTTCTGCTAGTATGGTTTCTAGGTACATCCTAGTTTCAATAAATTCATCAAATTTGTCATTTTAATTGATGAGTAATATTCCATTGTGTATATATACCACAACTTCATCCATTCATCTGTTTTGGGACATTTGGGTTGTTTCCATGTCCTTGCAATTATAAACAGTGCTGCAATGAACATCCAAGCACAGGTGTCCTTTTGTACCCACATTGAGGTCTCCTTTGGGTAGATCCCCAGAAGAGCGAATGCTAGGTCAAATGGTAGTTCCATTTCATTAGTTTGGGGTTTCTCCACACTGGTTTCCATAATGGCTGGACTAGTTTACATTCCCACCAGCAGTGTAAGAGTGTTCTTTTCTCTCCACATCCATGCCAGCACTTATTGTTGCCTGCTTTTTTGATGTGGGGATCAAGTGATACTGAAGCTGACATATACATTGTAATAAACTGGAGGAGCAGGTTTGTATATTTCTGGTAAGGATTCTCATATGGTGTAGATTAGTATCTTTTCTACAGATGGGAAAAACTAGGGTATACAGTGATTGAACCAGTTATCCAAATTTTCGCAAAAGGTAAGTGATCAACCTGAAACCAGAATCCAGGTGGTCTCACTCTAGTCTGTTTCTCAGTAGTAGTACTGTTGATGTTTAGGGCTCAATAACTGCTTGTGTGAGCTGTCCTTGGCAAGATAGAATGTTAGCACTATCTTTGGATACTATACACTAGATACTGTACGTACTACTTCTGTTTTTTGTTGTTGTTGTTGTTTGTTTGTTTGTTTTTTTTTTGAGACTAGGTCTTGCTATTTTTGCCTGTGGAACTGCAGGCTCTCATTGCCCGGGGTACCACAGACTCAAGTAATCCCCAGCCTCAGCTTCCCAGGTAGCTGGGATTACAGGCGCACACCACCAGGCCCAGCTATTTTTTTTGGAACTAGGTTTCGCTACAGGCCCCAGGCGGGGCTCGAAATGAGATCCCTAGCCCTGGCCGCTTCATAGGCTGAAGCTTACAAGCAAGAGCCACCGTGCCTGGCCTCGTATTACTTCTGTTTTGACAACCAAAAATGTTTGCACATGTTGTCAAGTCATATCTGGATGCAAAAATTGTCAGCCATTAAGAACCATTGATTATGCACTCAATCACAAAAACATACTAGGGAAGATTTTGGTTCTGGGTATCTATTTCTTTTATCTGTATGGCTACACCTGACAAGTTTGTGTCTTCCCCTGTAGGAAGAATATGAACACCTAGTTTTTCTTTTAGAGGAGGGGAAGACTGAGCTCAGCAAAGTGAAATATTTGACCTTGTCTTTGTTGAGGTAAGCATCTGATTATTGGGATCTTTGTCTCAACTTGAGATAAAGAAAACACAACTTTTCTGGAAGGAGGTGACATGAATGATTATATGAGAAAATTGTTATTTTACTTCTGTGGCCAGAATATTAACTCAGTAACATGGATACCTGTGAAATATTTTGCTTTCACCCTTAAGGAAAAAAAAAAAGGGTCTTTTTATTCTCTAAGCTCGTCTTTCTAGAACTTGAAATTCAATTGCAGTCTTCCTTGTAATTTAATTATTTTCTAAATACCCATGTGTCTGAGTTTTTGACAGACAGTCCAGTGGAATGCCCAGGTGATTTGCCATCAGCACTTTGGCTCCAGGGATGAACCTCATTCAACAGTTAGCACTTATCCTTGCTGACTTTTTGTTTTTTTTTTTTTTTATTCTGTTTCCCTCTAGTTCTTTTTCTGTATCTTAGAATTAGTGAACAGCTGTGGTATTTTTAGATAGGTATAGGCAATATTTGGGAGCCGATTTTTTTGGTTAGACCCTCTAATTCTCTATCAGGCAGCTATTTTGGGGCATCTGTTTTGAGAATTCTTGTATCTGAGAAATTCAGAAATCGGTTTAGTGAGACCAATAACTCTTCACACCTATGAGATTAAGACATTTATGTTGCAGCCTGCATCAGTTAGGGTGTTCCCTATGCCAGAAGTAGAATCCTTCAGGTTGTATGGCTTACTTAAACTGTAAATTGTTTTAAAATCGCAAGCAAAATTTTTGCGCCTGCTGGATAGAAAGCTGCTCCTTGCTATCTTTGTGTCTTTTAACTGCCTCCTTCCAAAACTGCTACAACAGATTGGTGAGTTTTGTTTTTTATCTTCAATTCATAGATGCAGTTATAAAAGCAAACCTGCTAGTTCTTTGTGTACATCAATAGCAAATATTAAAAAATCTTTTCTTGTCAAAAGAAATTAACCTTTCACCAATGGTCTCTTTATAATTGTAATACAGTGTTTACAACTGATTTCCACCCACTTGGCACTCTCTCAACTTCTGGAAATTATTTGGGCAAAAATTGGTCATCTATATGCAATACTTGGGGATATTCAATTAAAAATTCAGATTAACCATCAAATAGACAATGCAAAAATGTAAGAAAAACTTTTAATTTTATGTGGTTTTAAACACTAGAGACTTAAGAATTTCCTTCATTTTTTGTAATAGCGAGTATGTATATTTGGTGGAATGGAACTGCAATTTCAATATGAAAGATTACATCTTGTCTTTTGGGAATTACATGAATTCTTGAGTAGCCAAGAGAATGTTGAGTAGCCTAATGTTTCTCATTCTTTAAAAATCAGAAAAAGCTACAACAACAACAACAACAAATATGAAAGAAGAGCTTTGTGTTAAAAACAAACAACACTATGCACACACAGGTACCATATGTAACAGGAAGGAATACAATACTAAAATTTTCTGGAATTTCCATACTTACTCAAACGTTGAATAAAATTCTTTTTCTACAAAACATGAAATGTTGCCGGGCACAGTGGCACGTGCCTTTAATCACAGCCTACGAAGTGAGGCTGTGACTAGGTATTGCTTGAATCTGTGGGTTTGAGACCCGCCTGGGGCAACATAGGAGACCTAAAAAAAAATTGATGGACGTGGTGGTGTGCACCTGTAATCCCAGCTACCTGGGAAACTGAGGCTGGGGATTGCTTGAATTCGTGGTACCCCGGGCAACGTGAGCCTGTGGTTCCCAGGCAAAATAGTAAGACCTAGTCTCTTAAAAAAAAAACAAAAAACCTGAATGTTTATTAATTTATTTTATGTCTCTGCTTATCTACAAGCAATAGCTGTTAAATTTAATGGAACTCTTATTGCATAGATGGTAGAACTTGTATACATTTAAAGAACCAGATAATTTTCAGAAAGAGTGTAAAAAAAAGTCCAGTGGGTATAATTGCTGACTCTTTAAGGAAAAAAACTTACTGAAGGAGGTGGATAAAAAAGTTAGCTATTCTTTAGCTATTTTAATTACTAGTATACAAAATTAGAAATAAAGGCATTATTTCACCAAATAAGAAAAATGATAAAATCTTGTTTTAATTATCTGGTATGTGAATGTAGAAAAATACATTATTACTAAACAAAATGAGTACTTTTAATAATTAGGAAAAATTAGTAATTCCAGCTTGAAATAACTAAATGCCTACTATTCTTAATAGAATTTTTACAAATCTTGTATATTTTATCTCAGGAAAACCTAACTTGAATTTCATAAATTTCCTATTCCAATTTTAAAGGATCCAAGTTACTATCTTCACAAAACATTTATGATTCTAAAAACATAAAAAATGTCTGGAGATACTTTGTTGAAACTGCTAAAGTTGCTCCTAGCCTCTGAATGAAGAAAAGCCAAGGATCCTGCGAACATCTGTCATTTGATCAGAAATATTAATGGTGCTGTTGTTAACCCTAAATTAAATAAAATTTTATGGTTCTATGAAAAATAATTTATTTCTCTGATGCTAGAGATCATAAAAGTAATGATGCAACTGCTGGGTAGTAACAGTATTTCCATTTTTAGTACCTAAAGGTAAGTCCAAATTGCTTTCCATAGTGGTTTTGCTCCCACCAGAGGTGTAATAGAGTTTTTCTTCACATTCTCTCTAACACTTGTTCTTTTGATGTATGCCGCTATCACAGATGTGAGATATCTTATCGTGATTTTAATCTACATTTCTCTTATTAGAAGGGACAACATTTTTCATATTTTTTTTTACTTCTGGATATTTTCTTTCATGAATTATCTATATATGTCTTCTGCCCAGTTATTAATTTAATTATTTAGATGTCGAATTCTTGAGTTTTGTATATCTTAGATGTTAATCCTTTATAATTTATATATTAAGTATCTTCTCTCATCAATGGGGTATTCATTTAATTATTTTGTATATTTTACTGTATGGAATCTTTTAAATGAAAAAATTCTATTTGCTTATATTTTATATTTCCTTGCTGCAGTGGTCGAGCCACAAAAAGTATCTTCATTACTGATCTCATGGAATGGCATCACCAATGTTTTCTTCTCTCTCTTATTGCAGATCTTAGAGCTAAATCTTTAATCCATTTGGAATGTACATTTGTATATGGGTTTAGCAAGTAATCCAACTTGATTCTTTCATGTGTGACTTTCTAGTTTTTCCAGCACCATTTACTAAAGAGACTGCCTTTCCCCATTTTATGGTCACAGCTGCTTCATTTTAGATTTAGTGCTGATATGTATGTGGATTTATTTGAGCATTTGGTTCTGTTTCACTAATCCATGTATCTTTTTTGTGCTGTTACCATATTTTTAATGCTTTTGCTACTAATGTTTAGATTTTTGATCTGAAACCTTGGTTGTTTTCTGATATAATCACTTTGTACTATTAATTTCCCTCTATAACTGCATCCCACGAGTTTGGAATTGTTTTTGATTAATTTTCATTCATTTCAAAAGATACTTCTTTTTTGATCTATGGGTTAAGTGTAGGTTTTAAACATTTTTTGAGTTTTCCTTCTATCTACTGTTGATTTCTAGTTTAATTCCATTTTGGTTAGAGAGTATAATTTACTTAGAATTTTTTGTTTAGATTTTGTTTTTGACTGTCCAGAGTATCTTCATCACACTTTCATATGTACCTGAAAAAAAAATTATGTATTGCTGTTTGGGTGGAATGTTTAAAAATTGTTGGTTAGGTAAGTTTATAGGTTGTAGTATTTGAGCCTATGTTTTTACCGATTTTTTTCTGCTATGTCTTTCAGTTACCTAAAGAGGAGTATTGAATTCTACATTTACGTTTGTGATTGTATTTGTTTCCTTTTTGTTATGTCAGATTTTAGTTTGTGGTTTTGAAGATTTGTTCATACTTATATATATATATATTATAATTTTACCCATTTATTATTGCCTGTTGTTTTTCTTTATCTTAATATTCTTTGTTCTGATGTCTGCTTTGTGTGGTTAATAAAGGCCTTACAAAATCATACTGTAGACCTGATTTAGTCATGGGTTGTAATTGGTTGCCTATTTTAAGAGGTTTGGTAAACATAAACAAAGAAGATACCTTTTCTTGTTTAATCATTTTTAAGGGACATTTGACCACAAACAAAAAGTGAGTTTACTGTAGGGCTTGGAATGTATACAAAAGTAAATTGTGTAATAAAAACTAAAGAAGGCAGTAATTGGAAATATATTGCTCTAAGACTATTAAGCCATCTATAAAGTTCTGTAATAGTAAAGTCAGCTTTGATAATTCCTTGATGAAATGTTAATTTTTCATATAGGTAAAGCTAAAAGTTGCTAGAAAAAGGAATAAATAAATCATTAAAAAAAAAAGCCAGCCCTAAAGAAGAAGAAATAGGGAAAACAAATGGGAAAAACAAAATAATTAGCATCATAGTAAGTTTTAATTCAACCATATTAATAATTAAATAGAAATGGTGTAAATATCTAAATTCAATGGCAAGATTTTAAAAACGCACAACAAAAAACCATTTCAGAGCTTTTGATTCCTTTGTACACGTCCATGTTGCCAACTAGCAATAAATTCCTACCTGAAGAACTCTAATTTAATATTCTTTAATATTATGCTGCCGTTTACTTTTTACAAATCTTTGTTTTGCTTTTAATCTTGATAATGTTTGATCAGTGTGCATAAAATTTTGGGTTAACTGTTTTCCTTCTACTCCAGTACTTTTAAATATTCCATTCAATCACTGTTAAAAAATAGATTGTTGCCAAGGAATTGGGAGTGGGAAGGCAGAATGAAAGTTTAAACAAATTCTTTATAAAACTAGTAACAGGGCACATATTGTTAAGTATGTGACAGAACCCACAGAACTATATAACAAAGAGTAATATAAATTAAGGAGTTAATAGTAACTAATGTAACCAAAATAGCTAACGTAACATACTGTGTAATTATAACAAAATTACTGAATTACAGTAATTCAGTACAATAAGTTGTAGCAAGTATACAATGCAAACACAAGATTTAGTAATAGGGAAAGCAGGAGTTAAAGGATGAAGATTGGGGGGACCAGTTACTATATGAAATTCTCTGTATTTATCTCAATCTGTAAATTTAAATCAAAAATTAAGGCTTAAATTTTTCTTGTTTGACTTGCCACTTGTTTACATAATTATATAATTTGAGGAATATGACTTTACACCTCTGCATATATACATGCTTCACTCTCTACCAACTCTCCAGTGTCACAACCTTTAACTTTCCCACCCCATACCCTCATTCCTCCTGTGTCATCCCCTCTGGTAACCAGTATATTTTCCAAAGTTCAAGAATTACTCCTTTTGTTGTACTAGTTTGTTTTCCTTATTGATTTATATTTTGCAAATGAGTGCAACCATCTGGTAGCTGTCTTGTACTTTCTGACTTATTTTAGCATAATCACCTGAAGATCCATCCATTTTGTCCTCAAAAAAAGTTCTATTTCATCTTTAAATACACAAGTAGTATTCCATTGAATCTAAATTTCACAATTTCTTTAATCATCTGCCGGTGAACATCTGTGTTGGCTTGACTATTGTTTAACATAGGGGTGCATAGATCTTCTAGTACTAGTGTCTTCATATTCTTTGATTAATTTCCTAGAGGTGGTATTACTGGGTCATAAGGTATTTCCTTTTTTTTAAGCAATCTCCATACCTATTTCCACAGAGACTATACCAAATTACATTCACTCCAGCAGTTGATGAGTGGATGAATTTTCCTTTTATTTCACATCCTTCCCAGATTTTGCTGTTTTCTATCTTTTTAATATAGGTCATCCTCACAAAGGTAATGCGCAGTAATGCGTTGTGGTATAGAGTTGCATTTTCCTTATAATAAGTGATGTTTAGCATTTCTTCATAATCCATCTGCATGTCCTCTTTTGATAAGTATCTGTTTAGGGCTTTTGCCCATTTTTTGATTGGGTGGTTTTATGTAATTGAATGTATGAGTTCTCTATATATTTTGGAAATTAACCCTTGCTGAATGTGTGGTATAGCAATATCTTCTATAGGAGAAATCTACGGTTGAAGTTTTGTTTTTGTGGTATTTTTTGCTATAGAAAAAAACTTATTTTGATGTAGTTACTTGTTTTCCTTTGCCATTTGAGTTGTATTTCTACATCTCTGGTTGCTGTCCAAATGTGTTGTGTCTATCTTTCCATTAAGTATTTCATGGTTTCCTTCTTACATAGAAGACTTTAATTGATTTTGAATTAATGTTTGTGATGGTTAAGTAATGATTAGTTTTGTTATTTTGTATGTAGCTAGGTTTTTCCATCTCCATTTGTTAAAGAGGTTTTCCTTTGTTGTACAATCATATCTAAGCATAAATCTTTAATTTTTTCTCTACTTTCATTTGGGTATTTGTCCATTTGTATCTTCATTTTCCAAAATTCTCTCTTCTGTCAGCTTTTGCTTGTTTCATATGTCCTTGTTTTATTTGGTGTCTATTTTTGCATTTATTTTATATTTTTAATCTCATTAGTGAAAAATTGTTTATGTTCCTAGTTCTTCTTTTCTAAGTTCTTGCACCTGTCTTTCTCCGTTTGCCCTTTAGGACTTAATTCAAATATTTAAAAAATTGGTCTTCCAAAATCTTTTCTGCTGTGTCCTTGAACTCTGTGTCCTTTCTATAGGTCTCCGGACTGTGTTCTTCTTTTTTATCTTTTCCATCTTGTGTTCAGAGGTGCCGTGGCTACAACTCCCTTATGTTCTCCTTGCAACACATCATGTAGGAATAAGATATGTGTCTTTTAGTTATTTTTCACTGCTGATGAACTGGTGAAAACTTTCTGAGAGCAAAATTCAGATTTTCTATAGTTGTGTTTAGGGGAAATGTTTATTAGACGCCCTTGTTTCACCATATAGTAGGTGGTCACGCTACAGATTTTTAAAATATGTCAGTCCATTGTCTTGAATGTGATGAGACATCTGACATGGATGATACGTCTGATGAAATTCCTTTGTTTCTTTTTACATACTGCATCTCTTTTGACAAGCTGCACTCAAGATTATCACCACAGTAGAGTGATTGTATGTGTTCCAGTTTGTATGTAGCACTTTTGTGTATATGTGCATATGAGTGTTTTTATCTTGCTGGAGGTTATCTGAACTTCTTTGATCTGTGGTTTCTTTTTGAAAAGTTATTTTCATGTATTTCTTATGTTAATTATTCTGGGATTGGACTTGCCCGTATGTTTCTTGATTGGTGGTATCATATATTTTCTCTCTGTGTTCATTTCAGAAAGAGGATTTTATTGACTTATCCAGTCAGCATCCAATCTACAGCACTCCTGTTAGAAGGAGATTTCAGGACAGATCTCCAAGATCAGACATGAGTCAGGACCCATTCTTTGTACAATCCCTATAGAAGCTTTATGATATGCCTACAACTAATTGTCTAGATAAGGAATCCAGGCAAGAAAATTTGTGGTAGATGGCATAGAGATGTGAGTATGCCATATTTTGCATAATCCTTCCAGAAAGGGTTATAAGAAAGAGCAAAGTAGAAAAGTAAATTATTCCTTTGGGAAAGGGAAAGGAAAATCAATCAAGATAATTTTCATATTTTTGTCCTAAAATACATAAATATTTTATCAAAGCTCATCATACTCTGGATACCTATATGAATTGATAGGAAATAGTTTTACTCACACTTTATGTAGAATTTTTATGAGGTAGAATCAAGAGAGAATTACCTCTGAAAGTGCAGAGGAGATTTTAAATGATATAATTGTGTAGTTAATATACTGAAAATTAGACACCAGGTCTACCTTCCTATTATAAAACTATAACACATTCTACCAAAACCACAAAAGTCTGACGTTGTTATATAGGAAACAGCTTTTAAGGAACTTAGTCCTTAATTAAACCAATTAATCCCCTTTGTTGAGTAATTGTGAGGAAAGACAATTCTTTATTGACTATAGTGAGACCTTGTCCCTTCTAAAGTATAGCTGCTATTTGTAATATACTGTTTAAGAGTGAGACAGTATATAATGAGGGAAAATAAAAAGAAAGGTGACAAGGCTTAAGGAATGGCCCTGTAACCCACTAGCTATGTGACTCATCACTGACAAAATCAGCTGAGTTTAAGCCTCAGCTATGCTCATTCTTGAATTCAGATGCTTTCAACAACATACAGTTGCTATGTGGAGCAACCCTAAGAGTCCTTTAGAAGAGAATGTCTTCTAAAAGAAATGAAGACAGTTTAAATGATAAACTTGGTAAAATAAAATTACCTAGGTGGTTAGAAAGTACAGACAATATTCAGGACAGCATTTCAAAGAAGTCTGTAGGGAATTATCAAATCCTGGCAATACAGGGAAATTACTTGGAACCCAGGTAACTAAGAGTACAGTTCACCAATGTAACTCAATTGAATTCCTCAACATGACAATCTTTTTTTTTTAATTTTTTAATTATTTATTTTATAAATATTTTTGTAGGAAAACAAGTTACAGATAGGTCTACATATTATAATACCATAACTACAAAATTATAAACTATGCAAAATAATATATTATTTACTCATATGTATCACAACAACTTTTAGAACTATTTCGCCACAGTCAACAGAACATTTGTTTCTTTTTGTGCTCCCCTATTATGGTTGTTATTTATCTCATTTGGCACTCACCATCTCTGAGATCAATTTTGTTTTTTTTTAATATTAAATAATTTATTTATATATAAATTTAGCATCTTTGTGATCTCTGGGGTTCACCCCCCCTTGACCATTACCACCCTGTCTCCCCCCCCTCCCTGAGTTGTGTAATTTAATTTGGTTGTTGGCTTGTTTTGACTTTTCTTCATGGCTTTTTTGTTTTTCTTTCCCATGTCCCATATAGTAGTGAAACCATTTGGTTTTTGTCTTTTTCTTTTTAAACTCAATGCTTGTACAAAGGGACACCTGTGCTCGGATGTTTACTGCAGCACTGTTTATAATTGCAAGGACATGGAAGCAACCAAAATGTCCCAAAACAGATGACTGGATGAAAAATATTTGGTATATATACATGATGGAATATTAGTCATCAATTAAAAATGACAAATTGGATGATTTTGTGATAACATGAATGAACTTAGAAGAAATCCTATTAGCAGGAACAACAGAACAACCTAATGCCACCAAGATCTCTCTAAGAAGCAGAACTTATCTTGGGCACCTGTGATTAGCATGCACAGATCTGATGGCCCAGGGCCCTAACCCTTGCCTGGTTATTTTGACTATTCTATTTGGGAGTTGTTCTCCTGTGAGGTGGAGTGTTTTGTGAAACATTTCATGTGTTAGAAGTTAAACTTTTAAATGATATCCACCCATCCCATTGTGGAGTCATTTCTCTATCTCTAACAACTGTTGAGCTAATACATTACTTTGGGAGATTTTTGCATGTTGATAAAGCAATCAAAAATAGTAAGTGCTAAAGAGGAAAATGATTCTATTTTTCATGTTCCTCTGCCAGCTAGTACTTAGGCCCAAACTTTGATTTTGGTACGATAAGCTTAAAATATTGGAGCCTTTACCTTATAGAGACATTTCATTTTATTTCTTTTGAGCTATAGTCATGGAGGTCAATTTACCAGGACCTAGTTTGCAACTTAACAACATGTACTTTTACATTCCATGCTCTAAGTCTGCCCTTCAGAGTGGCTCTTGTTAGTTTGATTCATGAGACAAATTATCATCATAGCTAGTGTTTAATGAGTTTTTGAAGTGCTTTACATATTTCGCCTCACAGTCGAGGTAAGTTACATAATCCATGCAAGATCACAAGTGTTAACACTTGATGAAACCAAAACTTTTAAACTGGTTTCATACTTCCCTCTGAATAGTTAGGAGGATGCCATTGGGAAGAAAGTTAAGCTTAAAAATAAAGAGACTGAATCATGGATCATAAGACAATTCTAGGGAAAAAAAACTGATGTAGTATGAAGTATGGGCCTGTGTAGTGACCAGTTCATGTACTGTAGAGTTCAGAATAGGTTAACTACCAAGTGTGACTCCTTCATAATGGGTCTGGGTCTGGGCATAGAAAATGTAAGACTTTATTAATGCTTATCAGTTAGGCAGCCTGTTTCTTTGAAGTGTCAGTAATGCATGCAGACCATTTCCCCCCCCCCCTTTTTTTTTTTTGGAGATTATGTGAAGTGTATTATAAAATTTATTCTTTTAAATATTCAGACTTTTTAGGTGAGCAGTATGAAAAACAGATTTCACTATAAGGTGAAACCAATGGTACAGAAAAATGGAGGGAATAGAGAGAAGGGGGGTGTCAGGGCTCAAAATAGACCTTGGACAAGAGTCCGTCATTGGGGGGAACTTGAAGCAATAATACTTAGTGAGGCAAAATATGTTCCAGTTGAAAACATGAAGAGACAGTACCTGTGATGGAGAGGAAACAATTCTGTGCGCGCTGAAAAGACCGCACAAATGAGAGGGGAAAGGAGAGGGGAGCTGGGCATTTGCTACGGTACAAATAGAAGTGGTCCAGGACAGAGACATTAATTATTATGGATGGCAAACCCTGCACATGCAAAAGAAAGTCAAATCACTGGTCACACAGTTCAAAATTTACAGGTAATAAAGGCAAGGCAGTTGTGTCCTATCAAATATTTACTCCACTGATACTTTCTTCAGAAGCAGTTAACCAGTTTGTACACAGTGATTCCTCATGCACATGAAAAGGGTCTGTAAAAGTGACACTAAGTACCAATCTGTACATAAATCCACCAGAGTGAATCTGGGAGGGGATATGGGGGTAGTGGTTAACTTAAAGGAGGGTACCTGAGGTTTCAATTCTTTAGTTGGCTTATCATAATCCCAACTCAGGGTTTGCTTTTGTTTGTAGAACACACTTTCCTTGCTATGTATATTATGGTTAAAATGTCAAACATGTCTAATAAAATGATCACGAGGAGGAGCTGGCCTTTTAGGCCTGGAGACTTCATCTGACCCTCACCAGTTGGGGGGCCCTGTGGGTCCTGGCTGGGGGCTGCATCTCAGTGATGCGCTTCACCTCTTCAGCTGAGTCAGCAAAGGCTCTCGTTGACTTTTGAAAAGGAGGAAGATGAAAAGAAAAAAAGAAAAGCAAAACCCCAAATGCCAAAGGAATTTCAGTGAGATGAAATTCCTCCAGCACTTAGTATTGCTGGAGCCACTGCACCATGTCTGAGATCCCAGGCCACCCCTGATAGCTGCTCTGTGGACCCCATGTTACCTCACAGGCCTGATTCTTCTCTTGCAACTCTGCAGAGGCAAGATAATTGCTGGTAAACACTGAAAGGTCTCCTTGGGACGTCTTTCATCCTCTTTCCTTAGGAGCTTAAGAGCTCCATTCTCAAGTTTCTTCCTATCTTTGTCTTTGGTGAAAATCCAGTCTCCAGAGTCACCTTCTCCAGAGACCTGGCTGTCTGTCTCCATTTCCATGACTGAGTACTCAGAGCTGGAGTCTCTGGAGCTGGAGATGGAGATGGTTCTGCTTGACCTTCCACCTCTTACACCTGTTCACAAACTCTGTCAGTCCTCTTGACCTTGCTTGCTACTGGTGTTGCACTTCTGTAACTCCTTAGCCATGCGTCTAAAGCGTGGCTTCTTGAAATGATCCTCCACAAACTCCTTGAGGATTTTGCCATAGTTTCCTTCCATTGGGTTGCTCTTTGGAATAAGGAGTAAAGCATGGGGTGCAGCTCCAAGTGGGGTGGCTCCCTCTGGTGAGCTCTATGGCTGTTCTGCCCAGAGACCAAATGTCTGCCTTTGAGTTGTGGGCCTGCTGCTTGATGACTTCAGGCACTAACTAGATGGGGGGAGGGGTGCCCACAAAGGTGTTTCTTTTTATCTGGGTATCTGTCAGCTGACCCACCATACCAGAATCGGCCAGCTTCCTCTCTCTGTGCTCAGCAAGCTGAACTTTGGCAACTTTTTACATCTCCTTGAATTTTCTCCAAATGCAAATAATGCATCCCTTTCTGTATCTCTCTTAATATGCTAGCCACCTGAGTTTTATCTAAGGGGCCAGGTTCTATCTAATAGGTCTAGTGTGAAACCTCCACCAAGATATTCTATTGTTATCTATAATTTAGTAACCTTCACATAGGACCTGTAGTGTATATTTGGTCAGGTATGAACTGTCTTACTGACTAGCCCTGATTTCTTGCTGGATGTCCTTTATCTCAGCTTCTTCCAGTTCAATGATTTTTATGGCAAAAAGTTACTTTTTTCTTTCTGGGTTCAAATTTTTTTCTTTTAGTTTTGATTTTTTAAATTTTTTTCAAATTTATTTTATATCTTTGTCTATCCAGGACTCTCCCACCAATTGTTAATGCCTTTGAACACATCAACATAAGGGGCATTCTTGTTCCTTTCCAGTTTCCTCCAGTTTGTAAAAAGCTTGAGTGAGCCTGGGTCATCAGTATGGTCACTTTCTGGGACAGGCCAACAGGACCACAGTGATCATGGATGACCAGCCTGAGAACCAGTGTCATGCCAGCCAGAGCCCGAGGCCACCCTAGCCACTGTGGGCCCAGAGCCAGGTAGCAGGCTCTGTGATGGGTCATAGCTCCATGCAGGGCGCGGGACAGGTGGTAGGGTATGTGGGCCTTGGCAACAACCCACCACTGTGGCCAGGCCCTTGCCGCAGCCTTTTTAGTTTTGGCTACTCTGCTTGGCTTGAGCACCCGTGTCCAGGGCTGTGGCTCCTGGCTGCCTAGAGCTCGAGTTCCATTTCTTTTGAATTAGTAATTCTTGCCCCCTTCCAGTGACTTGGAAGGAAATTCAGATGACTCCAAAGATTTACCAGAGATGAAACTATTGCTCTACATTTGGAAGAAGTATAGATTTAATGCCAGTTTCAAAACTTAAGATTTTTCTGTTGTTTTTGTCAATACTGCTTTTAATCCCATTACAGAAGGCCTACATGTTTGTCTTGGGGTTCAGACATGCGTTAACTCATGGGTGGAGGTAGATAACTAGGGCTTGTATTGGTGTCTCAAACTTAGGAGTTGCAAGAAAGTTCTTAGAACCTCTTTTAGGGTATGGGTTTAGGTATGTTATGCCATAAAAGCTCCCTCTCTCTTCCTTAGATGATCCTCAATTTTTCTTTCAGTGTTGAGTGTGAAGATGAAGGCAGTAAAGAAAGATCAGGTCAAAAATTTGTCAATCCAAGACCCTGAAAGCTCAAACTTGGGTGGTAGTCTTTCAGCATGGAGTTTCGCTTTGCAGTCTGGGCACAGAAGTGTGACACAGGTCTCAGCAGCCTCAGTAGTACCTTCTGCAGGCACTAATTAGTATAGTGAGGGCAGGTGGGGCTAGATGGCTAAAACCTAAGAGTAGCCCAGGGAACCATGTGGAAGAGCACAGCAGCTGCCTTCTGGAGTAATTCAGGGTGAATTGGAGGTATGTATCAATCCCCTGCATGGGTAAGTTGAGCCAGAGTGGTCACCGGTGGCAACTAGCACCCTAGTATTGTCCTGTGGGTAGCTGTTCTCTAGAGATGCTGTCCGTTTGGTCTGCTTGTAATTCATGAATCATCCAGAACACATGAGAGATACTTTGTCCGTGACAAACTGGTCAATGCTATTATGATGAAAGTAGCCTAATAAAAATGATCAGGTTTAAGTAGATAACCTGACAAAATTGGGAAATGATAATTAAGGGACAGTTGTTCTAATCAGCTAGTCCTTGAAGAGGATTGTTACCAAATTGTATTATCTTTAAATCTATACAGGATGGAATAGCTGAGCACTGGAGGTTGCTGGGGGACACAGCTTGCTACTGCTCTCCTGAAGGATCTTTTAACAACAGGTGTTCTCTCTTTTTCTCCTAAGGACAGTCAAAGGTCAAGGAGTGTGAAATTTCCCCTAATGTGATTTAGCTGCTAATCATACACAAAGAAGTGAAATTGCGATGGGGTTGTGAACAAATGCTTTTTGGCACCTGTTTTTGCCATCGTAGTTTGTTTTTCTTCCTACAGTTTTTACACCTCCTAATTTAATTTGTGATTGACCTTTTTCCTACCAGCTGTTCATGTCTGGAGAGCACAATCATACCCATTCCATCTGGGGTGACTGGAGTTTAAGATGGGCCAGGGATCAAGCCAACAGCACTGGCTAACCCTTATGCAAGGATTGAGCCCGCCCCTCCTTTTCCCACTGTGTACTGGTAATTTGAGACTAGGAATCTGCAAAGTCCCAAAAGTTATCAGAAAGTCTATACCATTTGAATAGGACTTAGTAGAGGTTTAAAAGGACTTGGGTCATGGGGTAGACTCTGTTGCAGCTTTGTACTATGAAAAATGATTTGGTTGGAGTAGATCCAGTGACATTGCATCTTCCTCTGGACTCATAATACTATTTTGTCCTGGTTTCTGGAGAATATGGACAGAATACGGTCACCACCAGCTGATATACCACATGAGAAGGCTGGAAAATTGGAATGTTTGGTTTTGATCTTGGATTTTCATATAATGCTAGTGGGTGAACAAAAGCAATGCACTTTATCTTTTGGGCTGAGAAAATGAATTTAATCTCAGTTGTCATGGCTGCTATTTTCCAAAGGGTAACTGCAAAGCTGAGTGAACAGAATATTATGATTTTGAAAATCTGATCAGATAAATATACCAACAGTCAAGGTTTCTTTAGACCCGTTTGCCTCTGAAGCCATCACTGTAAAACCACTGTTGTTGCTTCTGTAACTTCCCCAGGACAGTGAGGATGTTGGCAATAATATGGTACATTAAACTGGCTATAAATTTATCTCTAGAACTGAAATAATATTTGAAAATAAAGGCAAATGCCTCTGGCTACCTTGAAAATCAAAAGTATGGTTCCCAAAGGGATGAAATAAGTCCAGAAATAATGCAAAATACATAAAAGAATTGACTGTAGGATAAGCTGGCATCTCATATCAGTGGGGCAAAGAGAGAAGTTTAATAGTGGGTGTTATGAAAATAGTAAACTCATGCCCCACCTGTATGTATATCATGATAAATATAAAATATATTTTAAATCTTCCATATTTCAAAAGTATTTGTAAAAGCACCAGAAGAAAATACTGTGAGAACTCCTTTTGTATCCTTGAAGTGGGGAAGTTCTTTCTTACAGTGACTCGAAATCCAAAGCCATAGATAAAAGGTTAATTAATCCAAGTACATAAAATTAATAATTTTATACTGCAAGTTAAACTATAAGCATATAAAAAACAAGTAACAAATTAAAAAATAACTTTTAACAACCAAAAGCTTAGTTCCCAATACATAAAGATCTCTCAAAAAAAATCAATTTAAAAAAGTTTTAAGTATAAAGGTGGCATATTATACATATCCTGCTCTGTCATTTTGGCCCAGAGAAACTTTCATACTTTTCACCACTGTGTCTCATTGTTTCAGAGAATCATAAATTCCTTACACAGTGTCCTATTGATGAACATATGGTTTTGTTTTCCCCAATATTTTGCTTTAAATCATTTTCCAAGAATTGTAGTGTTTTGGACCTTATGATCTGAAGTGTCCTGTGGATTTGAATTTAGGCTATTATCAATTTTAAGCTACAGGATTTTAAGCCTATACTTCTTTCTCTTATTCTGTGTAATAGATTAGAAATTAATAATATCAACAATGTGGATTATTGAGTGGATACAGAATAACAAAGGACTTAGAAGAATGCCTTCTCTCCTGATAACTGCTATGTAGGTCTTAGCACTGTGCATGACAACATAATTTTATTGGCGTTCTAAACTTCTGTGTTATAATGCTGTAGCCAGATAGAGGGGAGAGGTGACAAGGGAGAGGGGAGAGAGAACACACAGGGAGAGATGCTATGTCCTTTATGCAAAGAGTAGGATCCAATGGTAAGAAAATAGCTTCCTTGCTTGTTTCTGAACTTTTAGGGAAGACCTGCTTAGAAATGCCTTGTGCCAGACACTACTTGTGTGTCAGTAAATGTGATAGTATCTCTGTAATCTGCATTTTTATAAGCATGAGAGTGGGTTTGGGGCAGGTGGTCCCCAACAGTATTTTGAGCAAGTGTTCCTAACTGGTCCCTGAGTGAATATTCAAATTTTAAGCACAGTAATTTACAGCTTACTTTTAGTCAGATTTCTTGTTTGTTTTTTAATGTTAAGCAGTAGTTTAGATATAACAAATGCCATAAACCAGTTCAGAAGAGAGATGTCCTTATGGAGTCATTACTTCACCACTGTCTTCAGGGCATTTTACTTATAGTTTGCATTCTAATAATATCTTGAGGTCAGTAAACTTGATTTCTAATTTTTCCAGTGTCCTTTTAGTCTAGTACATATTTTCTTAGCACATTCTTGGTAAATTTTTAATCATTTTGATATTGTAATCTTTAAAACTACAAAAAAAAAGGAAATTCAAATGCTGATTCACAATTTCTTATTACCTTGCAAGACTGAGACCTGTTGGAATAAAAGAAAGACCACAGGCTTCAATAGTGTGTCAAGTCTCAGTTCATCAATGACTAAACTGAGAAATGTTGGGAAAGTTATTAAATTCCCTTGAAAATTATTTGACTCACTTATAACATCAAGATGATACCTATAATAGCACCCATAATTATTCTAATTATTGTCATAAAGAAGATGCCACAAAGCAGGTGTGGTTAATGTTAGTACATTCAAGTTGAACTATACAGAGAATTTTCTTCTTCTAGTTGTCTGATGCCCCCTCCTGGACAGTTCAGAATCTACATAAATAAAGGACAGCTCTCTTATTTGACCCTAAAGGTCATGTGACTTTTCAACCAGGAAGAGTCTGAAATCAAAGTCCTGTAGCCAACCTAATTAACAACAAAATCCAGAAGCGAGGCCCTGGAGTGAAAATCAGAGTGAAAATCAGAGTAACCAGAAGGCAGAGCCCAGAATAATTTTCTAAATGATGCTAATTGTGATCATTCTGCTCCTATGTCCTGAACCTAGTTACCTGTCTCAGTTAATTTTCATCAGAATTTTGTAGGACATAAGAATCAATGTTCATGACCTTGGATGATACAGTGGCAGCAAAACTACAAAGAAAAAAAGAAAAAGAAAAACAAACAAAAAAAAGGAAACAAAACTAGATAAATGATACTTCATCAATGCAAAAAGTGTTGTTTCACCTGGCACTGTTAAGAAAGTGAACAAATAAGCTCCAGGGAAAGAATATCTGCATAACAAATATGTGATAATGGACTTGTATCTGGAATATGTAAATAGCTCTCACAACTAATAAAAAGACAAATTGCCTAATTAAAAATAGACAAAGGATCTGAATGATATTCCTCTTAAAAAAGATAAAACTAGTTAATTGCACATGAAAAAATGTTCAACATCTTTAGTCATTAGAGAAATGCAGATTGAAAGCACAGTGACTTACTGCTTCATATTCTTTCATACAAAGTACAGAGACTACAAGGGATGTGGAGGAACTAGAAAACTCATAAGCTGCTGATGGGAATGTAAAATAATGCAACCACAAATTGTTTGGTAGTCCTCAAAATGACAGATACAGAATTACCTTAAAATCCAGCTATTTCACTCCTTGGTTTATACCCAAGAGAAGTGAACATAATGTTCACACGTAAATGTGTCCATGGACATTCATAATAGTTCATTCATTATGGTCTAAAGTTGGAAATGCACATCAGCTGATGAGTGGATAAACACAATGTGACATATTTTCCAGAGTTTAATTAACTGTTTTCATTATATTTGACCAGTTTGTTTGCTTTGGTTTTCACACAAATGAGTGGAATCATCTGATAATTATCTTTCACCTTTTTTGACTGATTTTACTTAGCATGATCACCTCAAGATTCATACATTTTTGCCCCCAAAGGCACTATATATTTTTCTCAACTGATTAGAAAAGTTGTATTTATTGAGGTAATGTTGATCACTGCACTGTGTATGTTTAATGTGTGTAGGTTAATGCCTCTACAAACATAAGTTGTCATGTCATGCTATTTCATCTTTTTTAAATAGTTGCATGGTATTATACTGAAGATACATTACATAAAATTCTTTATCTAATCATCTGTTAAAGGACATTTAGATTAGTGTCATAACTTAGTTATTGTGAGTAATATTGCTATGAACATAGGAATGCATAAATCTTTTTGTATCATCCATCATGATCAAGTGGGATTCATCCCAGGGGCACAGGGATGGTTCAACATTCGAAAATTAATCAACATAATCCACCACATCAACAAAGAGAAGAACAAAAATCATATGATCATATCAATAGATGCGGAAAAAGCATTCGATAAAGTGCAGCATCCTTTCATGACGAAAGCCCTGGAAAAAATTGGTATAAAAGGATCATACCTAAACATAATAAAAGCTATATACGACAGACCCACAGCAAATATCATCCTCAATGGGGAAAAACTGAAACCATTCCAATTAAAGTGCGGAACCAGGCAAGGATGCCCACTCTCTCCACTCCTTTTCAACATAGTTCTGGAAATCCTAGGTAGGTCAATAAGACAAGAGAAAGACATAAAAGGAATCCGAATAGGGAATGAAGAAATAAAGTTATCATTATACGTGGATGATATGATTCTCTATGTAGAGAACCCAGAAAAATCAACAG
>PVHY01000043.1:183550-239573 GCA_004024945.1 Uropsilus gracilis
ATCAACACGCAAAAATCAACAGCATTCATATATGCAAAGAATCAATCAGAAGAAGAAGAAATTAGAAAAAACACCCCATTTACCATTGCACCAAAGAAAATCAAATACTTGGGAATTAACCTAACAAAAGACGTAAAAGACCTATACAAAGAAAACTATAAAACATTCTTAAAAGAAATAGAAGATGATGTAAAAAAAAATGGAAAGACATTCCCTGTACATGGATTGGAAAAATCAACATCATCAAAATGGCTATATTCCCAAAGGCCATCTATAGATTCAATGCAATTCCAATAAAGATCCCAATGGCATATTTTAAAGAGATAGAACAAAAATTACTGAAATTCATATGGAACAACAAAAGACCCCCGAATAGTCAAAACCCTTTTGACAAACAGAAGAGAGAATGGAGGTATTACTATTCCAGACTTCAAACTGTACTACAAAGCCATAATACTTAAAACAGCATGGTACTGGTACAAAAACAAACAGACCAATGGATCAGAATTGAATATCGGAAATAAAACCACACATATACAGTCAATTAATCTTTGACAAAGGGGCAAAAAACATACCCTGGAACAAGGATAGCCTCTTCAGTAAATGGTGCTGGGAAAACTGGATCAAAACTTGTAAAAAAAATGAACCAGGATAACACCCTCACACCCTGTACAAAAATTAACTCAAAATGGATAAAGGACCTGGAAGTGAGACCTGCAACCATAAAATACATAGAAGAAAACCTGGGCAAAACCCTTCATGTTTTCATATTCTTTAAATTTTTTAAAACATTGTTGTTTATTTTTTCACAGTATCTCCTCTCAGATATGGTTTTCCTAACACTAAAGTGCACACAGACCTCCACCATATTGCATCACTCCTCCACCATTGTTCTCTGCTTTCCCTACCTACCGCCTCCTCTCCTGAGTGTAGTAGATCTAAGATGTGGTTTGAGGGTGGAATGTAGACTGACCCACCCCTATGAAAGGAAGTGTGCAAGATTCTTCAAAAGACTGAAAATAGATTTACCAGGTGACCCAACAATCCCACTTCTAGGTATCTATCTAAAAGCACAAAAACACAAATTTGAAAGGAAACCTGCACGCACACATTTATTGAAGCATAAAACATATGGAGGTTCAAAGTTGTACTCCCTAAATTATATAATTATGTGAATGATTGCTAAATTAGTAAAATTTGAGAAAAAATTAAGTATTAATACAATGGTATATTGTTCAGTAGTAGCAGTTAAATATTGATACATGTTAGACCTTAAAGACTTGCTAAATGAAAGGTCATATAATCTTTGATTCCATTTATATTAAATATCTCAAGAAGGAAAAGCTACACACCAGAAGCATACTAATAGTTACCAGGGGGTTGAAAGGAGAAGGGGATATATGAAAGAGGTGGAGTATCCTTTTGGGGGTGATGAAAAATGTCCTGAAATCAGTGGTGATGATTGCATACTAAAAATCACTGGAGAAAAATAAATTACGAACTAAAATTAAAAAAAAAATAAAAACCACTGAATTGCATACTTTAAATGTGTGAATTCTATGGTATGTGAAGTAAATCTAAATAAAGGTGTTAAATATTTTTAAAATATTCTGAAATAGATATTCTATTTAATAACTTGGGGGAGTGTTCTCAGGAACCACACCTGTAAGAAAGTGAGAGGCGGGAACTAGGGGAGGGGAAGAACTTAAGTTGCAATACTTCAACCCATTCCAAGCAAAACCAGACACATTTAGTAGAGGACAGATCTCATATTCAATAAAGAACAGATAACTCAGCCAGGCATGGTGGCATGTGCCTGTAATCCCAGCTTCTTGGGAGGCTGAGGTTAGGGATCATTTGAATCCATGGATTCGAGACTACCCTGGGCAACGTGGTGAGACCTACTCTCTTAAAAACAAGCAAACAGTTCACCTGTGGGAGGTGAGCTATTCCTGAGGACATACTCAATCGCAGCATTTGCAGATACAAGGTGATTAGCTATTCCAAGTATTTAGTATGAGCAAGTTGAATTTATTCCTGATTACTAGTGTGGTTTTATTAAGAAGGCTACCATTGAAATCTTCTGCATCAATGAACTTTGAAAGTATATTAAAGTTAAATAATGCTGAAAAGAAATTTGCTAAATCTGCTAACTCACCATCTATTTCTAACATATCTATAGTTTTATATGTTATAGCTGTGACTAGATCATATTCTGTTTAAAAATAGAAAAAGTAACTGATGCTTGCTGACTATCAAATGGGAATGATGAAGGCAGAATTCAAAAGGAGCCTATAATTCTGAAACCTGGATTCTTGACTAGTATCTTCTAATGCAATAAGCTTTATGAACTAGAGAGAGAACCTGACGTAGTCTTTACAGGAGACCTGTGGTCAAAAGACCTGCCAGGGAGGGAGCCATTTCTTAAGGGTTGGGCCTAGTTTTGTAAGACTGAATGTTTGAATGTGGTTCTGGTTCACATATTCATTGAGGAGTAATCTCAGGATGCTGAACTCATGCTTTGGTTGCTAAGATTTTGATGGAGCAGAATGATGTATAGGGCACAGAAGGCCCTGATCCATTGTAGACAACATTCACTGAGTCCAGACGCTCTGAAACTGTGATGTGTTTCACCACTAGTAATCTTCTTGAAAATGCAGATATCCAGGTTCCACTCTGACATATTCAATAGAGAACAGAACTCACTGTCTGGTTGGCTAGGCAGGATAAGGGCAGGATAAGGACAGTGGATAACTGGTAGACTCCTGCAAATAGTGTTAACTAAGGCACTCCAAGGAAGATTATTTCTTGCTACAGAGATTGGAGTAGCCTAGATCCTTAAATTTAGAGAGCTATGGTGCATAAACTGAACCAAGATTTTGTCTGGTTGCTCCGTTGCTTCAAGTTGGGAGCTACATTATTAGCCCAAGGAACAAACTTTCATTTTGTGAGATTCAATGAATGTTTTGGCTCTATTGATAAAAATAATCTGTCTACCTTGAATGCTGGTCAAATAATCAAGAAAAATAGGGTTTAAGTAAAATTCATCCCAAACTTTTCCATATACAATACCATTATTTTATACTTAAATGACCACAACCCCAGATGTGATACAATATGGCTCTGAGCCCAAATAAATGTAGAAAGAATCATAAACAAATTTACATAAATGAGATAGCCAATTTTCTGTCCCTATCTTTGGCATCTTTATGTTCTAGGTCAAAAACACTTCATTTTTAATAGAAGAAAAATGGTTTTGGGTCTTATTTTCTACAGTTACACAACAGTCACCATTTTATATGAAGCATGAAAACCAATTCCAGTCTTAAAGTACTTATCAACAAATCACAAAATTTTCACTGTTTTTTTGTTATTACCCTTTTCTCTTTGTGTATTGCAAAGGTAATAATAAAATGAAAAATAAAGAATAAATTAAGATAAATGATCATTTCTACTGTAAATTTTTAGCAGTGCAGGAAAACTTGATTCTTAATTTTTTTGAGTGTTTTCTAGATGTATGAATGTGCTCAAATTCTTTGAAATAAAGATTGCAGTGTTTGAAAATTTTAAGTTAATTTTTTATGTGTCAAAGGCAGAATATTGGCTTGTTGTTACTCTGAATTTCTTTGAAATTACAAATTCTACTGGAATAAGAATCTATTTGTTGGTTGTTCTCTAAACCTCATTATACTTTGTAACATACAATAAAAATATATTTAGTAAATGCTGAGATAAGAGATTCTGGAATTCTTCAAAGTAAAATTTTAACTCCTGATAATCATTCTCAGGGATTTTGACAGACTATATTCTACTTTTGTGCTGGGTGATATCTATACACAGCTTACTTATAAACTGGGAACAAAGAGGTAAAAATACAGAAATTTGCTGAAAGAAATTTTGTTTTGTTTTGAAGTGTTACTTTGTATGCCCCACAACATGACAGCTGGTCCTAAAAGTATTAGTTGTTTCTTAAGCGAAATGCTCAAATTGCTCTGTAGGAATAATGTGAAAAACCAAATCTTTTTTTGTTCTTAGAGTAAATGAACTAATGACTAGTAAAGAAACATCTGGAACAAACTGACAGAAATTTCTTATGTTAAATGATAGCACATTTAAGCATAAAGATTTATATTTATTGCATTCTTCTCCATATGTACCAGCTTTTTCCCACTGTAGAAATTTATAGCCATTTTTTTGAGGTTTCTGCTTTTTCTAGAAAATATTAGAATTCTCTTGTGATATCTATAAATAAGCCAAACAAAACAAAAAACACTTTTAATTTCAAAGGATTTACACATAATTTAGCATTTCTGCTTGTTACCACCTTAGTCCTGCTAATTGGGCAGCTTGATAAAAGTGAAAATTAAATTTTCTCAAAAAAGCATAGAAACACCAATCTCTTACTAGACCTTTTCTCTTTTTCATACCTTAAGGGACCATACTGCTCACAAAAATCTTTGAATCCATAGCATACAGAATTGTTTACCCCACCTCCTGAAGGTGATGGCAATGCCTGGGGAGAGGATAGAAACAGTTTCTAGCTTTTGAAGGGTTAATGTTAAGAGTTCAATCATATATTTGATCTTTTGCTTTTAGCAATTTTCATTACCAATTATCACGGATAGGTGATGACAGAGCAGAGAAACCAAAGGGAGATAATGTTGAAAAATAAAAGTGCCAATTGATATGAATAGTGCTAGGAATACGCTACTTTGCTTCCAAAGAGCAGTGTCACATGAACTGGAGAAGGCCTTTTCATTTTGGCACACATTTGTGGAACCACAGTTGGACAGAAACCCCCAATTGTGCAGAAAGGACACTTGAGGTTCCCTCTGAATGGTAAGTGTCTGTGCCCCTAAACACCCAGCCTTGGGGTGAGAACTCACAGCTTGATTACATTTCCCCACATAGGAAGGTGGAGACGACTGATGGAGATGCCCCAAATAGGGTATTCAGCCTTTTGTATGCCTACCTTTCCAAAGGGAAAAATCTTACTTTTTGGAAGAATGTCAGTGTAAGTTTATGTGACCTTGGAAGTGAGGCAAAGGCATCTGCCCATTAATATGGTACAGGGAGCAATGAGCCTGCTTCATATTCCCCACTGGGCAGTTTATTTCCCTTTTTTGATGATGGCCCAAAACTTCTGTTTTTATATGATGGTTAAATCACCTATAATAGTGTGTGGCAAAACTGGGAGAACTAGAACATGTTTGGAAATTGGGAGACTGAATGTAAAAGGGATTCACCACTTTCCATGTCTATGTGTTGAAATAACAGAGTTGCAGACGTGTAAGGATGTTGGTAGGCATAACAACAGGTACAGAGGCTGGAACTCTTCAGCCATGAACCACTTTGCAGATATGCCTCATTAAGGGATCACTGTTAGAGCAACATTACAGACCTCTTGTTTAGATTTATCGCAATGGAGGGTTCTTTCTGGGACACATTTCTAGTCAAAAAAATAGAAAGTATACTGTAGGTTTTGTAAAGAACCTTTGTTCTTTACAAAGGTTCTTTACAAAAGAACAAAGGTTCTTTACAAAACCTACAGTATAAAATAGATCTTCTTCCTACCTCTCATTGATTAACTTGTGACCAGGAAATTTATCTGGTAGTGTCTCATGTACTCTGTAAGAAATTAATATAAAAATAGATGAGAATTCAACTTCAAATCACAAACCAGTGATTATTGTAAATGTTCCAAAGTCTCTGTTAACATGAGACAGTATAAACTTTGATAGCTTTTAGGTTTCCTGAGATATTTCAACAGTATACTTCTAAATCTTGATATCTGATTGCAAGATGGGATCTTGAAAGGAAACACCTTTATAACATTAACATTGAAGTTTGATTTCCTGAACTCAGTTCAAAGGATGAATCAAAATGCTATTGGTATCCTGAGAAAACCAGGTTGAACTCAGGTTGAATTGTAGTGAAGAATACCTGATGCATTTTATTACTAGAAGTGGTAGAGAAAGGATGACTCCATCCTGAACCTTTCTAAACCAAATAAATGGTATCTAAAACAATAGCCCAATAACCCTGATCTTTGACTTCTGGCATTAAAGAATTGTTCATTGACATTGACAATAAACTGTTCTCTGAGAACATGGAGAAATACTAGACAAAAGAAATAAATATTGGTTTTAAGATGTAAGTACCGAGGCTTCAGACATCGAGACACTGGAGGTAAGAGAGAAGGGAAGGGCACAGATAGATGTTAGTAAAAGTGTTTCTCAAGCTAGAGAGACACTGCATGATGATTAATGTATCAACGTATCAGGAATCCATGCAATTTTTAATTTGTAAACAACTGATAATATGGCCTCAGATTCAAAATAAATAAAGACAAGTGGATAAGACAAACAGAAAAATCCACAATGGAAGATGGCAATACACTTTTCTCGGTAACAAATAGAACAAGCACACAAAAGAAACCCAGAGCGTTACAGAATTTGAGTCACAAAATTAACAACATAGTTTGAGATGTGACAATAGAGTATTGTATTTTTTTAAATGTAGTTATCTGTTGAAGACAAATATGGAAGTGAAAAAAAAATGACCATGGGGATCATAACCATAGATAAATAATAGACATGGGAAATGGATTGGAAAAAGAAAGCTCTGACCAGATGTTATGATCTGGATTTTGCCACAGTTTCAGACAAGATAAGAAAACAATAATCAGGCAGCACAAAGAGAAATAATTTCAAAACATAATTTTCACAACTTAGTTCTCATATTGTTTCCAAAAAATTAAAGAGCCTGACAACATCAGATGAGAATGGGCGCATTCAGGGTGGTATGGCCATAGACAGGAGCCTGACAACATCAAGCACCTAAAATAATCTTATTAAAACTCAATAATATTTTAGCATCTATGTATATTTGCTGATCTGAAAGCATTATAGATGCAAATCTATAAAACAGGACTTTTCTGTCTCTTGTTATTTATGCCCTGTTGTGATATTTTGCAATCACTTCAGTTTTTCAGTGAAAGCTAATATGTAATTGGAAATATTATGAATAAGTAATTTAGACTCACTGCAAATAAATAAATAAATATAAAATTCTGAGTGGGTCAAGCCCTTTGTAGTATCCTAGTTAAAATATGCTTACCTACATACAGTAATATTCAGATCCCACTTCCATGTTAGGTGTCTGGGGGAGGTTCTCCCCCACTCTGCAACAAGCAATTCTCCTACACCCTCTGGGTGTCCCACAACTCAACGCCATTCTGACACTATCTACCCAGAGAGAGCATCAAATTCTAAGCGTGGAGTGCTCACTCCTACTAAACTTCCCTCTTACTTCAGATGCTAATCGTAAGTCCAAGTTGTTAATGGTGCCTCTGCTGGAATGTGGGTTTGACTGCTTTGAATGTGGGTTTGGTGAGTTAGCATGACTCACCAATAATATAACAGATCACACAAATCTTTAAATATCATTATCAAATCATTTTAACAGCTTCCAATCGGGAATATATTTTCAAATTAAATTTAAGCCAATCATTTTTAATTGCTTCTAACAGAACCTCTGTCTAGATTCGGGAAGTTCTGGGGATGGGGGGCAAAGCGTGGAGGAGCCCAATGGGCTATGGTGGAGGCTAAGTGTGCTTTGGTGGAGGGTGTGGTGTGGAGCATGTACCTGAAGTGTGATTTTATACTTCTAAATAGCATACAGTGCTATAAACTGGTATTGGCTCAAAAATAAAATAAAATAAGAGAAAAGAAAAAGGACACAAGCACATTTCTAGAACTAAGGGTGGGGTTATTCCAGTAATGAAATATTTCCATTCCCGTTGCAGAGGTTAGTAAGTAACTTCTGTTTCTGAGTTTTTAAAACAGCATATTCATATGTATTGTGTAGTTATATATAAAATAACAATGGACTCATGTTTGTAAACAGGTATCATGTACTTTTTTCTTATCCACATGAATATGTGTAGAAATATTTGAACACTAAGAAGAACATGAGACAGTTTTTTTGTAGGGCTGGACTGTCTGGCATTCCTGGCTTCACACTAAATGTGTGATCCTCTGTCATTCGAACAACAAAAAATGTACCAACAAGTAAATTTCCAGAATTCTCCGTAAAGGGCAGTACTGTCCTATCAAGAAACACAGAGTTAGCATATTTTAAGTACTGGGATAGTCCTTGCGTTGGTCATTAAGTAGACTTGTGTCAAAACATTTAGTTTTAGTTCCTCTCTTTGAAAACCAAAATAGAATAATTTGTCTTATTTCCATATAAACAGAGAATGTCAAGCAAATGAGCCCCAAACTGCAGAGAGAGGGGTAATGATTTAAGGGCATTAGCTCATATGAAAACACTGTGAGCACATGTGACTTTTTCATAACAAAATAATAGCACACTAATTATAATTTAGTCAGGACTTATTTGGTGCCAGGCTCTGTGACTATTGTTTTAAAATTTGATTTTTAATTCTCTCATCAGCTCAATGTGAGGTGAATAGTGCTAACCTCTTTTGAGGAAAGCTGTAATTCTTGAAATTTGCCTGCTGAGTGCTTTGAACCTATTGGCTAGCTTCCAAGTAGGCAGGCTCCCTGAGGATAGGGCTTTTGATCTGTGTCTAAGGGTGATCATTCTGCTCAGATCTAGGAAATACACACTGTTGAGAGCACAACCAATGTCATCTATGGTGATTTTCTACTCCACTGTACCTTAAGATTTTAATTTTCTGAAATATTTTATGTGAAGTTTCTATTTCATTAAAGTCCCTCTCAGTTTTCAAAGTTGAGCTATTAAAGTTGTGCCAACTACTTACTTTCTGAGCATTTTGTCAGATGTTTCACATTCTTGGACTGGTTAAAAGGTTTGTTTTCATATAGGAATAATTAAACTCTTTCTGTAACTGATTATTTCTGTAAATAGATAGAAATTGCTATTTTGAGATCAGTGATTTATACAGAAATTTGGAACATCAGCATATTGGAAAGAAAAGCGCTATTTAGTCTCAATATTTGTTGGAGAAAATGATGTCTTTGTTAATTGCTGTCATTTGAAAATGAAATGTCATTTCCCCCCCTAAATTTATAATCTGTTTATAAATTAGTGAAGGTGACATTTGGAAATGGAATGTGTAAGATGAGGCAAAAAAGAATAGGTTATTTTGACTTCAGTGTACTGTGTAATGGCATTAGAAAATAACTGCAAAACTACTTTTAGAGTTTCATTAAAGTTTTGGCAATGATAGTCTTCACACATTTATTGGTTTGCAACAGGTACTGTATTCAAAAAAATGTTCATTTTTTAAACTTGAAATGACATTGTATTGTAGCATAATTTAATTTTCACATATGTATTATTGAGAAGCACCAGGTCCATATCCATATAATACACTAAATTCACCTCTGGAAGTCCAACTTGATCCTGTACAATATACCATATCCCTTTTGTCCCCATTTGCCCTCTTGTCTTCTCACCCCCTTTCTACTTTCCGTATGGTAACCACTTATTGGTCAATAGTACAATAGATTATTGTTGTTTTAATTAGTTCATCTGTTTATTTTCTTTATAATACAATTATGAATGAATCATAATTCATTTTTGTTTGTCTTTATTCAGAATATTTCACTAGAAATAATATAGTCAAGGTCGATTCTTGTTTTAAATGAGGGGATGACACTTTTTATAGCTGAATACTATTCCATTATGCACCACATCAATTGCTTAACACTTCAGTTGTTTCCAGTTCCTGGTTATTGTAAATATTGCACTACACTTTAGGATGCATATATTTCTTCAATTAGTGCTTTTTTTTAGATTTAGACCCAGAGGTAAGATAGCTAGATCATATGGGAATGCTATTACAATTTTTTTGAGGAATCTCTGTACTACTTTCCATAAGGTCTTTCCAATTTCCATTCCCATTAATAGTGTGTATAGGTTCCACGATCTGTACATTCTCTGCAACACTCATTTCTTGTCATTTATATAATTACTATTCTCATAATTGTGAGGTGATATCTCATTATTGCTTTGTTTTGCATTTCACTGGTAATAAGAGATGATGAGCATCTTTTCATCTGTATGATCTATGGGTCATCTGTATATCTTTTTTTGAAAGTTGTTTAATTGGATTCACTGCCCATCATATTGTTTATCTTTTTATTGTCAGCTTTATAAGTTTTCATGTATTTTGATAAGTATCCCTTTTGTGAATATGTGATGTGCAAATATCTTCTCCCATGCAATAGGGCAACTTTGTTTTCATGAAAGTTTTTTTTCACTGTACAGAAGCTTATTATTTTCATATTGTTCCATTTGGTAATTTCTGCTTTTGTTTTTCTTCCCATTGGAATTGAGTCCCCAAACACATCTGTATTTCTAATGTCAAGGAATGTATGGTCTTTGTTTTCTTCTATGTATTTTTTATGGTTTTAGGTCTTGCATCCAAGTCTTTAATCTATTTTGAATTAATTTTTGTAATGGTGTGAGATAGTAATCTAGTTTCATTCTTTTGAATGAGGCTGTTTGGTTTTCAACTATTTATTGAACAAATGTCCTTGCTCCATTGTAAACTTTTGACTCTTTTGTAGTAAATTAATTAACCATATGTATATGCTTTTATTTCTGAGCCCTCAAATCTGTTTTATTGGTCTGTTCATGTGTTTATTATCTAATAATACACTGTTTTAATTATTATCACTTTGGAGTATAGTTTGAAGTTTGGGAGCATGAGATCATAATGTTTGTTCTTTTTTCCACAGGATAATTGTTGCTATCTATGGTCTTTTGTAGTTCTAAGAAAATGTCATGATTTTTTGGGTTCAATTTCTTTGGAGAATATCTTTAGGATATTGGTAGAGATTCTATTGAATCTAATGTAGCACTAGATAATCTAGTCATTTTAACAATGTTGATCCTTCCCATGTACAACCACAAAAAAACTTTCTACTTCTGTGTCTTCTAACTCATTCAACAATGTCTTTTAGTACTTATCGTATAGATTTCACTTCTTCATTAAAGTTATACCAAGGTATTTAATCTATGTTTTGAAAGATTTTTTTTTGAGGGGGGGGAATTTCTCTTTCTGCTAGTTCATTAATTGCATATAGAAATTCAACAGATTTTTTGTATAGCAATTTTAGTCTGCTAACTTACTATAATCATTTATTATTTCTAGTAGATTTTTACTGGCATCTTTGGGATTTCCTATGTATATAACCATGTAACCTACAAGTAGATATTCTAATGTAGGTGCTTTTTATATTATTTTCTAGCCTAATATTTTTGCTAAGATTTCCAATGCTATTAATAGTGATAGGAGTGGGATTCCTGTCTTGCTCTTAATTAGAGAAAAAGATTTCAGGTTTATTCCATTGAATATAAAGTTGGCCATTTGTCATATCTTGCCTTTATTATATTGAGGAATATTCCCTATCTATCAATTCTGTTGCAGGTTCTTATCTTAAAAAAGTTTTAAATCTTGTTATATTTTCTGTCTACATCTATATATACATTAGAATACATTAGAATATACACATGTATAATATACATAAGTACATAAATATATATAATGTATATATATATACATTAGAATACATTAGAATATTATATGATACTTGTCTTCCCTTTTGTGGATGGGGTGTATTTTATTTATTGACTGTATATGTTGAACCATCTTTACTTCCCTGAGGGAAATCTCATTTGGTCATGATGTATTTATTCTTTTAATGTTTAATTCATATTTCCATATCTTTTATTGAGAATTTTTGCATCCGTGCTCATTAGAGATAAATGACAGTGATGTCCTTTCTGGCTTCAGAATCAAGGCAATACTGACTTTATGGAATGTGTTTGGAATTTTCCCCTACTTTTGAAGCGTATCAATTCTTCATTGAAAACTTGGTATAATTCACTAATTTAATGATATGATACTGGGATTTTTCCAGGGGAGGGGAAGTTTTTGATTATATAATAATAAAAGAATCAGTGTAATGGGAAGATAAAGCACTTGACAGTGTATATGCACCCAATATAGCATCACAGCAATATAAAGAACAAATATTAATAGACTGAAAGGAATTATTCAGGAATGTCAACTCCACACCTACAATAATGGGCACATCATTGATACAGAAAACCAGCAAGGAACTAATGATCTTACCTAAAGAATTGGATAAGATGGGATATATATATGTATAAAATTTTCTACCTTAATGCACCAGAATACACTTTTTTTAAGTCTAATTTGAAAGGTATACATTTTCAAAGAAGGGCCATTTGTTGGTTCATGAAACAAGTATCAATAATTTTATGAGAATCGAAATTATATAAGACAGTTTTTGGATAATAATAATAATAATATGAAACTAGAAATCAAAAGAATAAAGAGAAGAAAGCCAATTCTTTTGGAATAAGTAACCTACTACTGAACAACTATTGGGTCAGTGAGGAACTCAGAGGTGAAGTATTTGAGATAAATGTAAATAAAGACATGACATCATCAATGAGATGTAACAAAATCAGTAGTAAGAGTGAAGTTTCTTCTGGATACAAGAAGAAATACAAATAATAAATCTAAGCTCAGACCTAAAATAACTAGAAAGATAAGAAAAAAATAAAACCAAAAGTCAGTAGGTAAAGTTAAATAATGAATAAAAAAAAACCAAAAAAAGCCAACATTAACAATACAGAGTTCAGAAAGACAAGCAAAAAGATCAACAAAACCAACAATCATATCTTTGAAAAGACTTACAAAATAGACCAAATTTTAGACAGCCTCACAAAAAAGAAGAGCAAGAAAACAAATTATATGTGAAGAGGCCTCCTGGGGCATTCCAGGTCCTGCGGCATAGACCATAGCTCCAAAGCTGGTAGGCAGGCAGAGCCTTGCTCCACTGCAACTGTGGGGACCTGGGACTTGGGGGAAATGGGCCAGGAAAACCAATAACAGTCCTTCTGATGTCTGGGGGCAGAGATGTCCTGGTGTGCAGGCATTCAGCGGCAGAGCAGTTCCCCCTCTGGTGCACTTCCAACCTCTAACACACTTTCACAGGAATGAGAGGAAAAGCAAATCTGCTGCAAACATGTAAGAGGAGAATAAAGACCCTGGATACATTAGTCACCTGGGTGAGACCCATACAGAGCATGATCTGAATCATAAGAAACAAAACTGTAAATTTAAGTAAAGAGGTGACCTACCACAGAGCTGCACCTGCAATGTTTCAGGGGCAAGGGAACCAAACCCCTGATGCAGTGACGCATCAACACCAGCAAAGCAATCCCCTACCACAAGGGGTGAGAAAAGCCATAGAGATGGGTCTGTGGCCCCACTCAGAGCTGGATCTTCCAGCCACCTGATTTTGTCCCCACTAGGGGGCCTTTCTACTACAAATGACTGGGAGTTGTGAGCCTAAACCCAGGTGCCAAAACAATAAGATTAGGAAGCAACAAATGGAGCATGCATGGGATTGGAGGAGATAGTCAGCATGAATGAGGAGGCATGAAACCCTGTAATCAAACAGATCTGGAGGAAAGGAGACAATCACCTCCATCAAAGAAAGTGCTACAACCAAGAAACCAGGATAGTAGCTCCACATACTCATGTATTTCAGACATGCTCAGATTAGCTACCAGCTATCAAGGACACTGCACCAGAAAAGAAAGAGAACAATGGACCAAACACCAATCAATGACTTGCAGGGAAAGGGTGGTGGGAGCTAACAGAGGGGGGGAAGTGGAGAGGGGAGGAAAGGATGGGTCATAACTATGCAAATAAGACCAAGATTTTATGCAGAAAATAAAATTAAAAAAAAAAGAACAAATTGTATATGAAACAAAGGGAAAATTGCAGCATATACTATGGAAATACAAAGGGTATACAGAAATACATAAGATGGTATTATAAACAAATATAGGAACAAATTAGGAAAAATGCCAAATGCTTGGAAAAACACAACACTGTAAGAATGAATTAGGGTTTAAAAAAAAAAACCAGGAAACTTGAACATATCAATAGTAAACAAAAAAAAAATTCCTTTTAAATATAAGAAGTTTTTAACCTTATCTCTAGCATATCTCTCTCATGATGAGAGGTACTTATATTAAAAAACAAGCAAGCAGCAACAAATTATAGTCATTTTATTATTCTCATCTATATTTTGGGGAAAATAGAAGTTAATGAGAAGTGGAAGTTGATAACACAGACTTTCTCTTTGAACTATTAAAAAAATATTAAGAAACTAGGCACACAGTGTTTTCTGGTGATAAAATCTAACACTGTTGCCTCAGTTCAGTCTAATCTTTAATGAGTAAGAAAATAAGATTGCCAGGATCTGCATTCCAAATGCTAAAATAATTCAAAAGTCAGGGTCTTTTGCTAATATGTTTGTAGGTGGAATTATCAGGAACCCAAAGAGAAACTAGTCTAAATATCTGTGTGTGTAGGACTGGAAAAGAAGTTTTATGAATAACAAAGAGCTTTCTAAGCATCAGAAATGCATATAGAAAAAGTGTGCTGCTAAATGGTGTGCATGGCATAACCTAATCCTCTGAAAACGTTCACCATGGCTGCATGTAGGGCATGTTGGCACAGAAAGTGCCTCTTTTGGGATCTGGTCTCCAAGTACTGTTTTGGTTTCAGACTGTCCCTTAAATTATTTGATATGTATAAACATTCAACATAAAGCTGACAGATATAAATTAATGTAGTACATTTTTAATTTAGGGGACAAGCTGGAAATGGAGGCTAAAATCTAAGAGGTTGATTTAAAAAAAGTGATGTACCTTTAAATGTTGGAAATATTTTAGGGAAGATTCTGTAGAAAACAGAGCCAGCAGAAGCAGAAGCGTATGCTTCAAATCATCTTTAGGGAGTGCAATCTCAGGGAAGTGGTCGTGAAATAGGAAACAGGAAACAAGGCCAAGAAGGGAGGGTAAGGACAGGAAGTGCTTCACTGAGTGGCCAAATTTGATATTGAAAACAATATCTCAATATCCCTCACAGGAATATTTTCTGAGAGACCACAAAATCTACTGTATTTTAGAAGTACAGAGTGTTGGAAAAGGGGAAGAATTTATCTCATAATCCCCGTTTCCCATTAGTCAAAATATTGGTCAGGGTGTTAACTATTCACATATTAATTTCACATGTTCAGAGTACACATGCCTGAAAATTAAGAGGGTCCTCAGCTCCTCATGCTTTAACAGCAGCAGTGACTTTAGGGAGATGTGTGTTAGGGTAAAGGCAAGGCACTGGGCTTGTGCCAGGAAAGCAAATATAAAAACAAGTAGCTAAGGGGCCTAAAGGTAGGTGTTGTCAAGAGAGTCTAAGATGGCAAGTATATGAATCTTGAGATGGGGAGGAAACCCAGCTCTTGAATGCCTACCCCCTCAACATGAGTCAGGATAAAATTCAGTTAACACTGTGCAGATAGAGTCTCATGAGAAGACAGACTGTAGTTGAGTGCAATTTAGGCAACAGGAGAAATAACAGGTCCTCATTCTATTCCTGAGCAGATGAGGATCTACTTTATTGGTACAGTATTAAGATGGATTTGATAAAAAGAAGTTCGAGCTGGTGGACATTAAGGAAGGGTATTAATGCAGTAAGAGGAAGTCCAGAGTTGATGGATTTAACAGTTGTATCATGTTCAAACTGTCTGCTTTCAAGTAAGCTACCATCTGCCCAGATTTTTTCTCCCTTCCCTTTTTTTTTTTTTAGAAATAAAGTCATATGTAATATGTTCCAACATCATATTTTCCCCCTATTTCTCTTTATGTAATAGCATTGACACCCTACGGCACAAAATTCAACTGTTTTGTCAGCTGTTTCACAACTTCATAAAAAAGTTGTCAACTTCTCAGCTAGAAAAATTAGTTGGGTTCTCATTTATTTCTTCCCTGTATTTTCCAGTCAAACACATCAACATTTTGTGGTCCTTTATTTGTCATAGTTCCTCTTCCTGTATCATATTTTGTGCTTTCAGAATTCTTGCTTGCAAACAATGGCGAAAATGGCTAACAAGCAGAAATTGAACCTATTAAGTGTGTACCTAGGTTACAGAATTATGAGAAGCAGGGAAAACAACCAGGGCTGGAGCCTTGACAGGGAAAGCATGGCTAAAATTCTGCTATGGCATGGACTGCTTAGTATCTCATAGCAAGTAACAGCACCAACCTCCACATGCCCCCATGTACCTGAACCGATTATCCCTACCAGACTCTTGCCCATGATGAAAAATGTTCCCCACTTTTGAGTAATGATTTATCATCACTATCTTTGCTGAAAATTTAAAAGTTAATAATAATTGCATTTCAATAATGGAGAGCTTTACAATAGACTTGATTTTTTTTTCAGTTTCTTTTGTGTCTAAAGACTTGGTTTTTCAAATAATGAATCTAAAATTTTATTGAAAAGCAAACTTAATTATTATGTGCGTTGTTTGCCTGTTGGTGTTTCACTGCAAACGATAGATATTTTCTCCCCATTGGTTTTACTTCAGCTTTAATCAAATATAGTCAGATAATTTAAATTTTCTGCAGAGTATTTGGTATGTTTTCTGACAACTAAATGAATAAATTTATTGAGTGTACATAGCTTGAAATTTTCTGGTGATAGGGCTTTATTGATTTGCTTTTCTATAATTAAATCAAATAAGCTAACATTTCTAGGTACCCTAGCAGGGAGAACATGACTTTAACATTTATTGGACTGGATTTGTTATTTTGTGAAATTGTGCTGATGAACACACTGAACCATGCAAGATGAGATATGAAATGTAATAAACCTCACATATTATCCACAGAGCAAAATCTACTTTTATCTAAGCTGTCCAGATTTTTTAGCACCAGTTGAGGAGGAAAAGGCCTGAGTAATGGTAGCTTATATTACCCGCACAAGTGTGATTACAGCTAGAAAAAATGGATTCTTTTCAGCCTAAAAGCTCTGTTCTCTGAGGAACCTCAAAACTGTGACTATATTTTACAGATGCTTTCAATGTATTTAGTTAAAGAAAAACAGTAGAAGTCAATCAAAAGTTTAATTTTGGAAATGGGATCTATAAGACATACATGAACAAAACATTTGACTGACTTTTTAATCCTTTAGCCAGCCTTTAAGATTTAAGTTGAAACAGTCAAAGGTTTTCGTAAATGCTGTATTACTCCACTGAGATGAACTTTGGGGTTTTGAAAAGGAATAAACCAGAACACAGAGGACTATAAAGAATTTCTTACATTCACAAAGTTAATTAGCAGGATCAATGACTAGATTATTTTGTTTTTTATAATGTGTAAGGAAACAATCCTGCACCAGGCCCTTTGCCATAACCACAGAATTGCATAAATTAGGCTGTTTGCTGACTTGATTCTGCTAAATTTATATAAGAAAAATTCAATCTAAATAAACCTAGAAACATAGTCTCTCTTTTTTTAATCGAGGAAAAAGACCAGGGCTTAAAAAGTGGTGTATTGAAACTGGATGTCATTTATACATGAAATTTATTGATGGTATCACTGCCTGATTGCAAACAATGTCCTACAACAAAATCAAAGGAGCTTGTCCTCTTTCTACCTGTACAGTCAGTACCGAAGGAACAAATAGGGTCAGTTTGCAGGGCAGTCGTTGCTGTTTATGAGCATTATTAAATGAGCCCTTCTGGAAAAGTTGCTTGTTCCTGGAGATACTTCAAAAGAGCCCATGACAGCCTATGAGATACAGGTTTCCTCCAGAACCTTAAAGGGTTTTGGAAATGACCTGAATTTCTGTACAAGACAGTAATGAAACTAGCTGGATTAGATCCGTTACAGACTCACTGAAGCCTGTGGCTCTTGACCTTGTAAAGATCAGGTGCTGCTTTTCACATGCCTGACACTGTAATCCTAGTTGAGGGGTACAGATTGGGGGTGACCTGTGATTTTCATGTTTCCTTTTGATCTTTCAATCCCTCTCATTTGCTACCCTTACACATGTGTGTTTAGCACAGTAACTGTCCCTGCACCTTCCCTAGAGAGCTGTCCACCTGCTCTCTGCCAGCCACCCCTTTGAAGTGACAGGCTTCATTTCAAAAGGTGCCCACATCTTCCCTTCCCCCCTTACTCACTTCCTTTCTGTCCCACTAAAGACACACTCACATACACAAACACAGAGGAAGGGCTAAAAAGAGATTTCTTACAGTCATTATTAAATTAAATTGGGTTCCTGTATTATATGATCACCTGAGAGTCGTTTATAAGTACAAACATATGCCACATAATGATGATATAGCACAAAATATTTATTAGCATTTTAAGTGATAAGGACAGTTATGAAATTCATTTGGATACATACATAATTTAAAATTATTTCAACGATTTTCATAACATTTCATTACTTGTTAAATGACCACAAACATTACTTGATCTATGTCTTATTTAATATAATATTTGAAGGCACAAAATCATAGTTTCACCACTTCTAAAAATCAACTGGGATAAAAGCACAGATCAAGTTTACTTTTTTCAAAAAGACCTACCCCTTAATTTAAAGCAGAATGCAAAACCTAAAAATAATGCTCAAGATTATGTCACCTGGATATTTCCAATATTGCTTTACATTTTTTTTTCCATTTTAAAGCATGTTCTCATAAAGGATTAATGAAATTCTATAGTCTTCTTTCATTTTGTTTGCTTGGGTCAGTTTTCTAAAACTCTAGGATCTTAGATGTCCTCAATTATAAAATGAGGATAACGATTACTCATTAATAGATTTGGATATGACTAGTACTATAAAACTAATAGAGTACAGGATTCCTTCATAGGCAGGAAACATGATACTGATTGGAAAGTAAAATGGAGGACAACTGACTCCCCTTTCCTATCCAGGAGATAGAGAGCCTGTGGAGCAGGCTCTGGTAAGCTACTTCCTCTGATTACAGTTAGCAGCTCCAATTCCCCTAGGTACAAGCACAAAAAAATAGCATTTATCACATCCCAGGACAAGCTTAGAATATTTTCCCACTAGTCGTTTTCGCCAAAGTAACACATTTATGTTTGGAATTTGAGAATAAATATTATTTTTCATAGTTTTATAGCTATTTAAAAATTTTTAATTAGATTGCATTTTTTTTTGTCATGGTAACTGATTTGCAATACTTTATATGATTTAATTCATTACAGTTATAATGGTTCTTACTTTCTCCTGAGATTTATGTCATGATGCTAACCATGAAAGCACCTACAATCCTATAGTCCATTGGTACCCCCACCTGCAGCTCCTGACCCTCCCCCTTCCTCTCTATAGCCTCAGTTCTACAGTCAGATTTGTAGGGTTTGTTCTGGTTTAGCTATGTCTGTTCTTTTTTTGTTTGTTTCTTTATATGCCACATATGAGTGATATCTGGTATTTGTCTTTTTTCTGCCCTGTCTTAGTATAATCCCCTGCAGTACCATCCATGTTGTCACAAAAGGAAAATCTCTTTTACTTTTAAATAGCTGAGTAGTATTCTCTTGTATATCTATATGACATCAGCACCTTTTTCTTTTTCACTAATTTGTCACTGGACACTTTAGTTGTTTCTGTACTTGGCTATTGTGAAAAGTGCTGCAATGAACATAGGTATGCATATATCCTTTCAAATTAGTGTTTTTGCCATCTGTGGGTAAATACCTAGAATGGAATTGCTGGATTATATGATCATTACTATTTTGATAAATCTCCATACTGTTTCTATAGGAGCTGGATCTGTCTATATTCCCATGAATATTGTAAGAGATTTCCTTTTTATACACACCTTGCCAACACTTGTTTCTGTTCTGGTTTTTGATATGGGCCAGTCTCACAGGTGTGAATTGGTATTGCATTGTGATTTTGATCACTTCCCTTATAAGTGATAACCAGTATTTTTCATGTGCCTACTGGCTATCTGTATGCATGCTTTGGGAAAATGCCTGTTTAGAATTTCTGCCCATTTTAAAATTGGATTGTTTATTTTCTTGTGAGTTGTATTAGTTCTTTGCAGATCTTGGATATTTGCCCCTTGGATGAAGACGTTTGAAAAAAATGGTTGGTAAGTACACTTTATTGAAATTAAAACAATATGGAAGACCTCACAAAGTGTTTAATTCAATTTAATTGCTTGATCAAAACGCTCTGTATGCATATTTTAAAATATTTGTGATTTTTTCAGTAGTATTCTTTTACTAAATAATTTGTTGCAGGATAAATTTTCTTCTATGGAAAGTTTAAAGACTTTTTTTATTTATTAATTTTTTTGTTTTCACCTGTGTCAATTTTTTAAATTCATTTCCATTTTAGGATTTTGTGAGGGGGTTCATTATTTCTTTGATTTTTTAAATACAAATATTCTAATACATAGAATAGTTGCAGGAAGAGAAAGCAAATGCTCATATATTTCTTTTAAAATTCATTGAATCTGGCCGGGCACGGTGGCTCGTGCCTGTAAGCTTCAGCCTATGAAGCGGCCGGGGCTAGGGATCGCTGTTTGAGTCCCATCTGGGGCCCGTAGCGAGCCCTAGTTCCAAAAAAATAGCTGGGCATGGTGGCGCGCGCCTGTTATCCCAGTTACCTGGGAAGCTGAGACTGGGGATTGCTTGAGTCTGTGGTACCCCAGGCAACGAGAGCCTGCGGTTCCACGGACAAAAATAGTGAGACCTAGTCTCAAAAAAAAAAAAAAAAAAAAAAATTCATTAAATCTTAGCCCAATTGCTCCATATTTTAACATATTTCTCTTCCCATAGTCATTGATAGTATGATGCAGAATCATGGCACTTCACTTCCAAATATTCAACATGTCTGCCCCTGAAAAATAACATGATTGTATAAAAAACAGTTCCTTTGCTATATTGTGTTCTTAATTAAGAAAGGGAAATGATTTGATGATCTTTAATTTAATAGCATCAAACTAACAAAGTCCATATTGAATTTTTCTGTATTGTTTTTTGTTTTTCTCTTTTGATCTAAGTTCCAGTCAGATTTCTTCCTTACATACAGTTGTTACTTTACTTGTGAAAACTGCTATTCTTCCATTGTTACAGTGCCTATAAATGATCAAGAGTAAAAGCACTTTGCACTCTGAGATACAAGAAAGTAACCGAGTTACCTTATGCTTTTCTTTCCTTGAAAAGAAAGCAAAGCAAATTTGAACATTAACCATAAATATAAGTCCTTAGTGAAAGCAAACATCCTAACTTTTACAGTGAAATGAATTTCATGATCTTTGTTAGTATGATAATCATAAGAGAAAGTATTCTACCATGTTGTTTCCATCTTGAGCAGAAGATAGCAGACTTGGTAACCATGATAAATTGTATTTTTCCTTTAAATGTATTGTGACTTTTTTTTTTAAAAACAGTGGGGTTCCTTGCATTTCCTCTAAAAATTTGAATCTCTGTCTTCTTTGGATCCTCTTGAATCTCTCTTGTTCTAGAACAATCCATTACCTACCTAAGTTCTGTAACACCAGTTCCATGAAAGAGTTTTGCTCCTTTCCTGTACAATGTCTCAGCTCAGGATTGTTCATTGTGACAAAATTCATGATTTTACTCTTTTTGATGTCAAGATTGTCCCAAGTTCCCAAATTTACCTGGTATGTGCCTCGTCAAAGGCCAACTCTTATGTGTTTTTATTATGACCCTGCTATTCCTGGTACAATGAGTTTTAGGCTCATCTCAGTTCTGTAATAATTTATTTCTGCAAACAGCCCAAGTGGAGAATTATGTTTAGAAATCAAGCTCCAGATAGAACAATTTAAAACTTAATTATGCTGCTATTTCCAACCAACTCAAAACTACAGAAATTTCCCTGTTTTCTCCCATTTCACTTTATATTTCTTTTCTGCCACAGTAAGACTACTGATTCCTAACATGACTTTATTTGCTCACATATTTCAACCAGTAATGCATTATACTTTTAGAATTATAACATCAAAAGCAACAAGTATATTAAATATTATAAGATTGCTATGCATTTTTCTTTATCTTCAGAATATATCCCACCATACCATGTTTTAAGTACATAAATTATGTTCTGTGTGTGATTATGTAATTAATTGCATAGTTATATTTTATTTCTGACTATATTTTGTTTGGATTTTACTTTTTCTATTATTTATGGTTCAGTTTTATTTATTGGATATGTAAAATATGTGATATAAAAGTCAGAACAAAATAAGTCACATTCAGAAAATTCTGCTTTCATTCCTCTCTCTATCCCATTCTTATTTACTGCTAAGTATTAATAGCTGATTTATATCTTCCGTGTTTCTTAGAAGAAAAAAAGTAGATTTTTAAAATTCCTTTTAGTTTCCTACACAACAGGTTGCCCTTCCGAATGTGAATTATTTTACTCAACAATATTACCTGGAAATTACTCCTAACCAGTTCATAGAGCTTTTCTCATTATTGCAATTATTGTTATAAAATTCAATACTCCTGACCTGAATGGATTTTTCTATCAATTTAAGCCAATATGTTTGCTGTATTAACCAATACCAGCTAGGTTTTTTCCCTTGGTTCAGTTTAAAGGAATTATTCCATTGTCATCAAGTTATCATTATGCCATTAGTTAGCTTTGACTTTTTTTTTTTTTGGGGGGGGGGGCTCCAGGCGGGACTCGAACTGCTATCCCTAGCCCCAGCCTCTTCATAGGCTGAAACTTAGAGGTATGAGCCACCTTGCCCGGCCCTAGCTTTGACTTTTTTATTGCCATAGTAAATTCAACATCTTTAAAGCAATAAGATTATTTCTCCCAGAAATACTTATTATGAAATTTGTAATTGACCTGTAATTTATATTTATTTCACATCTAATCTATGAATATACTTTCAATAGCATCCACCAGATTTAGGATTAGATGACAAGTCAACATCATCTTCTTTACATGACATTGGTGATGGAAGTCACTGACCACACCACTGGCTAAGCAAAGAGTAAGTGGCAAGGGTAAAGCTGGTTATAGTCCTTCTGGTTGAATGTCAGATTTAAATAGTGGGGCAAATTGTTTGTCTTATCTATAGGACAGCTGTACAGAGTCTAGGCTTCTTCATTAAGCAGATTATTTTCTTCTGGTTTGTACCATGATTCATCCATGTTGGCTGTTGATATTTTATCATTTGACTACAGCCTCTATTATAACTACAAGTTGGAGATTTTCTTTTCTTTTCTTTTCTTTTTTTTTTGAGACTAGGTCATTATTTTTGCCTGTGGAACCGCAGGTTCACGTTGCGTGTGGAACCGCAGGCTCACGTTGCCTGGGGTACCACAGACTCGAACAATCCCCAGCCTCAACTTCCCAGATAGCTGGGATTACAGGCGTGCACCACTACACCCAGCTATTTTATGGGACTAGGTCTCAGTTCGTGCTCCCGGTGGAACTTGAACCACAATCCCTAGTCCCGGCTGTGGCTTCCTAGGCTGCTGCTTGCAGGCATGCACCACCATGCCAGGCCCAAATTGGAGATTTTCTAGTGAATTATTTGAAAGAGAAAACTGTCAGAAGAACTTGGTGACTTGGTAGCTTTATTGCTTAAGCTTAAAAATCTCAAGAGCAAATCCCGAAACTATGTTTGCATGTGCCAGTTCCAACATGGTCTTTTACCATCTGTAGATGGTTTAAGATAACAAGCGTTGTTCATAGATGATAAGGATATACTGTTAAGATACCAGTGGTTTCTTGAAGAAAACCCAAACTTATACCTTTGTTGCAGTTCTTTCACTGACTTCTTCCTATGTAACATTCATATATTTATTTCATGTCTGTCTCATCTATAAATAACATTAGGTGCAGACTGAAAATGTTGGAAGTGAATTGTGGAGGGTGGGTAGAAAATGGGATTGAAGAGGAATGAAGCCTGGGGCTGAGTTTTTCTCTTCTCCATTTCACAGTGGAGCATTACCATAATTTTATGGACTTCAAGAAATTGAAGTTCTCCTCATCTGACATTTATGAACAATTTTCCGCAGGTTCTTTTGCACAACAGCTTTTTATCTGTTAAATGGAGGCAATGATATTTTTCCTATTAACTTTACAAGGGATGCTGAAAACATCGAAATTAAATGGTACCTATCTGTAGAGAAGCAAAAGGGATTACATATATATGGATATATATGCATATATTCATATATATGTGTGTGTGAGTGTGTATGTGTAAAGCATTGCTATAATTGTTGTAGAGATGGAACAATATGACATACATGTCAAGCATCCATAACACATTTCCTATATCTAGCTCCATTGTGATATTTTCTCTTTGATATCTGTGGAAGTTTGCCAGAAATGAATGTTGAGAAATGAATATAAGTTTTGGAGTTTGATATGATGTTCTGTGGTAGGGGGTCATCTAAGAAAATGGAAATTATATAAAGATTCATTTCCTTTCCTTCACAAATAGCAAAGAAGTCATAGGAATACCATCATGTTGATGATTTGTTTCACTCTGGGCAGTGTTCCTATTAGAAGCAAGCTGTCTTTTGACCAGAGACGACTAGCCCATGGTAGGTAAGCAGCATGGACACCCAACTTTGGGCCTAATTTAGCTCACCTTGACTTTGGATATGCCTGGCAATGCCTGAAATTATACTGGGTGGTCCCTGGAGTAAGCATTTGCAGAAGGAAAAATTATCTCATCTTAAGTAGTAAGAAAGTCAGAAAATGCAGGAGTGATCTAATAACAAGGTTCTGACTTTGGAGTAGAGTGTGGAACTGAAGATGATATCAGAACTGTCATTTGTGGTCTCCAATGACCCAGCTCACAGCATTTATTTCTTTGGAACAGACTTTGAGCAAAACAAAAAAGAAGAGTTTACAGAAAGTCTTAGTGAAGCAATTGGGAGCCTGCTGTGTTTAGGGAACTGTAATAAGTAGGAGGAATCTTGTAGCCTTGCTTGATAGATTAGGAACTCTGGTGCCAGCAGTTCTAGCAGTGACGGAAGACTGAATAATCACATGCATACATATAATCTGAGACTCCCTGGAAACTGTGAAATGTGTGTGTGTGTATGTGTGTGTATGTGGGGAGGATGTGTGGGAAGACGCATTTAAAAGGGTCTGTGTATCCCAAGGTTACAAGTAAAGTCAGATATATTGTTTTCACTTTTACTGGGGCTATAGTTTGTCTTTGATTAGCATAGTAGTTTGTTTAAAAAATGATTAGAGAGGCAAGGCACCATGATGGGATTGTTCTCAGTGTCCATAAATTGCACACTTAACAATTATTACAATGGTAAATTTTTTATTATGTGTATTTTACCATAATTTTAAAGGTGGGGGAGTAGGACGAGGAGGGTAATACACTTTTTCTTAAAAAAAAGTAGTTAATTTAATAAATAGGACAATATGAGACAAAGGATAGCCTCAAAGGAATTTCTGCCAGCCAGTTTGAATAATAGTCCACTCTGGTTGGATCATTAGCTCTCCTATCTCTGGTCATTAATCCCTCTTCCTTGAAAGGAGACAAGTGCCAAGTGCAATACTTCAATCCACCTTCCAATAGGAGATCTGAATTACCCTCATTTCACTGAGCCACAGAAATCATTCCAGACCAGATGTTTGAAGACTTTCAGTCCTCTGGATGAAAACTGTCCTTTGTTTTCTTGATTTATGGCAGTCTTTCACTTGATGATCAAATGGAGCCACTAAATAATTCCGTGTTAGATGTCTTAGGAGGTCTTTAGAAGAGTATTTATACCCCATAGGCTTTTTGACTTCGGTTCTGCTTCATTCTATGGCAGCACAAATTTTAGTTGATTTTATGCCATGCTGGAATATAACTTGCATTATTGTTCTTTTCCTATTAAGATCAAGCTGTTTTCTTGAAATAGTAGTCATTTGGGGTAGTAGAGTGCTCAGGCATACACCAAGCCACTCATGTAACTTGACCTGACAAGTCTAACTAGTCTTCTGCTATCATATCACTGTGGTATTCAGAAGGATTTCCTGTTTTACCTGCTGAACTCAGTGAGGAGGTTTGAGAAATATAATGCTTGTGTGATCAGAAAATAAATGACTCTATTATTTAAAGGTTGTATTTCTTTTAGGAGAAAGATAATGAAACTAACATTTTTTTCTTTAGAATGAGAAAAGTTGTTAGAGATCTCATTATGAGATTGAAATGGTTGGAATGTTTGGGAAATGCACATTTAGAAAAATAACTCACTGTTTCTACTTGATTACCCCCCCCCCAGCTTTAAGAATAACACCACTAAAAACAATTGAGTGGTCTAGTCATTTTAGTCTTCTTAGACATTAAATCACAGTCGATACAGCAATTGATTGGAAAATACTTGACTTGATTTTGGATAAGACTGTTGACCAGTATTTTTTTTAAGTGTAAGTTAAAAAAAAAAAGGATGATTATAATACTGGCAATTACAAAGAACTTATGCAATTTTGAGGGTACAAGGAAACCTACACTCTGCAGAATTTTCTTTCTCATTGTCAAGTGCCTGCAGTAATGCTAATTATTTTTTCCTATAATTTGAGATCATACATAGTTTAAGATCTTATGTACAAAATCTTATGTTTCTGGAAGAAGTTAAGCCATTTCTAAATGTGGGGCCAGTTGTTTTCAAGTTTAGTCAGGATTTTCTAAAGAAACAGAACCTACACGATTCATGTGTATGTGTTTGTGTGTGTGTTGTATTGTGCTATATCTCTATCTCTATTACTACAGAGAGAGGGAGCAAGAGAGTAGGGGGCAAGGAGGAAGGAGAGACTGAAATTAATAAAATTGGGTCACATACTTTGGGGTCTCTGAAGTCCAAAATTTAGATTATAGTCCAGCAGGTTAGAGACAATGGAAGAGTTTCAATTTGAATCCAAAGACAGAATTTCTGTCTGTTGGCAGTATTATATCTTTTCTGGGGAGCTTACTTTTTTGTTTCCTGTTAAATCTTTCAATTGATCAGGTAAGATAGAAGGATAGGCTTTACTCAAAGTCTGATTTAAATGTTAACCTCATTTAAATATACCTTCAAGGAAACCTCTAGAATAATCTTTGATCAAATATCTGGAAATGGTGTCCTAGACAAGTAGGTACATAAAATTAATCATTGCAATAATAGAGTTGAGCATTTGAAAATCATGAAACATTTTCTTAAATGATAGCAATCAAATTTCAGTGAAATATCACAGACTTATTCAAAACCAAAACTATGAAGACATATAGGAACACAGAAAATGTAATTTTCTCATTTCATCACAGCTTATTGAATTCCCTGATTGCCAAGTTTTGTCATAGTTCCTTGTCTGGAGAAAACCACTGTCCTTTAAGATAGGCATCCTGGGAGATGATATGTGAGGGGAGAACAAATCGTTCTTATTGAAGGTGAAGAATAGTGACAGATGAAACTGAGGGGTTGGGCAAATGTTAACTCATGAAAGATGAATGTGTTAGGGAGGTATTTCCCACAGTAATGGGAAGCCCTGGATGTGTTTTTTAAATGGAGCATTTTTTTTTTTTTTTTTTGCTTAATAAAAGACGGTGTTGGTAGCAAGCTGGCGATTGGCATGTAATAAGGCCTAAGGCCAAGAAACTAATTAAACAGGCTTAGCAAGAAATGACTTCAGCCTGAGCTAAAAAGTATTGGCAATGGAAATACAATGGAAGGAAGAGATTCCAGGGAATATGTAAGAGACAGAATCAGTGGAAGTTGATGACAAGTTGCCCATAGAGCCCAAGGAAGAGAAAAAAAAAATAGAAAACACTTGGATTTCTGACTTGGTACCTTTCCAACAAAGATATAAAACAAAGGAGAAATAGCAGCTTGGGCACTGGAGAGAAATGAGATTTTGTTCACACTTGAATACACTGCACTTCACTGTTCACATGTTTTTGGGACAACTATAGTCACAGGCTAGTCGTAAAACAAAACCTAACCAATTATTTTAGCAGAAGGAAATTAACATCAGGGATTAGTTGATCAAGAAAAGCTGGTAAGGGACATGTCAGTAACATAGAATGAGCAACTATGGGAAGCAGCCCCCATGCAGGGAAGGAAAGGGGAGAAATTGGGGTTTGTAGACCAAGAAGTGTAGAGGAGTTGCAATAGGGATAGACTGCTGAGCAATGATGATGAGGCTGAATTGAGAGAATAATATAAAAAAAAATCATAGACTAGCAACCACAGGCATTGCAGGGATGAAAGTGTAGTGCTGGGTAATGTTGACAGCATAGCAAGAGTGAACTACCTCCTCTTCCAGCCTTGATGTCTCCCAGAGGCACATCCTCTTTGCAGAATAATCCTCTGGTGGAGTGGAAATTTTGTTTGCAGAGTAGACACCCCTGAATACAGAATACAGAGGATGGGTTCAAAGAGGAAAGAAATAATTTAGAAAGCAATCTTAGTTGAATGAAAATCATGACTAAATTATACATTTCAAGAATTAGGAAGACACCAAATTAAAGAGAGAAAAAAGTGATAATAAAGAGCAGTAATTTTTTACATTGAATGCCAATGAATAGTAAAGAATATCAGAAATGTCAAAAGTTGTTTTTAAAAAACTAGCAACATTGGCCGGGCACGGTGGCTCATGCCTGTAAGCTTCAACCTATGAAGCAGCCAGGGCTAGGGATCGCGGTTCGAGTCCCGCCTGGGGCCGGTAGTGAGACCTAGTTCCAAAAAAATAGCTGGGTGTGGTGGCGCGCGCCTGTAATCCCAGTTATCTGGGAAGCTGAGGCTGGGAATTTCTTGAGTCTGTGGTACCCCAGGCAAGGAGAGCCTGCAGTTCCACGGGCAAAAATAGCTAGACCTATTCTCAAAAAAAAAAAAAAAAAAAAAAAACCTAGCAAAATTAATGAACTCTTATTAAAACTGATCATGAATAAAAAATGAACTTGGCAAAACTCACCAATATCTTGACTGAAGAAAGGATATTTCTACATATTCCATCAACATTAAAGAAAACAAAGATATTAGGAACAACTTGAGCGTTTGAAATTCCTTGAAGTTAAAAATGAAAGTGTGCCAATCTGGAAGGTAAAAGCCTGCCTAAGCAGGGTCTCTCAGTCATTCCAGAAGCCATTAGCTACCTGATTATAGAGCATCTAAGTCAACTATAGCTCTCTGAGTTCTGAGAGGAGGCAAATGTTGGTCAATAGATCTAGAAAAATATTCTCATCAAAACCAAACTTCTCACATAGAAGAACATGGGTGAATTTTACCAATGTGATGTTAAGCCCAAAAGGCTAGACACATGTTGTGTATTAGCCTGCTTCAAGTTCAAATAAAGATAAAACTGAGTGATAATGGTAGAGACCATCAAAATGGTTTTCTTTAGAGAAGTAAAGAATAAAAGGCATGAAATGTGTTTCTGAAGTTTTAGATCAACATATTATCACAGGGTTGTCCTTGGTTTGAGAGATCTCATCAAACTGTACTCAGAATTTACATGCTTTTCTATATACATATTGGACTTTAATAAAGATTATACTTTAGAAATTCAGCTAGAATAGAAGCTAAGAGAAGGAATCTATCTTGTTTTCATGTTCGACCAGGTCCACAACCTTTTGAATCAGGAAGGACATTAAATCTGTTTTGCAATGGGTGATTATGTTGAAATACAGAGACCTTTTGGTTTTCATTAGGAAGATATCACTGACTGAATTTTGCCTGGAATGGCTGTTTGCATTGATCATTGTTACTTTATAAGGTTGTAAATAAGGATACAGAAGTAATAGGAATTTTTTCCCCAATACCAGCACTCTCAACAAAGTTCTTTGGCTTCAAAATGCTCAACAGGTGGAAATTTTATAAACCTCCATGGCTTTAGACAGGGAAAAATAAAAGATACTCTTGACTGAGTATCCCATTCTGCACTGGTTTTCTAGTCTGTTATTTACAAATATGCCCCTAACAGGACTTCTGAGATTCAAGGCTGTCTGCTTGCTACTGACCTGTGATTTTTGCTATTTGACTTTTTCATGGCTGCTTGCTCCTAAGTAATACCTTTCATGTACTGAATTTTAAAAGCAGACATTTTAGGAGAGCCACATTATAGTACTATAAAAATCCATTAAAATTCATAAGATACACAAGAACACTTTTTTTAAAAAGTTCCTGAGTTTGGTCATTTTGAGAGAAAAAAGCCAGTATGAGCCATTACAGTAAGTGTCATGAAAACAGAAATGATAGATCACTGAAACTTTTACCTTTCAATTGTTTGAACTGGTTTCATGGAAACAGTTTGTGCATTTGTGTCATTTATACACTTGCAATGTGTAGACTAACAACAACCTTTTTATCACTGGATCAAAAGTTTGACTTTTTAAGGCACAATCCCTTTAAATAGCTGCAGACGGCTCTGGAACTGGGAAGCTGGATTGGAAAGAAGATGGCACTAGAGACTTTAGAGAATTCACCCACACACCAGGACCAAGCTGACCCCTGCCTCTCTATTCAGTGCTATTAACTTTTCATTGGTTTTCTGCCCCCCACTCTCCCAGAGAATATATTACTTCTATTGATTTGTTTTCAAAAACTAAGACTATTTTCGACAGATGAGAGGGAAAAAAAATTCTAGATAGACAGCTCTTGATATTTTGCTTTCAATACTTGCTACTGGACAAGTAACATATTTGGAGACCTCTTACCACTTCATTCTCCCTGTGAGTACTATGGTTTTGAAGCCAAAAATAAAGCTCATATCATGATTACTTTTAAATGTTTTCACTTTTTAAAGAATATTTATTATAGAAGTTTTCTGACAGGTGAAAATTAGAGTAAATAAACTCATGTACCTGTTATTCAGATTAAGGAATAAAACATTAAAGTAATTGAAATGGTCCTGTGTGTGTCACTCCTTTTTGTTATAACCCTTTCCCCCCAGATATACCTATTTCTCCAACTAGATGTTTATTACTACATGAATGTCTTGATAAATTATATAGTATGTTTATAGAGACAGACACTTATCTCTATCTTTAATACTGAACACTTAATTCCTTAATATTTTTAATATATGATTTACTATATATATCCTTATAACTTAAATTCTTATTCCCTGTAATCTTTTACTCTCTATATAACAATATATACATATATAAAAATATACTCAATCATACATCTTGATTTCTGTAGCTTTGTAGTAAATTTTAAAACTGCTGAGTGTGATACCTTTAACTTTGTTCTTCTCTCTCAAGGTAACTATTTTCAGTCTGCATTTCTATGTGAATTTTAGGATTAAATTGTCAATTTATGCAAAAGTGCTAGCTAACATTTTTATAGAAATTAGTAGAATTTGTAAAGTATTACTATCTTAACAAATATGGAAGATTTTAACAATCTATGACTGGAATATAGTTCTATTTAGCTGGATTTTTGATTTTCTTTTTTAAAAAAATTGATTATATATATTTTTCTTGCTTTCTTGTGTATCCTGAAGTTCTCCCACCACCATGTCACTCATGAACTGTACTCCGAGTCATTTGTGTTAATCCCTCTCCTGATTTTGTTATCAGGAGAGAGGGGCAGGTTTTTTACGAAAAATTGTTTTTTTCCAGCTTCTCCTAAAACAGACAAAACCCTTTACCTTTCAATCTGACACAAAATGGGCAAAAGCCTTTATTAACCCTTAAGCTTTCACACACTTGTTATCTTTGTCATTTAGATACCTGATGCTTGCCACAGGGCTCTTTCCATCTCAAACTAAAGAAAAATGAAACAAATCTCCATTCTTTAAACCTGTCTCTTTTAGGATTCTTTACTGTCCACAGCCTTTGTTTAATCCTAAAGTCAGACCAAACTCTTAAAGTGATCAAACTATTTATTACTAAGCAAGCAAGTAAAAAAGTGATTACCTAAGTATGTACTACAGGATAATCATTTGAAAACCCCAGTTACTCCATTACATGTGCTACAAAATAAACATGAAAAAACCCAGTTACCCTACCACATGTCCTAAACTGTCTTTTTAGTTCCAGGTCACCTCACCACATGTCCAATCAATCTGAGATCACCAGCACCTGTTCCAAAAGAAGGGCATTCCTCTTTTCCTCCTTTGATGCCTATTTTTGCTTTCTCCAAACACGTGGTTCAAGACTTGGTGTTCATTTTTTTCCAGTGTCCCTCTCAACTACAGGCAGTAGAAAAACTCCAGTGTAAAACAGGAACCACCACCAGCTCCGTTTTCTCAGGCCTTGATCATATCCTCTCCAAAAACATCTGAATCAAACTAGATAAAACAAGCTCCAACACAAAGTTCAAATCTCTAAACTCTTTAGACTCTTTCAGCACACACCATCAGCTTATGCATGCTAAGAATCATGAGTTCAACTGCCCCAGACCATGGCCTGTTTACAGTAAAACCTCATGGCCTCTTTGCAGATCCAGTGTACTGCTATACAGATCCAGTGTACTGCTGTAGTCCAAAAACTAACCCTATGGCCACTGCAAAATCACAGGTTTTTACCAGCCTGGGACGATGCTCATGGGTCACAGGTCCAACTCTTTTTCTCTGCCTCAGCTGTGGCCTCACAACCAGGCCTCCATCTTCCCCAAATGGCCAATCTCACCTTTCTTCACACAGGTATAGTCCTCCCTTCTCCTTGTTCCTCTTTCCCTTTTTGGAGCAGCACAACTCTCAATTATCTCCATCACAAAAGCTTCATTTTTCTCTTTTCTCCCCCACCTCTATCCCTCTGAAAGAAAACTATGAATTCTTTTTTTTTTACTTAAGACAACACATTTATTTTCCTACAGTTCTTTACAAGCAAAGTCTCCAGAAATGTACTACCACTAAACCCCCACTCCAAGAAATTTTGCAGGAGGCCTCAATATCAAAACCATAAGAACAAATAAAAAAAACAAAAACACAAAATAAACCCCAAATGACCACCAGGAAACTGTTAGAATTGCAAATATCAATAATCACCCTAAACGCCAATGGTCTAAACTCAGCAATCAAAAGACGAAGAGTTGCAGACTGGATCAGAAAACAGAACCCAACATTCTGCTGCCTCCAAGAAACACATCTGATTGCTAAGGCTAAGCATAGACTGACGGTGCAGGGCTGGAAAACTACACTACAAGCAAACGGCCCCCACAAGAAAGCAGGAGTTGCCATTCTTGTATCAGACAGAGCAGACTTCAAATTAACAAAAGTGACAAAAGATAAAGATGGCCACTACATAATGGTTAAAGGGTCAATCCACCAAAAAGACATAACAGTACTCAACATATATGCACCTAATGAGGGAGCACCAAAATTTATAAAACAACAACTAGTAGAACTGAAATCAAATATTGATGAGAATACATACATGGTAGGAGATTTTAACATGCCACTCTCAACAAAAGACAGATCAACAAAACAGCAACTACACAAAGAAGCAAAAGCTTTAAAGGAAGAGCTAGACCAAATGGACTTAATAGATATATACAGTACACTACACCCCCAAGGAAAAGAATACACTTTTTTTCAAATGCACATGGTTCTTTCTCTAAAATCAATCATATCCTAGGCCACAAGACAAACCTGAACAAGTACACAAAGATTGAAATAATACCAACCTTTTTCTCTGATCATAAAGGCATCAAATTAGAAATCAACAATGAAAAGAAAATAAGGAGAATAAACACTACATGGAGACTGAACAACAGGCTTCTGGAATATCACTGGGTAAAAGAGGATATCAAAGAAGAAATTAAAACCTACATGGAAGCAAACGACAATGACAACACAACATTCCAAAATGTGTGGGACGCAGCAAAAGCAGTACTATGAGGAAAGTTCATAGCAATACAGGCCCAAACAAAAAGAATTGAAACAGCCCAAAGAATACTCTAATCTCCCAACTTGAGGACTTAGAAAAAGAGCAACAAAAAAACCCAAAACCCAGCAGAAGACAAGAAATAACAAAAATAAAAGTGGAGATTAATGAAATAGAAACAAAAAAGACCATCGAGAAGATAAACAAACCAAAAGCTGGTTCTTTGAAAAAAAAAAAAAATTGACAACCCCCTGGCAAGGCTTACAAAGAAAAGAAGAGAGAAAACTCAAATAAACAGGATCATAAATGAAAACGGAGATATTACAACAGACCCAGCAGAAATCCAAAAGATAATTAGAGACTACTACGAATATCTCTATGCAAACAAATACAGCAACCTGGAAGAGATGGACAAATTCCTGGAACAATACAGTCATCCAAAATTGAACAAAGAAGAAATAGAAAACATAAACAGGTCAATCACAAGCAGTGAAATTGAGGCAGTCATCAAAACTCTCCCTAAAAACAAGAGCCCAGGTCCTGATGGTTTTACAAATGAGTTCTACCAAACATTCGAAGAGGAACTAACACCAGTACTATTAAAACTCTTTCAAAAAATTGAGAAAGAAGGAAAGCTACCAAATACCTTCTATGAAGCAAACATTACACTAATTCCAAAACCAAATAAAGATAGTGCAAAGAAAGAAAACTACAGACCAGTCTCCCTAATGAACACAGATGCAAAAATTCTAAACAAAATCCTGGCAAACAAAATCCAACATTGCATAAAAAGGATCATCCATCATGACCAACTGGGATTCATCCCAGAGGCACAGGGATGGTTCAACATTCTAAAATCAATCAACATAATCCACCACATCAACAAAGAGAAGAACAAAAATCATATGATCATATCAATAGATGCGGAAAACGCATTCAATAAAGTTCAGCATCCTTTCATGATGAAAACCCTGGAAAAAATTGGTATAAAAGGAACATACCTAAACATAATAAAAGCTACATATGACAGACCCACAGCAAATATCATCCTCAATGGGGAAAAACTGAAACCATTCCAATTAAGGTCCGGAACCAGGCAAGGATGCCCACTCTCTCCACTCCTTTTCAACATAGTTCTGGAAATCCTAGCTAGGGCAATAAGACAAGAGAAAACTATGAATTCTAATGAAGGCCAGCAACCACACTTTGGCATAGTCAACAAAAGTTTTGTTTACCTGAGTCCTGAAAGATCAAATCAAAAGACACATTTCCATATTGCCAAGTCTTTCTTGAATTTTACAATTCTAAAGCAAAAGGGAAGTGACTCCTATCTCCTAGCTATACAATGTTACTATCAATGCATAACAATAGTTGTGCTAATGGTGGATACCATTTCAACAGTTTTGTCCTTCCTATCTTACCATCCCTTTCTGTATATTTCAGTTCTGGTATCAGTTTGATAATTTTAACTTTTTCTTGTCCTTTTGTTTGCTTTCCCTATATTCCACATATAAGTGAGACTATCTGGTATTTTTCTTTTTCTTTCTGGCTTATTTCCACTAGCATGATTCCTACTAGCTCCATCCATGTTGCCACAAATTACATGAGTTTGTCTTTTTGGGTGCTGAATAATAACCTGTTGTAGAAATATAGCATAATTTTCAATGCATTCATTATTTTTGGGCTATCTGGGTTGTTTCCATACCCTGGCTACTGTAAATCATGCTGCAATGAATATATTAGTGCAGATTTCCTTTTAAATTAGTGTTTTTGTGTCCTTTGAGTAGATTCCCAGAAGTACGATCATTGGATCAAATGGTAGCTCCATTTTCAGTATTCCTCCAAGTGGCTGGACCAGTTTGCATTTCCAAGAGCAATGTAAATTATTCCTTCATCTTTGCATCCTCACCAGTGTTTGCTGTTGCCCTCCCCCCCTTTTTTTTGATGTTCATTCTTATGCATACGAGGTGATATATCACTGTGATTTTGATAGGTATTTCCCTGATTATAAGTGATATTGAGCATCTTTTCATATGCCTATAGGCCATTTGTATTTCCTCTTTAAAAACCTGTCTTTTAAGCAATTTCTCCCAATTTTTTGATTGGGCTTTTTGTTTTGTTTTCTTGAGTAATGTAAGTTCTTCATAGATCTTTGATATCAGACTCTTATCAGTTGTATGGAGTACAAAAACTTTTCCCCATTCAGTAGGGTAGTAGCATTTTTTTGTTTTCTTATCCCTTTTTAAGTTGTTTTCAGAAGGGTTGACCTCAGCCTCTCTGATTCTCCATGTTGTGGGCAAAATTCCAAATCTTCAATATTCGATAACATTTTGGAATTTTTAGAGTGTGATGCTAGAAATTCTTTTGCTAAATTTATTCTTAACCATTTTATTGTTTTTAAATATATATTTAAATGGAGTTTTTCCTTAATTTAATTTTCGGATTGTTCATTGCTATTGAATACATTCTAGTTTGTCCAAGAATGAACTTTCAATTTGATTGAAATAACTCTCAGGAATTCAATCTTAAATATAACTTAACAGAACAGATGATAGCTGTGGCATGGAGAATTTAGAGGGAACATTAAGGTCCTGCAGGTAATTTTCTTATCTGCTCATAATTTGAACTCATATTTCTGAAATTAAATCTCTAGAAGACATAGTGCTTATATGCATCTTTATGGTAAGTTGGCAGTGAAGTATTCATGACTGCTACATATGACGAGAGATGTATAAAAGCAACATTTCCAAAAGGAGCACTTTGGAGAAAATCTCATTCTTTATACTTCAGTCACTTTAATTCTGAATTTGGATTAGTAGCTTCCTTCAGTCCACACAATCCAAATACTATAAGATTTAAACTGCTTACATAAAATATGCTGTGTAAAATATTCTTTGCTATCCCCTTAGAATGGGATCATGTCTAAGAGATACTGTATTAAGATGTTATGTATTTCTGGTGAATTTTTGCAGTTTCCAAAAGTGCCCAAAATGATTTTACTAATTCAATTTACTGTGTCACTAACCAACTGATATGCTAAATTCCCATCATTTCCAGGATTGAAGTGAGATAATTTCTGGTTAATTATTATGTCAGGATCATGCTATCAATTTCTGAGAAGACAGAAGGCAACTTTTGCTAAGAGTTTTCCTTTCAGCATGGCCATGGTTTACCTTCAATTTTCTCTGTTGGGATCAGCAACTTGGGTTTGCAGCCAACCTTCCCCTGCCTCCTGCTTCAAAGCCACACATGTTAAGTTGCACTGCCCCCTTGTGAGAAAGCTCAATAAATGATGGGCTTGGAAAAGTCCCTTCATTGCAACTCCTGTCTGCTAGTAAGAAAGCTGTTGCTTACTTGGAACCTCCATTTTATGAACATGAATTTTTTTTAACCAAAAATTTCTATCATAGTTCACGGAGTCCTCAAGATTCAATTGCTATCCTAAAGGAAACAGAACGTTTCCAGTGTTTTAATAACCATGATCCTCCTCCCTGCCCAGGTAATTTAATATTTTCTCACCAAATAAATGTAGTTGAACAGCATCAACTGTAGTTTTTCCTCAGTAATGAATGCCTCATGGCAAGGAGAACTTGATCATATGGATGAAAACTGGAAAATCAATTTGGATAATCATTTTTATCCAAAGATGCTGGCCCTTCTTTGTGGATGAGGCCTCCACAGAAGGGTGGGAATTAGCAAAGTACTGGATTTGGGGTCCTTGTCTTATATCTCAGTCCACCCCTGTTATCGTTACAAGATGTGACAGAATGTGATTTCTCAAAGTCAGCAACTGCTTCCATAACACTTCTGTCAATCTGGTAGATTGGCATTTCAATGCACATTGAATATGGAGGTCTTCCCACCCACCAAATTAGGCTTTCTATTTCCTGAAACTTTTCCTTCCTTTCTTTTCCTTTTCCTTCCACCCTCAAATACATTGCTTTTTGAAAGAAGAATATGAAGATAGAAGGATTAGGTAGGGTTCCCTACTTAATGAGGAGCGGTCTGCAGTGAGGAATGAGGAGCATTCTGCAGTGAAATTAAAGTTTTGAGTGAGTTTATAAGTTTCTCAAAGCCTAAAATAACAATTAAAATGAATGAATGAAGGAGGTATTCTCCCTCTTGGTTCTCTTGCTTTCCTGGTAAGCCTCTTTCCTTTCTTACCCACCCACCCCTGCCCATCTCCCATGAATTTTTAAGTAGCTTCAGTAATGTATTCTTCAAAATAACAATTGGTTTAATTACATCATCTTTTACTAACTTGACTATTTACCCCATTTTCCCATTGTCTTTCAATATTCAGTCGGTGAAGAGGCACACTTTCTAAGTTCTTACTGAAATTTATGGATCATGGGATCAGAAATTGAGGTCTAATACCATGATCTTCCATAATGAGGGACTAAGGCATTAATGCTGAACTCCTGAATTGCATTTGACTTATGTATTCACTCAGTGATGTGTTTTGAGGAATATTTCTAGGATTACTGCTCATGGTCATGTAGGTTGTTTATGGGAAAGCCCTGCTTGGCAGTTCCAAATAAAATGCCACCCTTGTGCTCATAGAAATTGTGGTCTAGTAGAAGGAGATTGTAATTCTGATGGCCTATTGGAAGGTCTCAGACACCAGAACTAGATAGCTGTTCAAATCTAGATCCATTAGTCTGCATCCAGGAATCCAAGCTGGGCATCTAGGAGCTATCCTGGCATTTCTGTTCTCCCACCATCCAATCAGTTACTAGCTACCTCCTTGTGCTCCATCTCCTTCTGTTTTCACTGTCCATAGGCTATGCCCTGTCAAAGGCTCCTGGGTAAGAAGGTGAATGTGCCTGGAACTGCTCAGTCATATACTGGCAGAAGGTCACCTTTGATGGCAGTAGGATGATCTTTCTTTTCATAAAGTGGCTCTTTTCAAGCCCTATGCCTGTAAGATTGCATTGCTCAGAGAAGGTCCTTCCTTCCCCACCTTAATTCTTCCACCCAGAGAGGGTGACTTGATGACTTTTCTAATTGGCACAAGGGTTTCTTAAGGAGTCAGAGCCAGTGTCCCATAGATTAGTTCAGTTGCATCCTAACTGCTCTCTCTGCTTTCATCTTCCAGGACAACGTCACATACAGTTGGTCAAGATAACTTTTACAATTCACAGCTGACCATAGTGTGACCAAAAAATCCTTATTTTATACCCCACTGCCCTCAGAACAAGTTGAAAATTGCTTTGAAAACATACAACTCCTATAATAATGTCTTCTCTATTGCTACCAATGCAATAGCATATCCTGCTGCTCACTGTAGACCTATTATTCCCTCAGTGCCCCAACTTGGTTTGACCTCGATTCCTTTTATATGCTAATGTTTGTGTTCCTCCACAACTCTCTTGTTGAAGGCCTCCCAGTGTGTTGCTATTGGGAGGTGGGCTCTTTGGTATTAGGTTTGGATGAGGTCACTGAGGATTGAGCCTGTACAGTAGAATTAAAGTCCTTGGAAGAAGAGACCTAAGTGAGAGCTCTTTCTATGTGAAGATACAACAAGAAGACACCAATCTGGACACTAGGAAGGCTCTCACCAGAAACTGAATTAGCCTGTGCCTTCATCTTGGGTTGAACAGCCTCCAGAACTCTGAGAAATTAATTCTATTGTTTCAGCCACTCAATCACCGCTATTTTGTTATAGGAACCCATGCCAACGAAGACAGTCCATTCTTAGCAGTTTTTCCCTGTCTCATTAAGAGCCATAGGCCTTATTCATGTCACTTACTACTTTTCTTTTTACTATATTGTCCACATGTGACTAGGTCCCTCACATTAGTTATCCTTGTAAAGTAGTTGACTTCTTGTTTCTTTAAGCATCATGGGTACTCAAGAAATATATGTTAAATAAATGTATTGATTCTATGTTAAAAATGTTAGCAAAATCTGCTCTTGCTTCTTTGGAGCTCCTTCTAGAAAGAGAAGGTCACATCAACAATGATTGCTCCAAAGGAAACACTCGTGGTTCAAATAATCAGGTCAAACAAATAAAAGGATTTGAGAGGGTATATACGGGTGGGAGGAGGCAGGAATAGATTCCCTAATAGATTGCTGAACATATGCTTAGATTGCCAGTAGATAGAGAGATACACACACACACAATTGGCATTTCAGAATATGCATTGTACTGTTATGGGGAGGGTCTGGACTTTATTGAAATTTCTTTTTCCTACTGTAGGGTTTAGATTTTTTGAAAAATATATTACTTGTGGTAGGTATGGTAGGGTAGGAAGCATCATCTCTTTAGTGCTCAGGACATCTGAAGATCTTCATCAAGTTCTGGATGTGTGTTGCATTAAATCTCAGTCAGAGTTTAACTTCCTGGCTTCCCACATATCTTCTGTCATTCTCTGAGTTCATCTGGCAGGGGGAAAATTCATGTTATGGAATGAAGTTAGAAGGGATTAGAATTGGAGAGGACAGGCAGTGTAGATCCTTCCATCAAGGCAGTCTTTGCATCAAGCTTTCAGCACTATGCTTCGAGCATTTGGTGAGCACTAAGGGGTGACATACCAATGGACTGGAAGGGAAGGCACCCCCTGTCACTGCCTCTGCAGCTCTGGCAGCCTGTTTCTCTCTTCCCACATGGCCCAAATGCAGCCCATCTAACTTAATTTCTTCCCCATTTAACTTAATTTCTTCATTCAAGCCTGCTCTGGAGGCACATTCTAATGTGAATTTTTATTCTTGGTGAAGAAAGGAGTTGGTGAGCTTACAGTAAAATTTATTAAGGCTCAGAAATCTCTGAAGATGGCCTTCAAAAAAAAGGATTTGCATGTGCAATAACATGACACAAATTAAGATAAGTAGTGAGATGTGAAATCAGAGGAAAATAGCAGGGAGGGGTAACAGACCCAATCATGACATAAATCAAAGATGGAGATGTTTACCTTAGAGGGCAGAGGGAGAATTCAACCATTGGTAGAGAAAGAAAACACAGAAAGACAGTTTGTTAAAGTAAATTTTTTGCTATTTATCAACTGGAATGTCTTCATCTTCCCTTTAATGTACAGAGATTCCTCTCTGGTTAGTCATTCAGTGACAAAGGAGATCACCCCCTAACTTTGTTGTTTAGGACAAGGGCCCTCTGGGACCCACATCCTGGTTTGCACTGCCTGATTAGATGCAAGACCTAGTCAGCAACCGGAAGCAGCACAGGCCTCTTTGAGTGCCTCAGGCCTTGTTCTAGACAACATTTCTTTTTAGGCTAAGGGGTGGCAGGTTGCCCACACTGCTTTATTCCCAGTACCAAATGAAACCTTTAAGTGTTACTACATGTTAATAAACATAGTCAGTGAAACCCACTTAAAAAGAATGACCTGTTTATGAAAGAAACCTTTTTGAAAGACAGATTATTTTTCCCTGTGGGCCAATGCTTAGGCAGAAAAACAAAGAGTTCTTTTAAAGGCTTAAAACATGATGGAAGATGGATTCTGACTTTTCTAACTACAAAAATAATGGTATTTTTAGTTCCAACCTGTCTTGCTCTAGGGAGCTATAAATGTGCTTAATATGCACAGGTTGAGTCTTTCCAACTTTCTACCTCAAATGTTATCAGAATCTGTTGAGGGGAGTGATGTTGGCCAGAATTTATATGCTGAGAAACTGAGGCAATAGAAATTAGAGTAATTTGTCCAATGCCACCAAATAACTTACAGGTAAAGTCAAACATAGAACCAAGGGATTGAGAACTTTTTTGAGTGACATGAACATCTCCTGACATCAGTTTGAGTACTCTTTTTCTCTCATAATCTTCATTTCTCTTTTCTCTTTGCTTTCCCCTTTATGTTTCACTGATTCTTAATTCTTGCTGATGATCACCCAGGCCCTGAATAAGTCTTGCCACTTTCATAAAAAAGCTTCTGTGTGGTTGGGGCAACTGGTATAGCTTGTCATTTCTGTGAACAGTAAAATATTATTAGTAAAATTAGTATTGAAAACAACATTGCTTTTTCCTAAAATTTTCATGCATTTCTAGAAATACTACCATAATAAAATTTTATATTTTTAAATTTCCAGCATTTTGCAATTTTCCTAAAGAAATGTTGCCTAAGTAGTTATTAATTTCCTCCTATAATTAATCTTGCTATCAAAATGTACATTTATCTACTCGTTCATTAATGGTATTAGGTGACTTTTTTGGGGAAACTTTCTATTGTAATTTGTAATGAATATAGTAGAGCAGATAAAAAAACTAATCCTTCTGCCGGGCACGGTAGCTCGTGCCTGTAAGCTTCAGCCTATGAAGCGGCTGGAGATAGAGATTGAGGTTCGAGTCCCGCTTGGGGCCCGTAGCGAGATCTAGTTCCAAAAAAATAGCTTGGGCGTGGTGGCACGCGCCTGTAATCCCAGCTACCTGGGAAGCTGAAGCTGGGAATTGCTTGAGTCTGTGGTACCCCGGGCAACGAGAGAACGAGAGCCTGCGGTTCCACGGGCAAAAATAGCGAGACCTAGTCTAAAAAAAAAAAAAAAAAAAAAAACCACAAAAAACAAAAAAAAAACCTAATCCTTCTTTCTTAAGTTTTTCTTTATAAACCTGTTTATGGAATGGGTGCTAATGTCTATTTAAACACTTTCCTCAATTAGAAGTTTGCAACTTAGTTTAATGAAAATATTAGTGTACTTTGAGTTATCAATCATTACTGATGTATAGCCTAGCACTACTTTGAAATGTGTTAATATGTGTTCTTTTGCTCATAGCTAGGTGAAAAACTGCTCAGTCAATTTAACCAAGATTTCTAGAGATGCTTAAAATAAGAAAGGATCAGTGCTCAGCCTTAACATGACAATAGAACCAAAATAAATCCTGGAGATAATGGTTGTAAAAGTTAAAACTGAAAGAACTTTCAGTGTATTTTTAAAAAGATTTGCAAACAACTAAGCATCCAGAAAATGTACTCTTAGTTAAACCTTGTGCATTACTTATCTTGGCCAAAATGTAGAAACAACCTAAGCATCCATTAATGGAAGAATGGATAAACAAAATGGGTTTATTCATATACTGGAACATTATTAAAAATAAGAGAAAATGAAAGACTGATATATATGTATATATACATATAGAGTCAAATACATATATATGGGTGAAAATGAAAGACATATATAGTTAAGTATATATATCCATATATGTGTATATATATATATATATATATATATACGCACACACACACACACATATATGGATGAAACGAGCACATTATGCTAAGTAAGAGATACTGGATAAAAGATTGCATGTTGTGTATTAACTGCCCAGAATGAATAAATCCATAGAAATTGAAAATTTTGATTGCTGGGTTTTGTTTGGAGGGTAGGAGGGAAGGAAGGGTAAGGTGTTTCTTGGATATAAAAGAAAAAATTCTAGAATGGGACAGTGGGGTTGACTATACTAAAAAAATCACTGATTAACACTTCAAAAGGAAGACTTTATGGCATGTGAATTATACTTCAATGATATTAATGATAAAAATCAAAGAGCAAAATCCACAACAAACTTGGTAATAGGAGTTTGGTAAGGGGGTATGATGGCCTCTTATACCTGAGAGGAGCCTTGCACTCTTGCCTTAAAGATGATTAATGTTGAGAGGTTGCTCAGGTCTGGAAGAGGACTATGGCATTGAAGCAGACATTAGTGGTGGGTTTGTTCTTGTGAGGGAGCATCAGAGGCCACTCAGTGACATCTCCCTGCAAGTTGTACTTTTACCAAAAAGAAACCCTCAAGATGCCTGCTTTATTTTATTTTATTTTATTTTATTTTATTTTATTTCATTTCATTTCTTTTGAGACTAGGTCTCGCTATTTTTGCCCGTGGAACTGCAGGCTCTCGTTGCCCGGGGTACCACAGACTCAAGCAATCCCAGCCTCAGCTTCCCAGGTAGCTGGGATTACAGGCATGCACCACCACACCCAGCTATTTTATGGGACTAGATCTCGCTGTGTTTCCCTAAGTGGGACTTGAACCATGATCCCTGGTCCCCACTGTAGCCTCATAGGCTGCTGTTTACAGGCATGCACCACCATTGCTGGCCATGCCTATTTATTTTTCAAAAATTTCTCCAGTCTACTCAGTAGCCCTCATCCCTTTTTAAAGGTCGTATCCCTTGAAAATGATTATCTCTGAACTAGAAACAAATAAAAAGGAACAAAATAAAGCCCACAGAAACGTTGACACCCAGAGTAGACTGGGGTAGCATGGTAAGGGAAGCGCTTCTGTCAGAGGCAGAGCATCTGCTAGGTCTCCCTACCCTGAGGCATGAGTGATGATGCCAGTTCCAGGTTGTGACCACTGAGTGGACACCAGTTGCATGGTTGTATCTCCATGCTGTGTTGCCTCTGAGGTCAGTGTGTGGGTACTGTTGAACCTCACAGTTTTCTAAAGATGCTAAATGGTTTTTTCTCTGGTCATCTCTTCTGTTACTGGTTTTTCCAAGACTGTCACCCCTTTGCCTTTACCTTCAAGGCATAGTGGCCTAGTGGTACATTAAAGAGACAAAACTGCAACCATAAACATTGATTGAAAAATGATCTTTTGTAGGTGAGACCTAGATTGGCACCTTCTACCAATGTTGAGTGATTTGCCATGGCACTACAAATGAATGCCCTCTCCAATCCTCAGAACCAGGGTGGTTGAAACTTGGAAGCAGAGCATATTTGGTTGTTAGAAGCTTGTCCAGACCAATTCAGAGGGCAGAGCCAGCAGACGGAGGCACTGGTATCCAGGTGGTGAGCATGCCCATCTATATCAGCATCCACAGCTCTTCTATCAACATTCTGAATTCTTTCATTAGGGTCTCAGTTTCTAGGACATCTTCAGTAGCCAGGAAAATTAGAATAATGTCCATCATGTACAAGTGACCAAAGATCTGTGTGTGTGCATGCAAGGGTGTGGGAGGTGGTTCATGCTCCAAGTCTTCAAATATGTATGGACTTTATTCCAGGATGTGGATCTTAGGAGGGACATCCTAGAGGATGAGTCTGTCTCATTTTGGCTAATGGACCATTTTTATTTTAACTAATTAGTTAATTAATTTTTTATGGACCATTTTTAAAGGATTCAATCTCACTAGAGTATGACATTTCTAGTAATGCACATGGCTTTTGCAAGTTAGACCTTTGTGTTTATCTGAAAATACTCCATATAAAAAAAGTTCTATTTATTTCGAAGTCAGTTTTCATTATGATAAAGAAATTTAAAATTAATCTTGTCAATGAAAGAGCTGTATCAAAATGATTAGTTTCTGTGTGTGCCCTAATGTAGAGAGGGAAGTGAAAGAGGAAGCTCTAGACATTCTGAATCTCAGTTTTCACATCTGCAAAATATTTATATATATAATAGTTTATAACTAATTTAGGCTGAAGCTCAAGTGTGACTCTTTTTGTCACACCCAAAGTTAATTAGAAGGTTCTTTTTATAAGATGTGACTAAAAATTTCAAAATTCTAAGGGACAGACATCAGGCTTACATTATTTCAACAGTCTCTTTTATACTCTAAAATATTAATATCAAGACATTATCCACCGTTTTTTTCAGTCTTTTGTTGGTTTAGTGCTCTTGTTTTGCAAATTAGAATAGTGAAAATCTTCCCTTCACACAGTCTTGAGAGGCAGACAAGGAGATTATTATCCACAGACTAGCTCTTGGTACATGATCTGTGCTTGTTCCCATGGGAAGGTGACTTTCTATCAAGGTGACTTACAGTATTGGTATCCTGTTACAGGGCTTCCTTTCTCACTTGGGTTTCTGAGATGTGACCTTGGAAGAACTTTCATAACATAGAACAAAACAAAGACAGCAGTAATTCACATACTTTCCACCTCTACCTTCTTTTATTTTATAAAAACCTCTTGTGAATGAAATGGCCCTAACCATGGGATTGTTGTGCTATCTGGTGATGTCAAGTGCATCTTTTTCCCTTACAAGGGGGGGATTGTTATATAGCAAATAGGTAGAGGGTCTTGATCTACAAACACACACACACACACACACACACACACACTTTTTTTGGAATAGACATGCTTATGGACAACAAAGTTGCAGAGTAACTGTGGGAACCAAATGCAGAAGGTGTAAAAGTAATTTATACAAAGGAGTCCTATTGTTTTGGACAGAAAATGACTCCTAAATTCTTTTTCTTTCTCTTAAGATCTTAGCTTGCTCTGGAATGAGCATGCTTGGAGGGTATTACTAGAGGTCAAGTAATAATGATGGTAGGCCAGCACTGGGGTGTGGACTGGGGAAGACCCACCATTCCCTTGCATATTGTAACTTTACCCCGCTGAATTCAGAGGAGAGAGGTGACTTTAGATCACAATAAGGAACAATTTATTTTTATACCTGAACATGATTTCATTTTTTGAGGACTGCTTGACAAAATGGTCACTGTTATGAGAAGTAATGCTGTCACAGCTTGGGGGAAGCCAGACAGATTCAGCCATGATTGCTCACCATGCTAGTGGGTGCTTAGTGCCAAGAATAACTCCAGAATGACTTTCCAAGCCACATTTCTATGCTATCTTGCATCCTACATGTACTTTCATCAAGTCTAGAAACTTACAGTCATCTCAAGGCACAGAATGTTCGGGGATGGGACAGGGCAATTTAGGGGAAATGTCTTTCAATAGAGTCAAATAAGTGTTTTTAAAAATATAATTGTTCCATGTGAAGGTTTGGAGTCACATACCAGTGGAATCACCTTAAAATACATCAATATAGCTTCATGAATAAAGTTAATTTTAATTTACAAGTATTTCTTCAAAGGAGGAAATTCTATTTATGTGTTACTATTGTTCCAAAATAAACAAGAGCTCAGTCTGTAATAACCATTTTATCAATGTAAAGCCGACCATGATAGTCCTAGTAACCCTTTGAATTTTAATGATGTATAGGACCCCTGCATATATGTACACATGACTACATTTGAGGAGTAAAGAGTGAGAGTCAGAGTGTGGGCTAAATATATTATAATTCATCTGCCAACAACCTTGAATATTCCTGAACCACTGTCAAAAGCATATTAAATCTCTTTTGTCTGTACTCAAATCTTATAGGAAGTTTTATTCTTTAATTATGAATGGTCTGGTCCTGGGCAGTAGTTTATATATGTGTGTTTATCAAGTACACACAAGTTAAAGTAGAATCATAACATTCTTTTATACATACCATGAAAAGGATGTTAATTTCACTCCATAACACAAGGTGTAAGAAATAGCATAGTTATTTTATTAAAGCAATTTTAATCAGTGTTCCCATTCTACCAAGCAGAGATTTCAATTTATGTGATTTGGAGACTACTTTGACTCCAGAGTTATATGAAGATCCAGGTTTCATTCATTGTCGAGGATATTTAAGGAAGTCCTGAGTGTACTGATATTTAATCATTACTGCTGATTTTTTAATTATCTTGGTCCATTTGGTACATTGAAGTAAAATAGTTTGATAGCCTTTATTCCAAGCCTGGACATAGGCTTTGCCAACACAAGGAGAAATGCTAAGCTATACTGCAGAGATTAACAAGGATTTTATCCCATACTGATATTTAAATAAAATCATCAAAATATTATATCTCACACTGACATGTTTATGTATTCAACTTCAAACCCATCCTTTCATCCATTCTCCTTCTCAAATTATTTGGCAAAATTATCCTGAATGAGTTAAGTTTTTCATAAATAAAACTAAGCTAGGTGGTGACAGAACACTGATTTTGGGTAGAGTCAGCCTTGCAACACAAGTCTCTGACATCAGGAAAAGAAAGCCTGAAAGAAAGCCTTTCTCAGAATAAGAAGTGAAACATGTGTCCCATCAATTAACTTTGCCATAATTGTATGTGTCATATTTTCTCCATGTTTACAGGCATCAAAAACTAGATGCAACTAGTTAGATTAAGGTGGAAGGGGATTATACTGAGTGCCTGGTCTATGCCAGATGATGGAAAACATACAGGTATTTATATTTATTCTTTTCACCAAATCTTGGTTTGCCATTTGTATTTGTAACTACACTATTTTGGGAATTCAACTCCCTACCTTGATGTGCATATGCTTCCTTCACCCTCTACCAAAGATCTGGAGTCATTGTTCTGTCATATTATCTTCTTTCCCATTCTTCCTTCTCACTGGTAAATACCATATTTTTAAAAAAATCTAAAGTTATTTGTGTTGTGTTTACTGTTTGTTTTATTTACTCTGGCTATTTATATTCCACAGTTGAGTGAAACCATTTAGTAACTACCATTAACTTTTTGATTTATTTCACTTTGTCTAATCACTTCAAGCACACTCCATACTGTCTCAGAAGGCACAATTTCATCTTTTAAAATAGCTGAGTAGTATACACACACACACATTACAAGGTTTTTATCCAGTTATACAAGTGTTTATTCAAGTTTATCCAATGATTTGACTGTTGTGAATAATGCTGCAATGAACATAGGTGTATATAATTTTTTCAGTATTACTGGTTTTATATTCTCTGTGTAAATACTTAGAAATGGTATTGCTGAATCCTATGATATATCCAGTTTTAGTTTTTAAGGGAATATCCAATCCATTTTTTATAGAGGTTGCACCAGTTTACCTTCTTGTCAACAGTAAAGGAGTGTTGCTTTTCTCTCACCCCTTCCAACACTTGTTCCAATCTTTCAGGTATATGTCATTTTACAGGTGTGAGCTGAGATTTCATTATGATATTGATTTGTATTTCCCTTATAATAAGTCATGCTGAGTATGACTCATGAGTCTGTGGACCATCTGTATACAATTGCCAAGACATCTTTGGAGGTGACTAGTTAGGTCTTTTGGTCATTTTAAAAAATTGGGTTGTTAAATTTTTGTTGTTGCTGAGTTGCATGAGTTGTTTAATTGACCCCTTGCTGACATGTGATGTGCAGATTATCTTCTCCCAGTCTGTAGGTTGATTTTTTAATTTTTGTGGTGGTTATTTTGCTGCACAAAAGAGTTTTTGGTTTGACATAATTTCTTTTGCATATTTTTACTTTTGATTTTCTTTCTGTTGGAGTTGAGGCAAGTACATCTTTGAAGCTGATGTGCAAGTGTTATCTAAATTTTCTTTTAGAGTTTGAGTGGTTTTAAGTTATATCCGTGTCTTTAATCCATTTTGAATTAATTTTTGTGTATGGTATTAAGTTCAATCTTTTATTCCTTTTTTTCATGTTCAAGTTCCCCGAAGCTCCATTATATAGCTGAGAATCCTTTGTTACAAATTAACTGTCTGTATCAGTGTAGGTTATTTTAGGGCTCTCAAGTCTATTAAGTTAGTTTGTGTGTCTGTTTTGCACAAAACTATACTGTTTTGATTACTGTATTGCATTGTAATTTGAAATCATGGAGATGAAATCTCCATTTTTTATCTTTTTGTTAGGATTATTTTAACTGTTTAGGGTTCTTTTTTAGTTTTACAAGCATTGTAGAGTTATTTGCTCTATTTGCTTGAAAAATGTCCTTGGGATTTTGATAGGTATTGTGTTGAATCTGTACATTGCTTTAGATAATATGGCCATTTAATAGTCCTTATTTTTGCAATCTATGATCATAGAACCTATTTCCACTTCTTTGTTGTTGCTTCCTAATATAAAAGCAGAGAAGAACAAATATGGAGACATAACTCTGGTTTCTACTTCATTTAACACTGTATGGTTTTCAGTGTCTTTTACCTCTTTTATTATGTATTTTACCCTTTCTTATTGTTTTCCCTTCTTTCGTATAATTATCTTTCATATAATCATACAGAAATTCATCAGATTTGTATGTATTGATTTGGTGTTCTTCTGTTACCTTACTCTATTCATTTATTATTTCTATTGCTTTCCTTTTTTGTTCACAGTTTGAATTCATTTTTTTTTCTTGCCTAATTGTTCTGGGTAGGACTTCCATAATATCCCATGAAGGAAGCAAAGTTCCAGAAAGATGAAGTAACTTTTATGATAGATGTAATTGACTGCTAGTTTCACATGCACACTCCCACTTCTTTCTGTCAACTTCTACCTCCACTGTAGAGACCAAGAGAGTCACTTTTTCAGTTGTCTGTGTTTGAGTTTTGGACAAACAGGAATATGGTGGGAAATTCTGGGCAATATTTTGCCACCTTTTCTCAATTACTTCCTGTTTTGAGTTAGCAGTTTTGTTCCTCAAAGTCCTTACTTTTTTAGTGATGTTCACTGTCTCATGTTCTTTTTTCCCTCTCTGAAATGACCTTTGCTCTCTCCCCAACATGTGCCAATACCATTCAGGCTTCTGGGTCTGGTAAGAAAAGTACCACCTTATTTTGAACCCGTTTCTGGTCCTAGAGTGATTATACCATCTTCTGTATTTTCAAGCACGTTATGTTCTGTATTTTCAAACATCCTTTATGATGTTTGCTGCAGTCTTAAACTGAAGTTACCTATTTCCATATTTGCTCTTCCTTGATTTCATATTAGGCCTTTTAATGATGGCCTCTGTGTATTGTTCCAAAAAGGCCTTATAATGCCATAGTAAAATGCAATAAATGTATTTTTGATTGAATAAAAGTAAATATAAGGTAAATTTTGATTTTGGAGTAACTTAGGCATTAATATGGGAAAACCTGTTGACTATAGGCTAGTACTGCCACTCAGAGGGTGTATGAGATAATTTATTATCTTTGCTTAAGTCACTGTTGGGTATTGCTTGATTTAGAGCTATAAACAACCTTCCTTTTTTCTGATAAACTTTCCAAGGTTATAGAGATAAAGGATGAGCTATTTGACCCTATAATTTGGTGTAACTCACAAATCACACAATTAAGCACATAAACCTTCAGTAGTACTGAACAATCTCTAAGAAGACAGAGAGTATCTATATTGAAAAAAAGTTAAGAGTAAAATGAATAGGTATGAAGATACAGCAGAGTTGAAGACCCTAGGATAGCATTACGCCTGAGCTGAGCATGAGTGAATGGAAGTGTGGAAGATTTGGTCTTATCTTGCTTCAACAGAATAATGATTTCAAAGTATCAAAATGTAGGGGGCCAGGGAAGAGCAGACATCTGAGAACTGGTTGGGGTGATTAGCATTTTAAAAAGGTTATTTTCCTGAGTTTGAAGGGTTTATTTGTAACTCAGATAGTGGAAAATCTCAATGTGTTGATGAACACCTATTGCTACCTATGACATAGAAGGTTTGGGAAGAACTGTCAATCCATACCCAAAAGCTGTTTAAGGCTCTTTGAAAACCCTTTAGAGACCTGTGGCTCCAAGTATAAGCATTCTCTCCATTTAAATTCACTTTATCAGTGTGGATGGAATGCAAACAGAAAAATGTGCTCTTAGATTCATTTACTACAGACAATAATTAATCATGTGTATGTTGAGGGGGAGATCGAATCCTTAAAAAAGTAGAGCAAGACTATAAAATCAAATGCTGAACTAATTATAATTGCAAGGACATGGAAACAACCCAAATGTCCCAAAACAGATGACTGGATGGAAAAGATGTGGTACACACACACACATACACAGGAATATTACACATCAATTAAAAAATGACAATTTTGATGATTTTTTGGTAACATGGATGTACCTAAAAGAAATCATATTGGCAGAAATGACTCAGAAGGAAAAGACAGAAACCAAATGGTTTCACTAATATGTGGACAACCAAATGAAAGTACACAACTGGGGGGGGGACAACTGGAGTGGTAGGGAAGGGAGATGGTGGGTGACCCCCGGGGATCACAATGATGTGAATATATATATATATTATTAAAAAATAAAATAAAATGTTGAAATTTGTCTCCTAAAAATTCATGTGTCGAAGCCCTAACCCCACATGGCTGTGTTGGAGATAGGCCTTTGAAAAGATAACTAAGGTTAATGAGGTCATATATGTGGGTTCCTAATCTGATAGAATTGGTGACATTGTAAAAGAAGGAAGCGATATCTCTCTCTTTAGGTATATGCAAACTGGTTACACACACTGAGGAAAGGTGATTGGAGGACAGAGCCAGAGGCAGCCTGTGGAAGCCAGAAGAGAGTGCTCACTACAGCCAGACCACGCAGGTGCCCTGATGTCACCAGAGCCTGACCTTGTGGGCACCCTGGCTTCCAGCCTCAGGACCTTCAGAAAATCCATTTATATGTGAAATCCACCTTGTCTGTGATGTTTCACTATGGACTCACAGGTTGACTAACATAGAAGATGTTCTTATAAAACTCAACGATGGGTTGTAATGTTGCTCCAAAAAGCCTGCATGCCAGGTATCTTTGCAATTTTATTTTTCTCCATTAAATCAGGTTCAAAAAAGAAAACACTAAAAGAACTTTGAGGCCATTTCCTCTCTATAGCCCTTAATCTTAATGCCTGTTTTCAGCCATCTGCATATTGACAGAAAATAAAAGACCACTTCCATCTCTTGCATCAGGGCACATCCAATAGAGGTAACAGAAATAATAAAACAGCTCTTGAACTCTGTAATATGAAACTATATGAATGATACAACTACAATACTATTATATATTTAATATTTTTTAAGTTGACTCATCTTTTGAAATTGTATATATTTTGAAACAATGATATCTGTGAATCAAAAGATCTGGTAGGTGAGTGATAGACCTTCATTACATGCTAACATCTGTAAGTATTAAAATATACAGCTAATTCTTACCAATCCCTATAAAACTTACTTTTTATGCTAGCAGAGACACTTGAGGAAATGCTGTATAACTCGGAGGAGTTTTAGTTGAGACCACATATGTGTAAAAGCTGCTGTTTACAGAATGACATTTCTGGTTGATCATGATGTTACCATGAGAAAGTCACAAATAGTTCGTTTGACTTTATACTAAAAAAAACCCACATTAAATATGTCATTTTCTTTATAATCCAAGAAGATTTTAGCTGCTGATCTGTTGTTTCTTACTGATGTACTGCTTCTGATTAAATGCCTTTTATTTTAAATGAAATTTCAGTCTAAGGTTGATTTTTTGAATGGATCACTTATAGGTCTGTTTGCAAGAATTTTTAATAATGAAAATATAGATACTTCTGTGGCTTCCTAACTATTCCAAGGGTATTTTCAGTTAAAATTTAAATTTGATCCCGTGTCTTAATTATTCCTTAAAAGCAGCTAGCTCCCAGCTAATCCCAAGCCCTTCTTTCTTCCAATCCCTCCTTTCCACACCACTGCTGGTTTCATCCTTCTTAGCATTTCAACTTCTTTAAAACTTCCTATTGTTACTAATATTAAAAGCCTTTTTAACAATTTGTTTTGTTCATCTCTGGGCATCTTTACTCCTGTAATGCTGAACTGCTTTTTTTCCTCTATCTTTACTTAATGCTTTTATGTTTGACTCATACTGATTATATACTGAATGACTTTTGTTCCATCTTCTGTCCCAAATCTACCTATTCTTTAAAGGTTCACCTTAGTTTTGTTGAAATCTTATCATATTTCCCTGAGTTAAAAACATTGTTTTACCTCTCAAAATTCCTTCTTACTTTATACCTCCTTTATGACTTTTTTTTAAATAATTGAGGCCCATTTATTCACGGATAAGAACTGCCGTGAGAGTTGTGTGCACGTCTGTATCCTTTATGAGTTTCATTCTAAGTTTTCACTGTGATGACACATGTAACTGCATATTTGAACATGTGTGTTTTCTTGATGTCCTAGAAGGGCTTTTGGAAAAGGCCTATATGAGTCTTCATCTCTTCTAGGAAAGTTAGGCATAGTGTTTGATATATTGAAGCATCTGGTTAATATTTTCTTCGTTAATAAATAACTGAATACCCAAGCCCCTAAACTCTGCACGTGTGTTAGAGTATCCAAGATTTAAAACCCACCAGATTTAGATGTAATACCATTGATATACATAGAAATTAAATTAACTTGGTGTGAGTCAACAAGATCTTAGGCAGTCCTTGGGGCTGAATAAGTCTCAACCATAGATAGAAGTGGTGACAGCAAAGGCTGTAACAATTTGAAGCTTCCTAACCAATTTCAGAGCCTCAGCAGTGGTCCTCAAAGTGTGGTCCTTGACCAGCAGCATCAACATCTCCTGGAACATGTTAGAAATGCACATACTTGGACCCATCCCAGTCCTACTAAATCAGACACTATGGGGGTGGAGTTCAGCAATCTGTTTCAACCAGCTCTCCAGATGCTTCTGATGCACACCAAAGTGTGAGAAAGTTCTAGGAGAGCTTTTATTCAGTCTTGACATTTCTAGCTCAGCTAAAAAAATAAAATAAAATAAAAACAGGGCTTTTCTAATTACATAATGGTATAGTATACATTTTTAAGTGCATGTGCAGTTATGTTTCTTAATCTTTGTGCATGAGTCAACATTTGACAATTTGTTGCTCAAAGTGTCTATGTGTGTGGGGCTTTAAGGTGAAACAAGATTTGACAGGAGCAGGATGGGAAGCAGGGTGCAAACATCTTCTGAAGGAGGGTCAAGTTTGTCTGAGGTCCAGGACATAGCTTCAAGTTGAGGCTGTGGGGTCAGTAGCATGAATTCCTAGGGAGGAACGAAGTCCTAAGTCCTAAAGGACAGCAGCCAGGAATGCACAGGAAAAGCAAACATTGCAGATAGGACAAGTCAGGAAAATTTTGATAAATGGTTGGTTTGTCTGTAATCAGAGTTCAAGATGTTTCCCTGAGGATCTCTGAAAGTACCAGGCGAGGGTGATAAATCAGTATTGAGCGCTACAGGGTCAGGACTCCCTTGGTTGTCCAGGTGCACTGAATTTCCTCCTTGGCTGTCCATTCAGTGAACTCTGAGCCTGCCCTCGTGTTTCTGATGTTCTGATATGTCCCACAGCTCCCTTTTCTCTCTATTGTTCCTTTACGGATGATTTTCAAAATCCACATCTTTCAGTTTTTAACCTTTAACTGCAGAGTAATGCAATTTCTACTCTTTTTGGATATCCTGACCCTGGAAAAACAAACTTCAGTAAACCACAAAATACTGTAAGAAAGGGAGGGGGTAGCGTGGTCTCTAACATTTCTGGGTGAACACTGCCATCTAGTGGCAAAATATCCCTAAACCTGTGCTTGACTTTTGTGACTGCTTCATTTTAAGGATCATCAATGGCAAATTATTAAGAGGAGGTTTCTTAACATTTAGCAAAAGTCCATCTCATTTTGATCATAAGAAAGTAGAGACAGGAAAAATGTATGTTATCCAGTTCCCTTAGCCCCACTAAATTAATGATCAAGCTAATAACTTATGGTTCCTGATTCAAAGATATTCTAAATTATTTGCTCTTCAGATTTTGGTTACTTTCTTAGTCTTTCTCCCTTAAATTTTAGAAACACTTAACCTTAGCCATTTTGGGTAGTAGTGACAAAGCGAAACTAATCTTTTTTTTTTTAATTTTTCATACAGATTTATTTGTATATGTCTTGTTAACATCCTTCATTTCCCCCTTCCTCCCTACTTCCCGTCCAATGTCTCCCACCTCCCTTTCGTTTCAAGTCGTTGGTGTTTGGCCTGTTGAGCTTTTCTCTTAACTGGTGCGATGTCTTTTTCCTGGGTGATGACCTGCTCTCGTGTCCCATGCTGCTTTGATTTCCATGGATGTCTTAGCCGTGTTTGTCCTAATCATGCACGAACCCTTGTAGGTCAGTTGAAAGTCAGTTGCGTCGCCCTTTGTTCCTGTCTGCTCTGCTGCAAAGCTTCCTGCGATGGAGGCCATTCTCCTGTTCCCCAGACCTGTGCGATCATGGGGATTCACACCACCTCATTCATGCTGGTTTTCTCCTCCGTTCCAGCATTTGTTCCGAGTTGCTGCTTCCAGTCCTTATGGTTCTGGCATCTGAGGCTGGGCTCCAACATCCAGCCCTTTGTGGTAGAGAGGCTCTTTAGTGGAGGCCAGTTCCATCCGGTGGTAGGCCCGGTTCTACTCCTCTCGCTCTGTTTGCAGTTGTTCTGTGGCCATGTCCCTTTCTTTGTGACCTTCTGCTTTTCAGGAAATGGAGTGCTTTGCTGCTGTTGGACACATTCTGGATAAGGGGTTTGCTTCTCTGCCCCCAAAGTCACTGTGGGTGTAGTTCTGTGGTCGGTCATCGTTTCAATAGGCTTTGAAGATCGGGACCTTGTTGTTCTAGTCATTTTCATTTTGGTCTCATCCAGGTGTCAGATGCGTCCAGGGCCCTTACTCTTCAGTACCTGCAGCCGAATAGGTGGGTATTCTTGTTCTGCTCTGATTTGTCAGAAGTAGAATTAACTGGAGGGGGAACCCCCACCACCCTTCCCTGGCAGGAGTGCCAGCCCTGTCCCCCAGGCTCTAGGGACAAAGGAGCAGCTTCTCAGCCTGCCTTCTGGTTCCCCATGGTTCCCACGGTTGACAGAA
>PVHY01000043.1:239673-286113 GCA_004024945.1 Uropsilus gracilis
ACCCCCCCCCCCCCCCCAGGCTCTAGGGTCAGGGAAACAACAACGAATCGATTCCAAATGAGCGAAGAGTCTACAACTTTTCCTTCTTTGATATGTTTGTTTTGCTTCCTCTTCCCAGTCTCAACGATTTGTCAGTTTATGAGTCTTTTCCTTCTTTTGTATTATGTTCCAACACAGTAAAAATATTTTAATCCATTTTGTGCCATCTAACCCGATTTATAGTTTGGGGTTGGTGTGGGACCTGAGGTTCTGAATTTCCAACCAAGCTTCTCAAAGATGCCAACACAGCTACTGGAGAAGCACATGTCAAATCATCAGACTTTATGGAAGAATGATTAGTGTCTGGAGAACCAAAACTCGTTCTTGAGCGAATCAGAAAACTGTTCTGCTTGGGTGAATGAAGATAGGGAAGTTCACTTGCATTAAGCAATATCTCAGCTGTAGTGGCTAATTTCCTTTTTGGCTGATGTGCTGTCCTGCCTGGGAAACCACTGCTGTTTGTGCTACTTAGCAGAGGAGGTCAGGAGAGTTTCTTGCACTCTTCAGTGACCAGGGTCCTCCCTGGGGAATATATACTAACTAGATCTGGGGGCTGTCTGTGCTAAGCTGAACAGTTGCACTGAAATTCAAAATTCGGGGACACATTAGGGTTACCTGGGAAGCTTAAAAATGTACTGATGTTTGTGTCCTATCCCTGGACCCCAGAGTTTTAAAGATTTTCAAGTGATTCTAATGTTTGGTGAGCCTAAGAACCTAAGAGGTATAAGGCTGAAAGGACACTGGCTTGTTCCTCCCCTCTTTTCTTGTGACCACCAGCTCAATCTGAAACAAAGACTTGGGGAACTGGAGAAATTATGCTTTATTTTGACTATCAACATTAGCTTCTCCCCCAGAATAGAAAAAGGGTTCCTCTGTCCTGGGAAGGAACAAAAGAGAAAAGATGACCAGAAGATTTAGCAGCTTGGGCTATTAGGCTATTATTCATTCTCTCAGGTCCCTCCTCTCTATCTGCCCCATCCCCCTTCCCCTCCTCCACCCCCCCTCCCCCATGGCATCTGGGAGTCTGATCCTCCCTAGTGTCTTTAGGACACGATGAACTTTGTATTACATTTTAAAGTCACACCCACCTGCTCTTCCCTAGCCAGCTGTGGTCATGTGATAAGGCTGCTTATCCTGAGGAAGGAGTTTTAGTTTTTATAAAGACAAATGCTGGCTCAGCGTTGTCTCTTGGGACTTATGAATCAGAGGGTCTGAATGCTGTCCTAGCAAGGCGCTGGAGTCAGAAATGATGTCCGGGTTTTTCAGAACTTTTCATATGGATTCCTGGGAACTCTGATTCAAAAATAAACGTGACTCTTGATTTTGAAAATAAATTAATTAGCATTATTATTTTCTTAGGCTGCGCTGCCATATATGTGTATTATACATAAGGATATATAACATAAATATGTGTAAATATATACTATGTATAGATATAATATATTTATAATGAATAGGCTGGAAACATCAATAAAAGAAATTAATGCAAAATATCATTGAAATAAATTATTGATTTTTAAAATTAAGGCTAAGAGATGAACGAAAAATTGTTTCTCCAATCTTTTTCCTTAGATAATTACAGGAGAATTTATGCTATTAATCTCTATGCCCAGCACCTGTGGTATTGCACTCTCTCCATGATTGTACAAACCTCCCCAGTGGGTGTGTGCATGTGTGAGTGGACTCACCTGGACCTGGGAGGGAGGGGATAAAAGGGCAGTGTCACCTGGGACCCAGTCACGATGGGGCTTAAGTGGCTGTTTCCCTGCTGGCTGTTTTCCCCTGTTGTCTATTTAAAATCTTATGAAGAAGATGCTAAGGGCTCCAACGTTCTTTTTTAGCTGCTGAAACTGAATGATAAACCTACCTTGTTTGAGGTGGTTGCAAAACACCCACAATATGGACTTTGTGACCTGTTTTCTGTCACCATTGAGAACCAGGCAAGCTTGTAGCTGAGACCCTGCATGTGGGGATGAGGATGGAAGGGCAGCAGGTGAGTAGGAGGCCTGATAGATGACCAGTGATCAGAAGGTTTCCCCCCTCCCACCCCTAGAGGGAACCATGGAAGTGCATCAAGTCTTGGAAACTGCCACGCTCATTTTGGCCTGGTAGGGAACACTAGTGACAGAGTTCTAATTCCTGCCTGCATGTTTAATGGGTGCATCTCTTAATAGCTCATCATGAAGCTAAAGTACTTTTTAAGCAATAACAATTGCAGTTCTTGTACAATAGTTGAATTTATGGAGTAATGTGTGTATTATCTAGTAGAGCTGTTCTCTCTAGCTACATGGATCTATAAGTTGCTTTCTATCATTGTTCCTTTCAAAATGTTGGTTGCTTAAAGAAAACAAGTATTCATAAGTAATGGCATGCTCCTAAGGACAGAGTCAGCCTATTAATAGCTGAGGTGCAAGAACTGCAATGGGTTTTTGGTGAGTAGTAACTTCTGTAAAACTAAAACTCCTTTTTCAGTTCTCATTGCGGCCTTCAGTAAAAATGTTTTAGTATTCTTTTTATCTATGTAAGCACCTCTCTTTCTGTCATGTAGTTTATGGCCACTATTAAAAATAGTTACTTCCCTGAGAGAAATACCAAATTCATATGTGGGATGTGAGTCAGAGAGCAAAAAAGTCTAGAATGTAGATAGTGGACAAAGGGTCAGAACATTCATGTGTCATTTCAACTTAGTCTCTTTAGCTGCCATATAATGATCTACAGTTTTCCTAGCATTCTGATCAATCTTTCAGGTCAGGTGTTGGAGGTTTTGCTATTTTCTCTTTTAAGCATGATTTTTAGCATTCCTATAATCTTTTATATATGCTACATTTACTTATTCAACAAACAGATGAATTTCAAATGTTCAACGAATTTTTATTGAGTCCTTCCATGGGCTAGTTTTAGATGGCTTAGAGAATAGCAAGGGAGACTTTGCTTCTCCAAGAAATACAAAACATGGCAGCAGAGAGGCCAAGCAGCCCCAATGCTGCGGTAGGTTGTCAGACATTGTTGTTTTCTGCTCAACAACCACTGTTTCCAACCTTCTTGGGTCACAGGGCCCTGGTTAAAAAAAAAAAAGAAATTTAGGAATAAGCAACAAAAGGATTCTTTCAGGAGCTAATCATGATTGATTTAAGTCAACTGTGTAATTTTATCTCCCTTGACTGTAATTAGTTGGAATCACCATGACCCTATTCTAGCCAATGAGACAGAGAGAGGCAAGATCTTCTGGGAAAACAGGATGTGATTTTTTTGAGGTGATAGCATTTAGAACTGAGGGATAATTTGCTGGAATGATATGGTAGGTAGATAGAAAGGGGTTCTTCTTTGAGGATACTGTAGAACAGCAGAGACAATCATACCACTGACTTTTGCCAGAATTTTACATGAGCTAATTGTGATAATTGTCTGGTTGTTTCGGGCACTTTCAGTGAACCATCAAGTACTGGCACCAGAAAATATCTTAATTGATAGGATTTTCAATGAAGTCAATAATGTCAGGTACAAATCTTGAAAGAAAGACAGAGTATACAGGGTGGAAAGTCAGGGTGAAAGGGACACCAATGATGGGTTTCTGGAGGAGGTCAACTTTAAATTGTATCTTGAAGGACAAGTGGAAATTCACTAGATAAAAACAAGGAGGAGTTTTGCGGAAAGAAAGTACCTCGCATGACTCAGAAGCCTGAGGGTATATGGATATTTTGGACAAATACATGATTTTGAGGAGTGCAGATTATTTTAGTTCTTAGAGTAAGTTCATGCCATTTATGGATTTGGCCTCATTTACATAGGCTTTTTTAGAATCTTAAAATGATGCATATAATCAGAAATTTGCATGTATTTTGTCTGTGACTTGAATGCAAACCTTGGTGGCTTTCAGTCATAGAAGTAGAGTGGCTAATGGCAGGCACTGGGGAAGACACACTGGCTGCAGAGTGCAAGTGTTCTACATGGGTTTGGAGTTGTTGCTATTTTTTTTTTCCTCTCATAACTTGGTAACTTTCACAGAACATTAGAAATTGTTTCTTTTTACACCATCATCTGAGAAGTAGATGTCAGGATGGTATTAAATTTGCTAGAATATTTATAAAGGGGCTGGCTACCTTGGGGGAGGAAATGAGGAGGGCACAAGGTAAGGACATTACCTAGGGTGCAAAGGAGGAAATGCAGGGCCAAGGAGAAGGCTGAGGGAGTTGGGGGAAGTGTCCTGGAGCCCATGTATCCTAAGGAAGATTCCATTCTATGAAGTTGCTTTGAATACTGAATTAGCAAATATACAGCCACTGCACATGTATGTGTGTGTGTATGTGTGTGTGTGTGCATCAACGTCTCTCTCGTACATTAATCTTACATTCTGAAATTACATTAATCCTACTAGATATTATTTTCTTTATAAAATGAGATTCTGATTAAGAGGCTTGCTTGACACCACTTTACTAAAAGGATTCAGAGTTGCTATTTGACTCTAACTCTTCCCCCTGGAGCTTTTTGGTCTGGAAGGTCAATACTATCTCCATCTGTGCTGGCACATTGAGAAATCTGAAACCAGAAGGCAAAGGTTTGTCTTGCTCTTGCCTATCTGGGAACAAGATTGTTAGAGTGATTGCATTTTTTATCATGCACATGTTTGCAAATATCCATCACAGCATGTGTGTATTGATTTTTGGTGTTAGTAGTAAATTTAGTCAGTCAGCAAATGCACAAATATACAATCTATGAATAATAAAAATAGACTACATAAAGTAGGAAAAAAGTATGCAAAAGGGAACACAGTGATAAGTATGACTCCCCTTATCTAGTCTCAGATTTGGCAATTTTCCAAGCACTCTAAATCCCCAGCCCTCAGAAACTGCTATTATCAACCTCTTGTTTATCTTTTCAGAGTATCCGTTCAATAGCACACAGGACAAAATGAATCCTTAAAAGTGTGGGATTTGAATTTGAACAGATCTAGCTTTTAAACACCATGAAAGTACAGGGCAAGCAAGGAATTTAAACTTTCCAGTCCTCAGTTCCTTCAGCTCTAAAATGAAATAATCACGCCTGCTCAACCTGCTGAGAGGATTACAGAGCCATGGATGTTAAGTACTTGTTACTGTAAGAGGCCTGGAGAGCAGCCATGATCTTCTCTTACAGAACATCCTCCTCGCTTCCTGAAGCTGTTTAATTCTACATGGTGATTCTGGATTTCCCTGCCTCACTGCTGTGATTGACCCACAAATTTTCAACCTTGGGCCCAGTTCCATGGTGAAAGATTGACTGGGAGGGAGTGGCTAATTAACTGTACTCATTTCATGCATATTAAAACACTGCTTCTCCATAGAAGATTTGTGAAAGAGTCATAAAGGTATAATTTTAAGGATTGGTGTTTAAATCGGGGTGTCAGCCTAACCCAGAGAGCTGAGACAGGAAAATTTAGGCAAAAGGGAAGAGAAGGAGCATTTCCGGTTCAAGTAAGTAAGATAATGTAGCCTTTCCCAGTGTAAGTACCTAAAAATGCACAAGTGTGCTTTCCTTATTTTAAGTGGAAATCTGTCTTCCTTTTAAATGAAGATTTAGTTTACTGCCAAGAGAATGAATCATATGTCTTTCCAAATAAAATTCAGGCATTGATCCTTCTTGAAATGATTTATGTGAAATTGATTTCCTTGATACCAACAAATGAATTTTGTTTCCCAGAAATTGTAATTATTTTTCAGTCACACATATTTTCACTTTGAGATGCTCCATCTTTGACAGTCTTTAGGAAGTATTTAACTTATGAACTATCAATTATTGAGAAAGGTGGGTTTTGTCTGCCTCAGATCATTCATGCAGTTAGTCAGCCATTATCCCAGCTATTTAGTATAGCATGGGAAAATAAAATAAAAGATGGTGCTATGGGGAAATGAGTAGATATGAATCATTTGTCTCTTTCACTTCCACCCCCAAACCCCTCCTCCGGGCTCAGTTGTCTAGAGCTCGGCTGTTTCTATAAAAACTAGGAATACTATTATTTTCCTCTTTTGTACATCTCTGAAATTTAATTCCTATTTATTTCAAAGGGAAAATGATAGCCATATACATTATTTTTGTTTTAAGCCAGGTTTCAGAGGCTTGTCTGCCTTTTAAAGAAAATAAAAGCCCTTCTGTTTCCTCACTAAGGAGCAGCTACCATCATAAATGTAAACTCAGATTTCTTGCAATTCTGTTTTAAGTTAGGAACAGAGTATCTAAAATATGCTTGTGCTTTTTCTGTATCCATTCACATTTTGTAAGAATGTAGCCCCAAAATATTTGAGTGAAGTCAAGGGAAATAAAATTTATTTTGGTCATTGAACAAGTAATTCCTTTTTTCCCATTTTTGAAGTCTCAACTCTGTGCCTTTATTAGGGAGATGGGAACTTTTACTGCTTAGGTCCTGACTACAGTATTGTGGGGGAACTCAAGTATGTTGAGCGATACAGTTTGCAAAGTGACTATGTTAGCAGCAAGCATTTAGTAGAAACTTGATAGGTGGAACTACTATTACTGTAAGAATTTTTCTTCTACTGTACCTGATGTAGATTCATGTTATATATTATTCTATTGTCTACATGATGGATACCACCTATTTAAAATGTGTGACTGCTGTTGCTTACCTAGTTCCTTTTCTAACTTGATCTCCTTAGGAAAGTACTGATTCATCTTCCCTTCCTGGCCTAAGCATAGCACTTAGTGGATGTTAGATTTAAAGTTTAATGTGGACATTCTAAAATGCTAAAAGTTGAAAATTTGGTGTTATATTTTGTACTTTAGCATTTCTCAAGGCATATGTGAGGCTCTCCTTGTCAGATATTTGGAACAGGGGGTCAAGGGATTTGCTTGTTAAAATGCAGATTCTAGACCTATTGAGTTAGAAATATCTGGGGGAGTAAGTGCTCAGGGAATCTGAATTTTAAAATCAACTCCATTTCATGACTATAAATAGTAAATTTTTGAGAATTGCTTTTCAAATGATAGAAAGATCATATAAGAGACTCCACTGTCAACCTCCCATCATGTGAAAAAAAACCTACTAGAGAAAACATAGAGCCAGTATAAAGCAAATTCAATGACCTCTTGTAACTGGGGCCTGAAGGCAAGGCTGAAGGTGGCACCCTGTGTTGGGGGGGAGGGCATGTAGGTGAGAATTGGTGTGGGTGGAGACTTTGGTAGGGATATGAGAAACTGCAGAACATCTGGGGAATAGGGGGTCTGCCATTCTGGGGATCGTTCATTCCAGCCCCCCCACCATGCCGACCTTTTAGACTGCAGTTGCTGACCTCTGAAGGATCTGGGAAGCTTCTAGTAGCTGATCTTGAAGAAGTTTTGTAAGATTTGCTCTGCTGCCTTGACAGCCCTGAAGGGAAGATAGGGGCCCTGAGCTGTGTGAATGTGGGCAGTTTGTCAGGTTGTTGCTTTGGGTACATCTTGGTGACCGGAGTAAGCATCTTTTGCTGTCATTTGCATGTTGGATTCCCTGGTCTGCTGCCTCTGGCTTTCCACATGCTCCAGGTTTTCCGTAGTAGGAAGGTACCATTCTTGGAGTGTGGCCCTTGTTCAGGATCCTTGTTCCAGGTCTGTGATGGTGGGAAAACACCATCTTGGATGCTTTTTGTTGAGGCCTTCAAAACACTGGACAGTAACTCAGGTGAGATAATTGGCTACTGTGGCTTCAGTGACATATTGTTTCCTCTTGCTAAATAAGTTCTATCATTGTTGTTCCTGGAACCTGAGTGGTCTTGTTACTGTATTTTCAGGTCTAGTTGCCCAGTCAGGGACTGACCCCCAGGCTGCAGAGGCTGCTTAGTCCCGGCCATAGCCTACCACCATGGGTTGATGTCTGACGAAGTTGGAACAGGAACTCCATTGACTCCCAGGCAAGTGAGTAAAAAGAGGCCAATTTATGTAGAGGGATAGATAGGAGGAAAAGTTTATTATGGAGACAAGAAACAGAGTCAGGGAGGGTCAAAGACTCCTTCATGGAATTGTATCTTGGGAAATATAGAACCTCTTTTTTCTAATTATTGTAAAGTTCCATCAGTCTCATTTGTTAATACACTGTGCTGGGATTATGCCTAGCTTCCCAACCCTTGGAGATTGATTCTTCTCTGGAAATATCCTGTTACTCCTTTAAGTCCCTTTGTCCGGGGAGTATGTGGCTCATCTCCTTTGGAATTTGCTGCCTCTCTCCTTGGAGCCTCCCTTATTCCTTGAGGCTTTTTCTACACTATTCTGACCCTAGAAACTATCACTTGCCTCAAGACTCATTCTTACAATTGTGAACATGGGTAAAGAACTCAGTGGCCAGTGCACTCCTTGGGCACTAATTATAACAGTGTTAGTGCCCCTTACTTAATGGCTAGTATCACTCGGACCCACTCTGACATCACTGAGGATCCAGGAGTTCTGTGGTAGGGATTAGGAATTCAAATTTTTAGTAGACATCCTCCCTATCCCAGGTAAATTGATGTAGGTGTCTGCTCATTAAGCTTTGAGAAATATGGAAGCACCTTCTTGTTAAAACTGATATGTTTTTTGTCACTGTTATCCATTGTTGATTTTGTATTCTTGTATTTAACTGAAAAGTGTTTCAGGGATGTTTAAGATTTTTTTTTTGAGTTAGGTCTTGCTTTGTTGCCCAGGGTAGTCCTGATCCCAAGGATTCAAGCGATCTCCAGCCTCAAGCTCCCAAGTAGCTGGGATTACAGGATCCTGCCACCATGCCCAGCTGCTTTTTTGATAGCAGGTCTCACTATATTGCCCGGGGTAGTTTTGAACCCGTGAACTCAAGCAATCCCTGGCCCCTTTGCCTCCCAGCACTTGCATTACAGATGCATGCCCCCATGCCCAGCTGATATTTAGAATTTTTGTGACTAGATTTTGTATAAACCAGTTTGTGGTAGTTGGAGAAAAAAAAGTCACTGTAGCCTATGGTTCACCTGGCTGTGGTTTATGAAGATCTGTGAAGTGCTTGGAATTGACTCCACAATTCCCTGCCCTGCTCCTGTCTAGGCTTTGACACATTTAAGCATTAATAAATATATCCTTCAGATAGATGAATAATGCACTTGTACCAGCAATTTTCTTAAGTGACTTACACCGAGGCAAAGCAGGTCCTTTGGTGCTTCCCAAGCTCCATCTGCTCCTTTACTTGCCAGGCTCCAATGCAAATACAGCCTGGCGTGATAGCAATGAGGTTTTAATTCAGGGGTTGGTGAAAGGAACAGCTAATACCCTGTGCAGCCTGTGCCTCCTCGAGGCATGTATGTACGGCTGCAGAGGAGATGGTGGGCGGGGGGATGATGGGTGAAGGTGAGCCTGACCTCCCAGAGCCTAGGCACTTTCTGGTGGAGCATGAGGCTAGAATAAATGCCTGTGCCTCCCCTGGTGGATTTGACCTGTTAGAGGACCACAGTGTACACAGGATGGGGAAAGTGAGGGAAAGGAGAGAGCAAAAGGGAATAGGATAATAGGGGTCAGGGCATGTGACTAAAAACCATACAGGAGGGGTTCCTGTGTGTGAACTGAGGGTTCAAATCTCCCACACAATTTTAAAGCTAAACTTACAAAAAATTGAAGCGTTTTAACTACATGTTAAATTCCAGGGCCAGGCCCATTTTAGAGAGGGGCCCTGTGCGGGCACATTGGTCCCAGATCCATGAAGTTCTGAGTCTGGGGACGAAGTCACTTTTCTCCCACCAGAACAAAGGAAATTTGTGTGTGGGGGGAGGGAGGTCCTTGGTTTTTAGTAGTTGGGAGGTAGTTTCTCATTCTTCTACAATGAGCGAAACAAAACAACCTCTGGTCAAAGATAATATTGCAAAATCAGTGCAGATTGGTTTTTTTTTTTGTTCTTTAATTTTGTGATGAGCAATGATTACAAAGTGCTATAAAGTCTAGATAACGGTTCCCTTCCTGTGCATATTTTAAGGATTTTTTCTTTCTTTAGGGCTCCCTGTAGACTTAAATCTCATCTGTCCACAGGGTCAACATGGTCTAATTCTAAGGCGATGACATAAATTTCTACTAAGGGAGACCACATTCACATTTGATGTGGATATATAATGTTTCCCAAATGTAACCACAAAACATCCCAACTCCTCCATCACAGGAGACATGATTATGACTTTAAATACATCCAGAGCAAACAGCAGGTGGGTGATGAGGATAAATAAAACTATGACTGGTGATTCTCTTTGCCCCTGAAGCTTCCATTTAATAATTCATAGAATTTTAGAAGCCACTCATATTCTTTCTGAGGACTCGGTAAATAAGAGTCAGATGTTGTACCATGTATCTTGGTTTTCCTTGTCAATTTGAATCTACTTTTGTGTGCTGTTTCTTGCAAAGTTAGGGCAATGTTTTGGTTTCATGTCTTTTTCTGAGGATGTGTGTCTATACCATGTAGATGACACTTACCAGTCCTACTGCTTTCAGATCCTTCCTCAGGAATGCAGTAAAAAGAAAACAATTGTGTCTGACTATAGATTCAAGGTTGCACTTTTTAAACCGAGTGTCTTGAAATTGCCTTCATACCAAGAAGATTTACATTTGGAGGTGCTGAATGACAATGATGTTAATCTTTTAAGAGAAAAGAAATTAGGATAATACCCTCAAGAGCCTCTAGGAGTCAACAGAGATGTCTTCCATAGGAATTATTTTCTTTTGCATAAAAGAAAGGGTTTAAGGGGGGGGTATGATTATTTTACGCTCCTTTTTTAGGTTTGGGGGGGTCTGGTGTGCTTGGGAAGGACACATGATTTCTATTAGTCATGTTTCCCTTCTCTTATTCTCAGGGCAGTTTCTATTAATTTTTCTTTATTCTTGTTTTTGGGCATATTATTATCAACTGACCTACTAGGCATTTACTTGATTGTCAACTACATTTCACCTCCAATAAAGCAGAAGCTTTAGAGTGGCAGGGACTCTGTGTATTCTCTTCTGTACAACCAGTACCCAGCACCCAGCCCAGTGACTGGCAAATAGTGACATTAACAGTGGACAAGCACTGACATGTATTGAATGTGCCTGACAATGTCCTAACACACTTAACAGTTTATATATGCTTGACCCTTACAAGAACCCTTGGAGGTAAGTAACTTTCTAGCCCCCATTTTATAAAAGACAAAACAAAACTTTGAAATACTGAGTAAATTCCCCAGAATTTACCCTCTTGGTAAGCGAGTGGCTCCAGCATGTGCACCTGCTGCTTCCTGGGGGCAGGAACCTTGACTACTTTGCTTCCTGTTGTGCCCCTGCCCCCAATATATATGAGGCTCTCATATGTATAAATATGTAGATAAATGCATATATGGTAATAAATGATTTTGACTAAAATAGTTGACATGCAACATTTTTAGGCATGAAACATGATTTGATATTTTTATAACAAAATGGCCAACACAGTAAGTTAACAACTACCACCTCATATATATACAGACCCTTTTTATCATGATGAGAACTTTTAAGAGCTATTTTAGGGAATTGGGATTTTGGACAGGCCTGGAATCTAAGAACCCAAGGTAATCTCTTTTCTACGAGGAAAGAATTCAATGTGGAGACCAGAATTACAGAAAAACAAGAGCTTTATTAGTAGATAAGGGGAGAGACAGGAAAACTCTCCAAGTGGAGAGGGGTCATGAGTGGGTGGCCACTAAGGTGGAGAGAACAGGTTCTTATTTGGGCAAGGAGTGGGGGTTTGGTTGTTGGGAGTCTCTGTGTTGTGTCCCTTGCTGATTGGCTGGGCCTGTGGGGTCTTCTAGGCTACCTATATCTACTGAATTTGAGGGGTTCTCCTAGGTTACTGTGGGTCACTGAATTTGCCCCTGTTACTGAAACTAGCTTTGGCCTGTTGCCAAATATCGTGTCACTATGTCTGTGTTGTGGGTATTCAGCTCTTTTGAGGGGAGCCACCTTTTGGTCTGGGGGTGTTACCTAATCAGACTAATAAATGGACCCAAGGCACCTGGACTTGCTGGGAGTGGGAGGGAGGACAGGCTGATAAGTGGGTTTAGGGACCTGGGGCCCTCTCTTCCTCCCTGGCTACTTATACCTTTTTCCTAACTTCCTCTTTCATTAGCAACATCCAAATATACTCTCCAGTATGGTTAACTACAGTCATCATGCTGTATAATATATTCCCAGGTCTGATTTTATAACTGGAGTTTTGTATCTTTGACCCTCTATACCCAATTTCCCCATCTACCTCAATATGTTCTGGCTAGATGAATGTTCAGCCTGAAATAAGTTATTCCCCCCACGTCTTAGTTGGTGACCATTCGTCACAGAGGAAGGGCTGAGGACTGGGATGGGCTTCTTTTCAAGCTGTCAACGTGATTTTTTTTTTTTTTTTGTTCATAATGTTATTATGTGTGCTTCCAACATTGAGGCCGCTCTCATCTCTCATGTCTGAACTTCTACCTTTGTATTCTGCCCCCTTCTTCCCTCACAGATGTGTGGGTTGTGGGAAGCAGTGACTGCTCTGAATTCAAAGAGGTCAGCTGTGGAGACTTCTCAGGGCAGATCTTCTCATACATCCAACTAACTCACTATAATGTATGAGTGGTACTGGTGGGGCCAGCATGTCCCTGGCTCCACTCTCAGTCTCTTCACAGGGTTCCACAGGTTTAGCCTGAGAGATATTTGAGCTCTATTGAATTTTTCTTTTGCTTTCATTTCATAGGTATTTCTTTCTCTCTAAAGACAATTTTTTGACTCCTTTTTCTTGTCAAGTTAAAAATACTCTCAAATGTGTATATATCTGTGTGTGTGTGTGTGTGTGTGTGTGTGTGTAAAACTATGTAACTGCTGTGGTTGGGCATTGTATCAGTCTTAAAAACAGCCATGAAATGTTCACTTCCTCTCTGTTTTACTGCACACAACTGTAATAACAATCCAATATGACTTTGGAAAGGAATATTGTTTGGGGGGGCCTCAACCCCAAAAGTGTTGGACTTTTGCTCTTTAAAGAAAGAATACACCAAAGAGTATTAGGTGTAGTTGACCAGGCAAGGCTTTCCTAGAGAGATCCATGCATGAGGAAGCCAGTTTGGGAAAGGAGAATATAACCTGACTCTCAGAACGGAATTAGGAGGAGGTATTTAAAGGGTAAGTTCAGGAGACAGGAAGGGGAGCAGGGGCATAACTTTTTCTGGGTTGGGTTATTCCCAAGCATGTGCATATGGGTTGCATCCCAAATAAGCATGTGATCTCTCAGTTTTGTCCCTCCAGGATATTAGTCAGGATCTAACACTTTTTATCTATAGTGAAGCCTCATGGTCAATATGGTGAAGTGAGTTGTTTGGACAGTGCAGCCAGTCCATGATTTAGTCCTCCTGTTCGAACAGGACCTCCAATAACTCATCCCACCAGCTCATAATGCCTTTTACCTGGGCATTCTTGTGTGTATGCACATGTTCACCTATGTGTTAGAAGTATTACAAGCTTATACTTGAGTGTGAGGGAAAGTCATACTGGCACCAGATTTCAAGTAATAAAATGCAAAGGTCTTACTTCAGTAGGGACTGATAAGCTTTGCAGCCCATTAACACACAGTGGGGGTTGTTGCACTTGGCATACTTGGAGGCAACATATAACACATATAGCACTTGGATACTCAAGCTGCCTTAGGAGTCAAGCTGTTCACCAAAGTTGAAGGAAGGCCTTCAGGGTTAAGAAGGAAATGAGCAGAATAAAAGAGGCTTTTATTTGTGGGTGTGTGACAAATTGAATCAGGCTCTTATTTCTAGGGAAATTGGTTTTAGAATCAAAGTATGATATGAACCATGAAAACTGAACAAAGAAATTGAACTACTGATTAACAGTAAATTTTTTGACATATGTAACTAATGACTTGGGGTTATTCTAGATTTCCATCCAACAAGGGAAGTATGTAATAATATAAAACTCATTTGATGAAAAGGTCCTTACTACTTAACATATTTCCAAATGTGATATTGTATTTTTATTTAATACATTTAATAAGGAAACACCATTCAAACTTTGAGTTTCTGGCTATGAATGTTTTTGGTTTTTAAACTATCTTTTTGCTTTAAATTCTAAAGTTGTGATAAGGTGATAGAAATCTTTTGAAAAGTACAGCAAGTATGGGTCACCTTTGCTTATATGCTCATCACAGGCTCTGACAGAATAGTAAAAATCTAATCAGTACCTTATGAACCTTAGAAACTGATGTAAAATAAAGGGTAATTTTAAAGAGTAAACAGTCAGACTGAGTCCCTGTTAACTATTTTCACAAACTAAAAAGGGGCACATTAAGCTTTGTATAAAAATAAATTCTTTCTAGATTACTTGAGAGAGTAGGGTAGCTCATTAGCTGAAAACAGAGAAGACATGGTTTCTATCTTGAAGACTACAAATTCATGGAGGAATGAATGTAGATGTAGCAAATAAGTAGTACATGCCCTAAATGTAGAGATGAGTGAGTGCTAAGGAAGAAGAAAAGTAGAGTATGTAAAAATACACCAGGAATGGTGGGTGGAATATGAAGATATTTATAATAAGATGGTCAGTGTAGACCTTATCAACTAGGTGATAGTTGATTAAACATATGAGGAAGCTAAGAAAGTTAGGTATGGGGACAAAGAGTATTTTAGTGAAAGGCAAGAGCCAATGAAAAGGACAGTGTATGAGCAGATTCAGAGTATTGGAGGATCAGTTAAGTCTGTGGGATGGGGCTGCAAGTAAGACAGAGCAGAGGTGGGGTTGTAGAATCTTTTAGTTCCTGTAAGAACTTGGAGTTACTCTGACAGAAAAGGGAATTTGAATTGAGGAACAGCTTGGTTAGATTTGTTTAAAGAATAAGTCTGAGTGTTCTCTGAATAGTCAAGAACAGAAGTAAGGAAACCGGTTAGATTATTGTGGTAATCTAAGTGTTTTAGTAATCTACTGCTGTCTAACAAACTCCCCCAAACTTGGAGCTTGAACAAAGGTTTATTATCTCTGTTTCTGTGGGTCAAGAATTTGAGTTGCTGTAACATCTTCTGGCTCAAGGTTTCATAAGAATTTACTCAAAGGTCAGCTCAGGACTTGACTAGGAGAGGATTAAGTTCTAAGCTTATTAACATGAAGGGCAGTTGTGGGTTGTTGGAGTTGCTGTAGATGTTGGTCAGAGATCACCATCAATTCTTTGCTATAAGAGCTTCTTCATAGGAGAGTTTACAGCAGGGTGGGTTATATCAGGAAAACCAAAACAGAGGAATTATAGAGTATAAAATAGAAGTCATGGTCATTGAAAACCTAATCTCTGGAATGAGATCCCATTGATTTTTGCTATATTCTGTTTGAAGCAAGTCACTAGTCTAGTACACACTTAGAGGGAAGAGATTTTACAGAAGTGTGGCTATCAGGGAGTGGGGATCATTGCTAGTCATTTTAAAAGCTGCTAACAAACTGGCAAAAGGTGATAGTAGAATAACAGAAAAACAGTTGGGTTCTTGGTGGTGATGAAGAAACAGAGGATTTGGAACTTGTAATCCATTATCTATTATTCTATCAGTGACTTTAGACAACTGGTATAATACTTTTGAAAATTTTGAAAATTTTTATTTGAAAGTCTACTTATCTACAACTATACAAATAGCTGAAACCTAAAAGAGTTCGAGTAACTTGTGAAGTTCATGTAAGTAACCCACTAGAAACCCTTTTTGTAAGCCCTTACATTTTCTCTATGACTTTAGACCTTAATTTCAGGAGGATAGCACTGCTGAAATATTCTAAAAAGTGCAAAGTACTATAGCAATGTAAGTAAATCTCACTCACCAGTGTGGGCACAAAAATAGAAGTAGCTGAGTTTGAAAGAATGTTCATTCCGAAATATGATGCTGATGTCAATTTTCCCGAGTGAAGAAATGAAGTGGTGCTGGACACAAGCTGTGGTGCTTCTGTGTGGCCATATGTCTCTCATGTGTTTCTGTGGGGCTAGAAGTAGAACCGAATGTCTGCTGTGGGCCACTTCACTGTGGCAACATGGAGATGCCACCCTGATAAAACCACATAAATTTTGACCTAGAGCTCAATGAGTGGGGATAAAGAAGAAAGGATCTTTGGAAACAGATGGTGTTTTTGACTCATGGGAGCCTGGTTTTTAAGCAAGAAGACATGTGTCCTGACAAGGCATTTTGGTCTCATGAGATCCTGTGGTGTCATGGGGGCTGGATCAAAGTGAAATTCACTAGGGGATGGGGAATTCAGTGTAGAAGCTCAGGGTCCAGGCTGGACTGGCTTACTGCAGTGTAAGTGAAAGAAGATGACTTTCCAGGCTCCACTAGTGAAACAGAATGAAGCAAAAACTGATGATGGCTGATGGTATTAATGACAGCAATAATAATAAAAATATAGAAATTCCAGCTTTCTTGTTTTCCTTATTTCAATGAACATAGGTAGGTTAGGATTATTGCTTGAAATTCTTCTTTGGATAAGTTACCTAGTTCTGCTGTCTTTAGTTTTTCTTAGGGTTTCTTTATTCTTTCTCTTTATTCTTTTTTTAATTCTTTTTCTTTATTCTTTCTCTTTATTTATTCATTTCTTTCTCTTTATTCTTTCTCTCTCACTCTTTTTTTTGCTCTATTACTTGCAATCTCTTCAACCTCTGTCTCTTCATTTTTAGTTCTTATTGGTTGATCTAAACACTTTTTTCTTAATTCCTTAATTTGATATGGGACTTGTTCATTTATTAAGATTACAGGTATCACCATATAAGTCTAATTCTTTTCCCTGGATCCTGGGTTTTCTGTTTCTTTCTAGCCCATGCCTCCATACCTGTTTGAATGACTGACACTCCAGTTCTTATAGGGGTAGGTCCCTGGGCTGCAGGGAGCTGAGAGGTTGCTGCTAGAAGAATAGCAAGAGTTAAAACATTTTAATGGGTGCAGGTGTCCCACTGGAGTTGGGGAACTGATCTGAAAAAAATCCCATCCCCCAGTCCAGTTCCTCAGTCAAAACTTCCTCCATAGCCTCATGCTAATGTGGATTCTCAGTTGCGGTCCAGCTCTGGTTTGCAGATTCTGTAGTCAGTCTTCCAGGCATGGGTAGGGTGTGGAGAACAGAGATTGATTGATCCCCATGTTGCAAACAGGTCCAAGTCCCAATTTCAGTCACAGATGGATCAGGTACATGCGTGTCTCTGGTCTGTAGATATGTCCATGACCACAAAAGATAGCTTTCTGTGCAGCTGTCTCAATCCTCTCTCAGGAGTTGTGGCACAGAAGGGGGATATTGTCCAGTAGAGTCATTGCTGGTTTTCATGCACAGGTCCTCCTCCTGAGGGACAAATTTAGCTCTCCTGTTTAGCTGCTTTAAACCTCAATAAAAAATGCACTTAAAAAAATGAAAAAATAAACAAATTTTTGATCAGAGGAAGCAAGGCTAGTCATAAACATCCCCAGCAAAGCTAAGGCATGTGTTTTGCATACAAACAAGTCCCTTGTGGAGAGGAACCTCTGTGTCAGGTCACAGGTAGACCACTTCTCACTCAGTGTAACCAGTTCTCCCCCACAGCCTGGAGCTTCAACTGCCTTCAGGGGCCATAGAATTATTACCTTAGAAAAGTACTAGCCCCAGGCCTGCTATTGGTCTCAGACACCCAGAGTGGCCAATGTGTGGAGTGTTTCCCACTGATACCTTGGTTGATTTCTAGCTCTTGCTGTTATCTACCTGTTCCACTGGTGTCCCCTCTATTTTCCATACTAAGTTTAGTGTCTCCCCACACCACCTGCCTTGAAGTCTCCAGTTTTGAGCATGAGGCCTTCTATATAAACAAAAATTGGCTTTGTATTGCAAGCTGATCCTCTCGGGTCACCTGCACCCATTGCATTTCAAGCAAAATGATATTGTAAAGCTTTGTACACTTTCTACACTGCCATATTGCTCTTTCCTTGTGAAAATGAAAGTTGTCCTTCAGAGACTATTGTTGTCTTTATCTGTATGTTTTTTGTGGATGTGGGGAGAAGAGTCTGGAGTCTACATTTCTGCTATTTTGCTGGAACTTTAGTAATTCCAGCTTTCTCATGAGTGATTTTTGCATGGTAGCTTTTTGTTACCATATATAGTCATCTGTCACTTAACAAGGAAGACACATTCTGAGAAATGCTTATTTCAACATCATAGAATATAATTATACAAATCTAAATGATATAGCCTACTACATAGACCATGGGATAGCCTATTGAAAGCAACATTGTATACACTGTTCATCCTTGACAGACTGTCATTAAATGACTCATGATGTAGTTGAGTGTTTTTTTCCCTTTAGTCTAACAATTCCTGCCTTTTAGTGTGTTTAGATAACTTACATTTAGTGTCAATGGCAGTATGACCAATTTAAACATATTCCATCTTGCTACTTAATTTTTCTTTGTACCATTTACCCCTTCTCTATACATCTGCATAAAAAATTTTTTTAAAATTTTTTTACTAAACACTTCAGGGTTTAACTTGTCTATGCTTTTTGAACTATTAGTTAAAATTGTATAGTTTCAGAAATTTCTCTAGTACTTATTATATGAAATTTTGACTTATCATAATTGATTTTCAAGTGCTATTATATTACTTCACATACAATGTATAAACTTTATAATAATACAATTTTTCCCTCCCATCCTTGAACTATTACTGTCATAAACTTTATTGCAACAAATATCAAGGATCTTATAATTCCTTGTCATTGGTTTTACTTTACAGAGTCAATTATCTTTTAAGAAATTAAGAAATAAGAACAAGAGCTTTTATTTACAATTTTGCTGGCCTTCTTCATTTGTGTGGATTCATATTTCAGTTTGGTATCATTTTCTTTCTGCCTGAAGAATACTCTTTAAGGTTTTTTTATTATAGATTGGGTTGTGATTTGAATTTTATTTTGTAAAAAAGTCTTTCTTGCTTTCATTTTAAAAGATATTTTCACAAGATATAGAATTCTAGGGTAGTATTTATTTTTATTATAGCAAAAACAAAATTTTAACTATTTTAAGTCTACATTTCATTAATGATATGCATATTTACATGTAATGAAAAAACTCCAGAACTTTCTCATCTTGGAAATCTCAAACTCTATATCTATTAAACAAGTTTCCTTTCATAATTTTCCCTTCCCCCCAAACCTCAAGTTCATTCTGCTTTCCATTGCTATGAATTTAACTGCAGTAGGTAGCTCATATAACCAGAATCATACAGTGTTTATCCTTTAGTGACTGACATATATTGTCCTCAACATTTATCCATGTTGCAGCATGTAACAGGGTTTCTTTCCTTTTCAAAGACTCCATATAGTTCCATTTTATGTGCATAAAATATTTTGTTTGACAATTCACTTTTCTATGGACAATTGAGTTGTTCCCACCTTTTGGCTAATATAAATAATGCTGCTGTGCACATGGGTGTGCAAGCATCTTTTTGAGATTCTGCTTTCGATTCATTTGGATATATACCCAGAAGTGAAATTTCTGGGTCATATGGTAGTTTTATTTTGATTTTTTTGGGAACTGTCAAACTATTTTCCATAGTCATTTTATTGTTATAAAGTCTCATTAACAGTTCATAAGGTTTTTTTTTTAAATACTATTTTATTTTGTTCTTTAGGTTACAACCTCTGTGTTATTATTTTTCCCCCTCCCCTCCTCCCTCCGGTGCCCCTTCCATTCTCTCAAACCCCACTCTGTTGTTTATTAGCTGTGCTGTGTCTATTAGTCTCTTTTCTATGATAGTATCTTTTCTCTGGGTGAAGGACTGCATTGTTGTTGGGTCCAGGTGAACATTGCTGTCAGATTTTCAGTCTTAAGTTTGCGTTGGGTGGCCAAGTTACATTCATTCGTGATCTGTCCATGTTTTCTTGCTGCAGGCCGTCCAATTCAATCCCCTCTCCATTACTTTGCCGCTTTTCCTTATGGCTCTGGTGTCGGACTTAGGGGGTTCTGCCCCCAGCCAGTGTTGGTCATGAAGCCTCTCTGTGAGTTCATGCTTCTGCGAGTGTCCTTTGAAGATCATCTCCTCCGCTTCAGTTTGCCGTTTTGAGGTGGGGCCCATCACCCCCTCTTTGGTCATCCTCCTCTCCTCCGTAATGAGGGGATGGTGTGTTGCTCTCCTTGGACACATCTCTAAAATGAAGTCCCGGGTCTTGGCCCAGGGAGTGCAGAAGTGCGCATGGTGACATCGTGTCTCTCGGTTGTTTTTCTGGCCTTACATGCACTGGTTCACTTGGTTGTCCATCTGTTTTGTTCAGTTCAGGCCTGTGGGCTGGACTTTTGCCTGGTCCCTCACCCGTTCTATGTTGGGGTTGGCGTTGCGCATATTCTGGTTCCACTGGTTTAGCTGGAGTAAGAAGTAAGAGAGAAATGGAAGGGGCCCTTCCCACCTACCCTCTCCCCCCCACCTGCACACCTCACTCTGCTTCTCAGCAAGTCTCGGGTATGCACCGGCTGCCTGGGTGGGTCCAGAAGCAGCCACCGGCCACTCTTCCTCCCCAATGCACATGGAGGGGCGAGGCCTGGCTGCGCTGGCACGGTGATGGCCAATGTCTGAGCCGCCACCAGCGTGGGCCAAGAATGACCCACACATCCCTCCAACGCGCACGGCCTGCCTCTCCCACCCTCCAGAGGCAGACAAAGTTGTCTCACGCGAGGACCGTGGCCCCCTCCTTAACGGGGTCACGGGGCCACAGAGCGAGTTGCGCGCTTGTACTGTGCAGCGCTGGAGCCGGCCGCCCGGGCGGGTCCCCTCATAAGGTTTTCAACTTCTTCACATTCCTGACAATACTTGTCCTTTTTTGGCTTCATTTAATAACTAGCTGAATGGGTGTAAGATAATAAGGAAATATCTTGTTTGGATTCACATTCCTAACAATTTGTAATGTTGAGTACCTTTTTATGTGCTTATAAACTATCTATGTATCATCTTTGGAGTGGTGTCTAATCAAGGTCTCTGCCATTAAATAAAAAGGTATGTGTTGTTGTTGCTGACTTGCAGTTCTTTATATATATGTGAGGTATTAAACCCCTTATCAGACAAAATTTTGGTAATTTTATCCTTTTCTAATAGATTGCCTTTTACTACTGTTGTGTCCTTTGACTAACAAAAAACTTTAAGTTTGATATAGTCCCATTTGTCTTCATTTGCTTTTGTTTCTTGTGGACATGTTTATTCTTTTAGTACTTTATGTTGCTCTGTTATTGTCTCCTAATGTACAGTTTTTGATGAAAAGTCTGATATTCTTTCTAAAATTTTTTTTGTAACTAGTCTTTTTCCTGAGGTGGTTTATTCAGATTTTTTTCTTTTTCACTAACTTTAAGTGGTTTGATTATTTTGCCTCTTAGTGTAGTTTTCTTTTGCATTTTTTCTTTCATGAGATTTTCTTACTTTTATATTTGTTTTATAGTTTTCATCAATTTTGGAATATTATAAGCCATATCTCTTCACATATTCTTTCCAGTCCCCTCCTTATACTTTTTATCTCCTGCTTTTGGAACTTTTAATTATATTTATGTGAAAGCTCTTGATATTCTTTCTTAGATTACTGAATCTTGTCTATTTTTTAGCATTTTCCCCCTCTATGCTTTATATTGGATAGTTTGTACTGCTATCTTCAAATGCATTGCTTTTTTTCCTGCAGTATCAATACATCAATGATTCCATCTGTAATATTTTTATTTCAGATATTATATTGTTCACCTGTTCATGTGATTTTTTTCTCGTATTTTCCTGTGCGTGTGTGTTTTTTCTCATGGCAAGTCATTCTTGTTTGGATCAAGTTATGGGCTAGGTCTATTTGTTTCTTTTTAAGAAGTTATTTAGAAATTTTTTAATAACAGATCAAACGAAGGTGTTTTTTTTTCTTTTCCATTAGGATAAGTTTAAACTCACTTCTAAAGTGTTGCCCATCCCTGGTCTCTATTGCTTATCCCTTCTGCTCTTTGATGCCTCTATATTTGCATTGTGAGAACTTCATCGAATTCTGGTTCTGCATGAATTTTAGGAATTCTTTGCTTATAATTCCTCAGTCTTTCTTTACACAGAAGTAATTTCTTAACACAGAAGTGATTCTTTGCCCTTCTCCATGATATTTCATAATCTACAAGTATAGATTATCAGTCATAAATTCTTGGTATCTCCTGCAAAGATTCAAAAACTCTTTCTTAGTAGAGCTCCTTTTAAAGGTACTCTGGCATGCAAATTATAATTAACTTGGTCTCTCCAACCCCAACTTTTGTCTCCTCCAGTTAGTGAGACTAAAGTTTGGATTTCCCTTCCCTACTTCAAAATTCAAAAATTGCCTTTAGGCAGGAAGTCTGGGTAATCAAAGGATTCATTTCATTTATTTCCTTTCTTTCTGGGATCACAGTTTTCTGTTGCCTGTTGTCCAGTGTTTGAAAGTAGTTATTTCCTGTGTTTTGCTCTGCTTTTTAGTTGTTTACAGGAGGAGGATAATTCCACTCTATTGCTGCCTTATAGCCAGAGTAGTTTTTACCTAACTTTTGAAATCTATCCTCATGTAGACTGATAATGAAAAGCACTTAATATAAGATTTTTTTAAGTTGAATAATGACTGAGATCAGGAATTAGTTTGGAACACATGAAATTAATAATGTTTAACATTTTAACTTATGTGTTTCATATGGTTTAACTTTATACATTTCAAATTTGGGTTAGCTAAGGAGAACAGACTCAAGTAGAAGCAGTTACATTTTCCGTGTGAGGTCTCAATTAAGGATGAATCTCTTGTATTTGAAATGATGCCTGAAATTATGCATCTGGAAATCTTAGGATACTTCTATTCAGTTCATTTTTCAAATAGAACATTCTAGGTCTATGTGGGTTTTAGGTTAAACAATTTTCTTTGGAGAGAACTTCTCTGTCTTTGATAGGGTTTATAGTTTTTACAAGGAATGTATCATTGTTTCTCATAGGAATTGAGTTCTGCTTATATACTAGATTTATAAGCAGTAATTTCAAACTCTTTTCACAAAGTAATCAAGCACACTGACTCAATATCTATGACCTGGTTTGGGGATCTTGTACCAAGAGTATAGTTGAACTCTTTGTGAGAAAAATAACCTCACTAGGGAGGCTAATAATGTTATTAAGTTTGTTGTAACTGTCAGGAGGGACAGAGGGTTTTGAAAACTATCATAGGAGCAATGAGACTATATTCTTCTATTAGTAAATGCACAAAATAGAGAATGAAGCTTTGCAATTGCCTCCACAAAGAAATTTCTCTGATTTTTAGTTCCATTATTTCATAAACATATTACATAGGCTATATAAGATTCCACATCTTAATAAGAAAGGTGATTTATCGGTAACCAGGTTGCAATGAATTTTATTTAGCAGTATGAGATACTTGCTTGTAGGACTTATTCTAGGAACTTCCTTCAAAAATTTTTATTGAGATGACATATGACCTAGTGGGTTTGGCATCCCTACCTTCCCAGAGAGCAAATCACACTTAAATGTTGGCATCACCACTTACCTTATAAGATTCAATAGAAAATTGTTATGGGTTGAAACTTGACCACTCAAATTTATATATTTTGGAGTCCTAACTCCTAATATTTCAACATATGACCCTATTTGGAAATATCATCTTAATTTAAAATGAAAACATTAGGTTTAGTCCAAATTCAGTATGACTGGTGTCTTAGTTAAAGGGAAAACTTGGACAAAGAAATGGATAGATGTTTAAGGAAGATCATCTAAAAAGATATAAACCAAGGAGAGAGACCTGGAGTAGATTCTTCTTGCATAGCCCTTAGAAGGAAGCAAATATGCCAACACCTTGATCTTTGACTTCCAACCTCCAGAACTGTGAGACAATAAATTTGTTGTTTAAGTCACCCAGATTGTGGTATGTTGGTATGGCAGCTCTTGCAAAGTAATATGAAGATCTATGCAGAAACATTATAGACTGATGACTATTGGTAGAAGGAAGGAGCATATAGGGAGTAGAGGTCATTAAAACAACTCTTTGAACAATCTTAGGCTGTTAGGTGTGGTGGGCGTCAGATGTTGTTATTACCCCATTTGCGGATGGATATGATGCCTCCTTGGTCTGAGCAGAATAGACCATGGTAGCAGCCCTGACACACATGTACCTAAATCTTGTAATTTCTTTGTGTCCATCTTACTGGGAGAACTCTAGGAGATGTAAAACAAAACTTGAATTTTGTGAGTTGTGAGAAGAATTGATGACTTCAGAAGAGATTATTTGGGGGTACAGAGAAGGTTTGAAAGAAAAGCATTTGAGAATTCTAAATTTTGTCACTGGTGTGGAAGAAGCGATATACTGGAACAGTGTTATTTAATACACCATCACCCTGGAGGATTAGGAAATATATGGAATGTGCACAAGTCTTATTAAGTGTTCAGGATTGCTAATGGCCTTCCCTCTCTTTATGCCTTTGCCTCCCTCTCTTTGAATCATGGGGGGGGATGGGGGGAAGAGCAATACAGATGTGATCCTTTTACCTACTTGCTCTTTTGTTAATGGCAACAAATTTTGTTTCAGTTAAAATTGTTACTGTCTTAATATACAAAACAAGGAAGGGCAAAACATTACCTCCCAAGCAGCCACATATTACCTCACAAACAGCAAAAGCTTATTAAAAGTAGAAGTATAAAACCCTAAGACATTGAGAGGGTGAGTGAGGCAGCCCAGGGCCCCAGACCTGTCAGCACTCTGTTAAAATGGATGCCCTTCCCACCGCTCTTACCATGTGCTTCTTGACTTATTTACAGCGGTTCCCAGGCTGTGAGGAGTTAAGCCAAAGAGGTTTTCATTAATTTGCCTTCTCCCTGAAGACCTCAGACTTGCTGTTTGAAAGAAAACTAGATACCACAATGAGCCAACTATTTGGTGAGAAGTTTCTCCTCTGGGAGAAAGCCTTTTGCTAAGATTCCAGCCTTTCAAATGTCAAATGTTACTCATCCCAACTTTGACTCTTGAAAGCTTGTAGAGCCCTTCTTTCTTATTTTAATTTGAGAATGTTTGCTTCTACTAGTAGATCAGGGAACTTTTACTTGCTGTTTGAAATCTAACCCTAGTACACAAAAAACCTATGACTAATCCTACTTACTGGAATTTCAATGTTTTCATCAAGGCCGCAGTTTCCATTTTCAATTTTATATAATAAGGGCAAAATACCAATTGGCAAACATAACTCTTTCTCAGTTGTATATTTTCAAAATATCTACTGTGTTATAATAAAGGGAAGTTTCACAATGCCTTTTTTGCAATTGAAAGAAAATTATCTCCAGGGTGTTTTAAGAGAGGATAGTTTGTTATGAGTAACCAGTTAAGACTTTTACTTATAAAACACTGAAAGTTAACCTTTTAAAAATTTGCTGTACAGTGAGGATATTAGGTTATCTCTAGGCAAGAGAAATGGTTTATATACTTGATTCATGGTCACTGGAAAGAACGTAGGGCATACAAATATTCATGCCATAACAATGACTTAGTTAAGCAAACTTTATAATGGCTATTGGGAAGATGAAAGAATATTTGCTAACTGGAACCAAATTTTTTTGTCTTCATCCACAGCAATCCTTTATCATTTCCTTATGTTGTCAGTGCTCCAAATATAGATTTTTGGAATGCAGTTTAAAAGAACTTGTACTGGGAAGTTTTAGGGAACTGGGTTGAAGTATGCTCTACCAGGCAGCTCTTTTAAGGTAAATCTGACTAGTTAAAAAGGGAATGACCTAAGAAATTTCCAATCCCTACAGCTCAAAAGAATCACTTGGAGATTAAAATAAATGTAGATTCCCCAAATTCTGTTCCTAGAATTTCTGGTTTAGTAGGTCAGTGTGTCTTTACATTTGTTTCAGATTATTCTGGGCACCAGTCATGACAGGAAACTACTGGTCTCAGTTGCCAGTTCAGTTAATTGTGGCAACAAAGAAGTTACTCAGTTGAATCAGTAGGATCTGCTGAATTTGGTACATAAAAGCAAATCTTTTTTAGTTTTTGGCTAACCTGTAGATCACCCCCAAGCCTTTCTTAACTTACATGGCCTCTTTAACTCTTTGTGTAGTTATTTGTATAACAATTGATAGACAATCAACTGGAATTTTTCTTGAAAAACAATGTCCTGGACCTGATTGCTAACCAGAAACAAGTATGGAACTGCTTGAAAATTTATTTGCTCTAGGACCTTTTGATATATAATCTTAAGGAAGGAGCCAACCTCCATTCTTACAAAGCCTCATAGTTGATTTTGAAAAGCTGTTAAGTTAGAAACTCTGAGTTATGCTAATGAGGAAGAGTGCTGTTTGCCTGGTGCAGGCAGGTTGAATTGAAGCTGAATTGCCTATGTAGAAATCATCTTTTGATTAGGATGACTAAAACTATTCATTTCACTATTTTGAGATTAGTCTCTCCATTTGATTGGTAGATACTTGATAATGGTCATAGGTCCCATTGAAGAGGGCAGAGAAGAATATAGACACATGAAATAAAGCAGATCATTAACACCATTTCATTCAATATTGTTCTATTATGCTGTTGATGAAAAAAAAAATCAGTCTTGGGTGTGGTTGAATAAAACTCTCTGAGGACATACTTTCATTATGCATCACATGTTTTGTTGAACTCTCCAGGAAATCAATGATTTTGAGTGAGGACTTAGTATATATAGAAGCAGTCAGATATAGCTGAAAGGTGGATCTTGAGGACTGGGTAGAATATGAACAGACAGTGGAGTAGGAATCAGAGAAGTCTAGTTGACGAAGATAAAATGAGTGACATGAAGAAAATGGAACCTAAAACTACATACCAGTAGAGCAGGATAATGTCTGAACAAAGCACATGCAGTGGCAAATTGTACAATATAAAATTGTACAGAGTGGATTGAGGTCTGGGAAATGACTTGAGTTTGTAAGAAATTAAGCTCTATTGCAGCATTTTTGTATGTGTACAGGAATAAAGTGAAAACATTTTATTTTGGCAAGGTGTATAGACATTGAAAGGCTATGGCAGTAATACATACTGAGAGAAGGAACTTGATCTAGGGATGTGGCCAGGTAAAAGGAGATGGACAAATATAATAAATACATACAGAGTAACCTAAAAGAAAACATTCTTTTGCAGATTATTTAGAAATTTTCTGTTTAAGAAGATAATTTTACCATGCAGAATAAAGTATAAATTAACTATCTCCACAATTGCAAAATAACTTCTTTTGTCATATTAGTTGCTCATTTAAATGGTCAGCAAAAAACATTCAGACATAACATTAGTAAGACATTTGGTATGTCTGTTGGGGAATCTTTTCAACTTACGAGTGTACAGTGACTCCAGTGTGTTGTCCATAGCATAAGCTGACAGTCATTTAGATATATTTGCGTGATCAGGTAAGAGGAAAAAGTGTAATTAACTGTGGAACTTTTGAATGACTTCTTTTTTTTCCATGAGGCATATTTACAAGTTTTTAATGATTCTATAAAATAGTGTAATATTTAAGTTAAAAGACATAGAGCCTGGGGTTTTCCTGCCTGGCTTCCTTCTATCATACCCCTATTTATCTTTCAAAATCATTTCAAAAATAACCCAGTGGGTGAATCTTGCCTGGGATAGTTCTTACAATCCTTCCCTCTAATCTGATGACTCCCACTGAATTTCACTCCTCTTCTCTCACTCCTGGAGTTCTGATGTGAAAGGCCTCAGACCGCAGAGGTTGTTGGCTCATGGCAACAGATGATTTGTGCAAAATTCTGAAAACTCACAGTCGGAGCAATGAAGGAAGATCCAGACTAGCTGGGGAGGGTCCAAGAGGAGCAGAATAAGAAAGCAACAAGAGTCAGAAAAGAATTGGAAAAATCTGCTTTTGAGTTGCAGGCATAGGAGGTTTATAAAGCAACTGAAAAATATGAAAGCAACTACTTTACAGAATAGTCTTTCTGTTCATTTCCACACTGATATACAGGTGTTGAGTGGAGCTGGATGCAACCTTTGCTCTTGAGGAGCCCTGCTGAAAATGAACCCAATTCATGGGAAAAAGGGGGTTTAGAATATATGCCAATCTGATAGGTTTTCAACCGTATGCCAGTTATGTAGGAATGAATTGTATCCTGTTAGAAGCAAACACCTTATTAGATTAATTACTGTGTTTTCTCATGTTTTTAAATATAAAAATGAAATTGTGAAGTGAATAGATTGGAATGTCACAGATAAGGGGGCCAGTCCTTAAAATCAAAGTAAAGAACTATGGGGCCTTTCCTACAGTCCAGGGGCTTAAATCCAGAGGACTTGATTAATTTATGTGCAATTTTATTTTCATTCTCCTTGGTAATCACAAGAGATTGCAATGTTATTAGATTCAGCAGTTTCTTAGTTTAAATCTCTCTCCATCCACACGTTAAAGAATAGCTTAATTATTATTATGAACAAAACAGGCAAGAGGTAATTTATCATACAGTTTTAAATACAAGAATACCAATTTGAATTTTTCTTAATGAACCACAGAAACTTCCATTTAGTTACCAGAATCTTTTGATTTAGTGGCAGCTGGAGATTGGACTTTGCACTAATTCTTAGGTTAATTGCATCTAATGTTAATATTGCTTAATGGAGGCAATTAAGTAGAATTATAACTTGTCCATGTTGTAATACCTTTCATCTTCCTGATTCATCTGTGAACTCATACAATTCTTCCTTTATTCAGGTGATTGCTCTTTCACAGAGGAGAGGATGCTAAAAGACTTCATTGAAACAGTGTGCTTGTTTTTTATAGTCTAGGTTTAAAAGAGAAACTGTATTCATTTTAAGTGTTGTCTCACCTTAAGGGGAAGACTCACTGGACATATCAATGTCTTGCTAGAAAATTAATGCCCATGTGGTCCTTTTATATTATTACTTGGTAACACCCTCAAGTGGAATATAAACATGAGGTCTAGAAAAAAGATCCTTTCAACAGCCCTTGAGTTGTGACTTAAATTTACAGCAGCTATCCCTAAAATATGAAAAACAGTCAAACTCACAAAACAGTTTAATTTTTTTTAAATGACTATTTCAGCATTGAGAAACTCTTAGAAGTATAAGAACATTAGGAAGAATATTGTATATTCCATTTTATTCTTTCTAGGTGGTTTTGTAAAAGCTGGGAATCTACTGAAACATTAATTCATGTTTTGGAATCACAGCTCAACATCTGGAATTTATTATGTGTTCATCTATTATTGTTTTTTCTTAACATTACAGTTTCCAGTTTGAAAGATTATTTAAGACATTGACTTTTGACCCTGGTAAGTTCCCTTCTCCCTGTGCAGCGCTGTTAATATTAGATGTTTGACCTTTTTTTTTTCTTCCAGTGCCAGAAACTCCCAGCAGATGTCATTGTAAGGCAGATTTGTTTAGCAAGGCATTTCTGGAATAGCTAATAGACTTGTTGCATGTAGTAATAATGTGTACATTGGGTACTAGATTTAATTCAGTCTAGTTTCATCAGTGGGTTGTGTTATAAAGATGTAAAGAGGCCCCTGGGATTTTTTACCTGACTTTCCATAATGTAGGAGAATCATTTTTCTTTTGATATAAATTAGAGAACAAAAAAACAAAGCAGCTTTCCACCCAAGCACTCCCTGGGCTACCCAGCTCAGCATTCAGCATGGTGGGGTTTTTTTTTGTGCGGTACAGAAATACAGCAGGGTAGAAGACAGTTTTGGAGATACCTAGGTAATCATCTAGGGAGTTGGAATTAAAATAAAGCAGCCTCACTAGGTCCTAGCCTGAGTGCTGAAGGGAAAGTACAAATGGCCATAAAAATGTATATTCTTACACTGCACAACAGAGTACATTACTGATGTATCTAGGGAGAAAATGGGAGTCATATTAGAGTTACCAAACATAGTTTATGAATATCAAATTCAGATAGAAAAGTGTTTCCCAAGGAAGAACCAGGTCACAGTGACTTGTTGGTTATGAATGTAAATGAAATTCAATCTAAATTTTTTATCAGTTTTCACCCAGACATATATTTTCCCCCCATCTTTATCAAGGTAAACTGAAAATTAAAAATGATACATGTTAATGTGTACAGCATAATGACTTGATAGACATACACACAATGAAATGATTGCCATGATAATTAACATACATCTCTTCAAAATTACCTTTTTCTTTGCTTGTTTATAGTGAGAGTACTTAATATATTCTCTTGGTAAATTTCAGGTATATAGTATAGTATTCATTAATTATAGCCACAGTACTGTACATTAGAACCTCAAAACTTATTCATCTTAAAACTGAGAGTTTGTACCTTCTGATCAACCTCATCATATTCTTCCTACCCTCACTCCCAGCCCCAACCCACTGCCCTCTAGTGGGTTTCCTCTAGCCCCTAGCAGACACCGTTGTATTCTCTTTCTATGAGTTCAGTTTTTACAAAAAATTCCACATATAAGTGATATAATACAACATTGGTCTTCTATATCTGATTTATTTCACTTATCATAAGTCTCTTCAGGTTCATTTATGTTGTCACCAATGGGAGTGTTTCCTTATTTCTTATGGTTGAATTATACCTTATTCTGTGTGTGTACATACACTCTGTTTTCTTTATTTATCCACTGATGGATACTTAGGTTATTTCCATGTCTTGGCTAGTGTAAATAATACTGAAATAAATATGGGAGTGCAGATATCTCTTCAAGATACTGATTTCATTACCTTTGTATGTAAACACACAAATTGGATAGATTGATTAGTTGGTATTTTTGATACAGGAGTAGTGATGCAGTTGAAAATTGTATAGGTGCCAAAATGCCCTGGTGGGCATAGTCTGAAAGAAATATGTGTGAAAAGGAGTGAGAAGTGCCAAAAGACGCATAAAAAGGAACGAGGAGAGGAAAAAAAAAGGAGACAAGACTGGTGACTGAGAGAACAGGCCCATGTGGCCTGCCAGGGGAAGCCCCCTGCAAGAACGAGCTGGAGGTGGCAAGGAGTCATGGTGGGAGAGTGGCTGGCAGATAAGTAGCCAGTGTGGAGTTGGATGCCAGAGTGGCAGGCTGGGGGTGACCAGGGGCTGCTGAGGGCAGCCTGGTGGATGTGGCCAGATGCTGCCAAAGGCGGACCTGGTAAAGCAATAAATGGAGCTGCAGCAAGTCGGCAGATTTGGAAAGCTGATTTTCAAAAGCTGCATCAGCAATTGTGAAAGAAATTTGAAGAGCCTTGGAGAAGCGTAGCACTGGAACACTGGGAAAGAAGCGTAGAGAAGACGGCAGAGAAAGACTGGACTTTGCAGAGTGCCTACCTCTCAGGCTTGGAGGTGCAAAGGGGCACCATCTTGGACATGTGTTTGGGACTTTGGGAGTAAATGGTAACTGGTCTAAGATAACTGGCCATTTGTGGCTTGAAGGATTTTTTGTTTTCCCTGTTAACAGTCCCTTATAAATAAATCCTGTCATTGAACTGCATTTTTGACTGGGAACTGCTACACATGGGTGGTGTGAATCTGAGGAAACTTGGCTGGAAAAGCCACATTTTAAAAGTGGCCTATTGGTTAATGGCTTCTGCCCCATTTTCAACCTGATTTCATTTTTTTTTTTTTAAATTTTGAGATATTTTTACAATGACTGAACCAGTTTGCATTTCTACTATCTTTGTAGAAGTTTTTTTCTTTTCCCCTATACAGTCTTGTCAACATTTAGGTCTTGTGTGTGTGTGTGTGTGTGTATGTGTGTGTGTGTGTGTGTGTGTGTGTGTATAGTAGGCATCCTAACAGGTGTACAGTGATCTCAGTGTGTGTGCATGTATGTGTGTGTTTTAATAGTTTTTTTTGTTTTTTTTTTTAGGTAAAGTTGGTATGAATCATTGCACCTTTGTGGGTTATGTGTTCAACCCTTCACAAATCTTCATATGTCTTCACAGCATGCCCACTACCCATACCCCAATAACCACCATGTTCCATTGGGTCCCTCTCTTCCCCAAGTCCCCTTGCTTTCTTCTCCTCTGTTTGCCTCAGTTTTACAGTCAGTTGTTAAAAGTTCATTATTGTTTTGGTTCTGACTGAGCTTTAGCTATCTATCTTTATATTCCTCTTAGAATGGAAACCATCTAATAATTTTCTTTCTCTTTCTGACTTATTTTGCTTAGTATTATCCTCTCTAGTTCGAGCACATTGTTACAAAAGGCAAGAGTTTGTCCTTTTGTATAGCTAAGTCATATAATATTTAATTTAATTCAGCTTTATGAATCATTGCAAATATCAAAATTTAGTTACATCTGCATAAATTTTACCTCATTATGTGTAATTCTAATCTTACAATAGGAAAACTATGACAGCAGTAATGAGAAAATAATCTTTTTATTGTTTTTCTTCCATCCATTTTATTCCAGGAATATTTATATTTAAAAAAATCCTAAAGTGGGGGAAACTATCTTAAAGGAAAAAGCCTCTTTCAGTTTTGACTTTATAAAGGTATAGATGGCAATGGAAATGGGGAAAAAGAGATGAAAGGAGGATGGGAAGGGAAGTAGAGAACACAGCTTCATTAAAAGATTAAATGTGACTACTTAGAAATCTAATTTATGACACTTTGATATTCTTTCTGGGCTATACTGGGAAGACATTTGCTTATTTGCATTATATATTAAGTAGAATAAATTAAGTAGAATAATATTGCTAGTTTAAGTCTAGAGCTCTACAAAACCTTGTTGGCATTTTAAATAAACTTTCCCCCACCAAACATTTAGTCTTTTAAAGGAAAATGATATATTCAGCTTAAGAATGATAGTTTGAAGAAATATTTATCAGAGCAAGCATATTCTGTGGTAAGCAGAGCATGTGGGGAACCAAATTCCAATTGCCATTCATTCTCCATCAGAGAAATTTAATTATAGTGACTATGTGTAATTCATATTTCAAAGAAGGCAACATTTTCTAAAGGATAAGAATAATTACTCCCATGTAACTTAAAGACATTTTCCATTGCTGAATTTAAGCATCTGTGGAGAATTCCCTGAGCAACTTTATGTGCATCTGAAAATGGGATTGATCTTTGAGCTTTAAGGCCACATGCCAAGATTCTGACTGCTGCCTTTCTCTGTCAGTGGGATATTGTTTTGGGGTGAGATTTTACATAACCCTGGCAGAGAGCCCCTCATTTTTGCTTCTGGGTGTGGTGCTGGAGCTGAATTGTTGGTGTTCTAGGACTTCATTCCAACCTTGAAACATAATGACCCTAGACAGCCTGGGGTCCAGGGAAATGAGTGCTAGCTTCTAAAAGCATTATTTTGCATGTCACGCAACTCAGCACTGGGAAGGGTGTAGGGCTTGGTTTTAGGAAATTTTGTTTCTTGTCCTAGTTCTGCCCACACTGAGTGATATTGATGACTTCAATAAGGATTTTTTCCATCAAGTCTTAGGTATGTGTACAGAAATTAAAAATTCTGTAAAGGGAAGTTAAATCTCAGTTGCATTTTCAGAGATTCTTTCCAGAGTTTTGGAACCCTGTTTGGTGGGGAAAATTCAAGATCCCTATAATCCAGTTATGTGTTACATTTTTTACACCCTTGAATTTAATATATATACTTGTAGTTGATTTTGTTGATGAAGAAAGTGGAACAAAGGCACTAAGCCATTAGAATAATAGAGCTCCAAGGCATCAAGTTATAGTTTTGTTATTTTTAAGTCTCTTCCTGAGAGATTCCCTGATTAGATTGGATAGAGCTCAAGCTTGTGATTTTAATGTGGTTAAAAAGATAGGCCTCAGGTAATGAAGTACAGACTTGAGACACAGGGTCTGTGACTCACCAGACAGCTCGGCTTCCCATGAAAAAGTTACATAGATTTTCTTTTTAACTTATAGTACTGCTATTGCAAGAGAGGAACAAGCAGTACTTCTCTGGACAAGAGGTCAAGATGAATTCAGGTTTCTTTTTTTCACCTTTGTAGGCATTTTGGCACCACCATTCACAAAAACAACTTTTGCTACATTCACTTAAAAAAGTTTGACGTTTGACACCATACAAGTCATAATTACCTCTAACATGAATAAATATTTGTAAATCCTAGCTCAGTAGCCCGTGCACATCATCTTATTTAATTTTCTTTTAGAAAGAAGCAAGTCTAATTATTGTCCTCATTCTAGGGATGAGGAAACTGAAGCTTTGCAAAAAATTTTAAAAGTGCCAATATTTTTCAGTTTTTTGAAGCTTTTAAACCTACATTTCACAAAATCACTTAAATTCTATTTCTCTTGCCTGATGTCTCCCATTCTTTCCTTTATTCCTTTCCTCCCCTTTCCCTTTCTCCCTCTCTCCCTTTTTTATTTGTCATTGAATAGACCCATCAGTTTTGAAATGAATTCAAGTACTTTCATTTCCTTGTTTTCATGGAACTTTATGCAAATGAAAAAGGTCAGAAATAATATATCACAAATCATCAAAATATACTGAATTATATTCTATAGGGGTTTAACTACCATGAAAGTCATTTTATCATATGGGCAAGATTTTGATAGTTTACCATCTTCTAAGAAAATCCCGTATGGGAAATTCCACATTTACTCAAGTGCTTATTATTTACTTTAATAAAACATCTTTTGCTTAAAAATGTTTCATAATATGATATTCCACTAACACATTAGGTGTTATGTGAGTGAATTTAAAATTCTAAAGTGTCCGTGGAAAATAGAACATATTTGCTTTTTGTCTACTAGAAAAATAAAATGATGGAAAAAAGATGGCTCTAACCCGTATGGAAAACAGTATGGATGTTCCTTAATATTTAAAATAGACCTAGATCTACCACAACCCAAAATCTTCACTCCTAGCTATCTGCCCTATGAATGTAAAAGCGCTACTTCTAAGGGACATACGAGTACTCCGATGTTCATTCCTTTTCCTATTCACAATATCCAGGTTATAGAAACCAAAGGGCCCAACAACAGAAGAACAGATTAAGAGGGTATGTGGTATATATACATGATAGAATACAACTCAGTTAAAAAAGACAAACTCTTGGCATTTGAGACAACATGAGTGGAACTAGAGGGGAATAAGTTGAGTGAAATAAGTGAGAAGGAAAAAGTCAGACACTGGATGATTTACTCATATAGAATATATGGGGTCTGTATGGAATATAGTGAAGCATATCAAAGGAACTGACAAAACTAAACCAAAGCAAACTCTTGATATCTGACTGTAGAACTGAATCTACAAGAGGTAGAGGGAAGGGAGAGGAGAGAATAGAATGACAGTCAGGGGTCTCAGGGGTCTCGGGTAAATGACTATGGGATAAAGGTTTTGGTGGTGGGTGTGATGAGGTGATGTACATCTGAGATGATGTGAACTTGTGTCACTAAATCATGTACAGTCTTGTATACCAATATTAGCTCAATTAAATATGGTGACATAGAATGAGCCAGAAAAAAAGGGTGATGATTGTCAGTACTGTTACAGGTTATGCAGATGTGAAGACTAGGGATTATGAGAGCTCTATGCTTCCCAGTCACTTTTACTGTGTAACTAAAACTGCTCTAAGAAATAATGTTTATTAATAAATAAAGAGGTTGGTAAGAATGTTAGCTCTTTGACTATTTGTATGATCTTGAAAAAAATTGTATGTTCTGTAAAGTGAAAATATCAGATGTCATAATAATACTCAGAGCTCTAGTTGAACATAGCTATGTGTATTATATCTACAGCTGTAACTACAGTGTATTTCTATATCCTTGTTGAAAAACAAACAAACGAAAAGAAAAACACCTCCAAACTCCCTTATGTCACACTTGAGGGACATGGCAAGTTTATAGCAGAACTGAACTGAACCAAAAAATTCCACTCCTGGTCCAAGGCATTTTCTACCTTCCCACACCCTGAGAAACCCAGCTTTACATGTTAGAGATGCCTGTTTGCACAGGTTGTAACTTGTATGAGCTGTACCATCAGGAATGCTTACCAAGTTGGTTGACAGAAAATTTTGCTGCATTTTAATGACCACCATCATTCTTCATAAACTGCACCAGGCATATTTTCCAGACTCTTCATTTGCCTCATAATCTTTTCAACACCCTAAAGTAGTAAAGAAGTTACTTCAGCAGTGACATATGGGTCCTCTCCACAGAGCGTCTTTCGTGCTCTTAATTTGGGAGGAGTCTTGAAGCCAAGTGGGTTTGACAGGTGAAAAGCTATGCACTTTAGTCATGGATGAGGCACTTCCAGAAAAGGACAACTCACTTTATCTCTAGGATAGTTTAATTGCTTAACTGCCAGATGGCTTGTTCTAGTTCTTTCTAAATTTATTTTGATTCTTTAAATCACAAGTACATCCATTGTATAAAGTAGAGTGTTTTTTAACTGCTTGGCAACAAGAAAAGCACTACCAATCTGATAAAAGCCATGAACCAGCTCCTCAGAAAATGTGCATGCATACATTCACCTTCACATATGTTTGAATTGAATTTTAGGGAGCTAAACTGTGCTATAAAAAATGATATCAAAAAGATACTTAAACACACAAAGGAGCAATACTAGGTTTGGAAACCACATGAAGTATTGATCTGTTGCTACCCCTCCCCCCCCTTTTTTTTTTTAACCAGTGAAAGTCTAAATGTACCACATTCAGGAACATTGTTAAACATAAAGGATTTAGGTTTGCTTTTTTTTCTGTAACTGGATGGGATTGTGCTTGGGCAACTGGTAGATATGGTGACCAAGAGCCAAGCAGGGTCAGCAAGAACGGTTTTAGCAAAAAGCCAAATAGTTCACCTCCCCCATACCAGCAATACCCAAAACCAAACCTAATGAAACAAGTCAATAATTAAAATACTTAACTTAATAATAATCAAATTATGATTCTTGAGGGTGAGGGGAAAAATTTAATTCTTTAAGTAATATCAAAGAAAAAATTATTATAGCAAAAGGGTCAAGCAATTCAGCATAGAAATCTCCTTGAAGGAAAAATTGCAGTAGAGATTATCCATACCTTTGGGCATGTAGAAATTATTTTGAGAGGTAGTTTGAGAATGAGTGGAGACATAGCTATATTACCTAGAAAATTAAGCAAAAGGAAATTGAAGAAAGTCTTTTATTTCTGGAAAAATGAAAGTTGTACAAGAAGGAAATAATTACAGCTCACCACTTGGTTAAATCGTGAATAATTCATACAGTTATTGAAATTTAGACACAAATCTTTCAACAAAAATAAGAATAATTTTTTTTAATTAAGAAAAGTCTTTGCTAGTAAGTAAAGTAAGGCTTTGCTTACTACTCAAGACAATCAAATGTAATTACAATATGATTTATTAGGGAAAACCTACATTGATAATATTAGTATTCCATTTGATTGGCAGAAAAAAATCATTAACCACTAAGATTTGATTCTGAGGGGTCAGGAGGTAGTGTGGCTGTCGGGTGATAGGGTGGGGACTGCTTCTCAGGGCAGAGCCTTTTGTGGCAGTGGCCAAATCTGAGGAAAGCTTCAGAGACCCCACAGGTGTAGAGTCCAACTTGTCTTAGATTGGCTTATTTCAGCTCTTCTATTTATAGTGCTCCTGAGGTATATTGTCAGGCCATCCCAGTCCAAGGTCTTTTATTAATCCTTGCTCTGGTGTCTGTCAATTTCCTGGTAAACAAGTGGTCATTTTTATTTCAAATTATATGTGCACATTGCTTCATTTTGATGACATACACCTCTTGACCTCAGGACCACTATAAACCAACACATATAAAATGTAAGGACTCTGTTATTTTTCATAATAAGAATTGCATAGATTAAATTTAAAACCAATAAACCAAGGAATATTGCAAAAGCATAATTTTTAGAAGCATGGAAGTAAATACTTGGAAATATTTAGAGATCATGGGAACTGTGATTAGTCTCCAGATTGTTCACTAGGAGACAACAATTTTTTGTCATTTTTCAAAAAGTCTAAATATTTTTTAAAAATCAAGTTTTATATAAAAATACATTTTCTGTGTCCTCTTGAGTAATTATAATAGGGGACTATTAATGTAATGAAAATAGGGGACAAAAACTTAAGCCAGTTATGAACCTCAAATTTCTGATTGTTAAGGGCTCTGTTCCTCTTCTTCAGTCAGCTCCATTCCCCACATGAACCTCACTTGGACTTTTGTGTTTTCTAGTCTTTAAAGAAATTTTTGGCACATGACTGCTCCATGCAACCGCCCATCTAGTGGGGCCAATGCCCCACTAGACCCCCATGCCCATGCTCGCCCATGCAGAGGTCCTTCTCAGAGGTCCATGACACCACTGTTACCCACTGGGAAGAAAGCCCTGACAGCCCAGAACCCAGAGAACCATGCTGTTCCTTGGCCAAACTCCCCTCTCATGGGGGAGTGGGTGAGAATTGCACCTGTGCAGCCATCCAGGCCCCACCACCATGCCAGGAGTGACTGATGTGTGGGCTGGGGGAGGGAGGTTGCATAGGATGCCCCTTCTGTTTCACTTCCACTCCACTTAGTCCTCAAGAGAAAGAGCGCAAAAATACAAGCACTGTCACAGAATGGGTAAGGGACCAGATAAACTCCTTACCACAAATCTGAGCAGGGTGCAATAGAAGGAATATCAATAGAACCAGTGTATACATGTCTGGAAAAACAACTACAGGGACAACCTATCATGGATTCAAACCTATGTGTGATTCAGGGTAGTGACAGAGTTAAAAATTGTATTGGCACCAAAATATCCTGGTGGGTGGAGACTGAGAGAAAGACTCCACATGAGAAAATGGGAAGTGGGAAGAGAGGCCATATATAAAGGGAGGATTAAGGTGGGTGGAGACTGAGAGAAAGATCCCACATGAGAAAATGGGAAGTGGGAAGAGAGGCCATACATAAAGGGAGGATTAAGGTGGGTGGAGACTGAGAGAAAGACCCCACATGAGAAAATGGGAAGTGGGAAGAGAGAAGTGAGGAGAGAAAGAGAAGGAGAGAGATGAGAATGGCAGACTGAGAACAGGCCCACATGGCTTACCAGGAGAAGCCCCCTGGAAGAGTGAGCTGGAGGTGGCAATGAGCCATGGTGGGAGAGTTTCTGGCAGAGATGTAGTCAGTGTGGAGTTGGATGCCAGAATGGCAGGCCAGGGATGACCAGGAGTTGCTGAGGGCAGGCCTGGTTAATGTGGCCAGATGCCGCAAAAGTCAAGTCTGGTAAAGGAAGTGCGTGGAGCTGCAGCAAGGTGGCATGTTTGGAAAACTGAGTTTTCATCAGCATCTTTTGGAAAAGTTTGAAGAACCTTGGAGAAGCAGAGTAGCATGGCACACTGGAGAAGTGAAGATGCTGGAGAAAGACTGGACTTTGCAAAATGCCTGCCTCTCAGGCTTAGAAGGGCAAAAGGACACCATCATAGACATGTGTTTGGGACGTTTGGACTATATGGTGATTAGCGTAGGATAACTGGTCACTTATGGCATTAATGGCTTTTCATTTTCCTGGTTAATTTCCTTTGTTAATAAAACCCTGTTGTTAAACTGCATTTTGTCTGGCAACTGCTATGCACAGGTGGTACGTACGGCTCTGAGGGAAACTGACTGGCAAAAGCTGCATTTTAAAAGTGACCTGTTGGTTAGAGGCTTTTGCCCCTATTTGAAATCGAGTCAAAATGGGCAAAAGCCACCAACCAACTAGCCACAGGAATAAAGTGACATCTTTAAAATGCAACTTCTACTGCCAAGCTTCTTACCAGATTCACATCACCCGTGTGTAGCAGCTGCCAGTCAAATGCAATTTAAACAATAGGGTTTTATTAACAAGGGAAATTAACCAGGAAAATGAAAAGTCCTTAATGCCACAAGTGGTCAGTTATTTTACCCCAAGTACCATTTATTCCAAAGGTCCCAAACACATGTCCAAGATGGTGCCCCTTTGCCCCTCCAAACCTGGGAGGTAGGCACTCTGCAAAGTCCAGTCTTTCTCTGGCATCTTCTCTTTGTTTCTTCTCCAGTGTTCCAAGCTGCTCCACTTCTTCAAGGCTTTTCAAACTGCTTCCACAATTGCTGATGCACAAATCAGCTTTCCAAATTTGCTGTCTTGCTGCAGCTCCATTTGCTTCCCTTACCAGGCCCATCTTCAGCAGCATCTGGCCACATTAATCAGACCTGCCCTCAGCACCTCCTGGCCACCTCTGGGCTGCCATTCTGGCATCTGATTCCACACCATCTACATCTCTTCTGGCCACTCTCCCACCATGACTCCTTGCCACCTCCAGCTCACTCTTTCAGGATGCTTCCCTGGCCATGCTATGTGGGCCTGTTCTCTCAGTTCGCCATTCTCATATCTTCCCTTTTTTTCTCTCCTCCCTTTTTACATGCCCTCTCTTCTAGCTTTCTATTTTCTCTTGAATGGGGTTCTTTGACTCCATCCACCAGGGCATTTTGGTGCCAATACAATTTTTAACTGCGTCACTACCCTGTATCATTTTGGTCCAATTTCATGTTCTCACTTGGACTGGATAAGCCAAAATTCCATTTCCACTATGCCATCTAAGAGAGAAAGGCCCTCTCCCCATTCCACAAGAGAGGAAGTTCACAGAGTTGGGGCATTGGCCTCATAGCAAAGCTGCAAACTGAGGGAGAGGAAATTATCTGCAATGGTCATTCACAGATGCCTGTACCCACAGAGAAACTTCCTCACTGGCAGTGACTGGGAGCAAGATCGCCCCCTAAACCAGATACCAGAACTAAAAGGGAAAGAAGCAACAAAATGGCAGAGAATGGAGTGAAGAGAGTGAGTCAACAGTGAGAAGACATTGATAGAACTCAAATGAACACAAACTGGCTGCCCAATACAAGGTTAGGACTGAAAACCTACCAGCATGGTTTGCCATGTCCAAAGAACATAAACCCTCACCCAGGGAAAGGATACTGCCACAGGAAAGAAAGAAACCCATGGACTTAACACATATCAAGAAATAACAAGGAGAAAAGGGTCTGAATGTACGGAGAGGGAATCAGGGAAGGGAGAGGCATCTCAACCATATACCTAGATTATAATTTAATGAATGAATAATAAAAGTTCTTGGTATCATTCTTCTCATTTGTTTCTTTTAATTAAGGTTTAATTTTACTTGTATTAAACAATCACATAAAATATAGAAGAGGAAGGAGATAAATAAAAACAGGAAAAGGAGGAACTCAAGAGACTTTGATGGTAGATCTTGAGGGTTATGGTGGTGGGACAACTATGGGGACTATATCTGAGGGGAGAAATCACATACTGTCTAGAAACTATATGATCTCACCTGTAGATGGGATATGGGAATAACAAAAGACCAGGAAAAGCCCAGAATAAACTGATAGTGGAGCTGGTGCAGTGTGCTAGGGAAGGGGTGCAGGCAGGGAAAAATTGAGGAAAGGAGGAGCACAGGAAGATTGAGAGGAGGAGGGCTCTCAGGGGATGGGGTGGAGGAAGAACCTGGGAAATGCAATGATGTAATATGTATATACTATATATAATATATATAGTTATATATTACATATAATATATGGCATGTCATGTATATTTTATATATCATATAGCTAATATGATATTTTCTATACACTTATATGCATGAATATATAAATAACAAAATGATTAACAAAAATACTGTTCAAAAATTGAATAATGTAAGAAAAAATAAATATTTATATAGCATGATTCTAAACCACATAATATTCTTTCTATTAGCTATTTCTAAAGCTGCCCAAGGGTGTCTAGATTTATATTTGACAGAGATAGTATGGACTAATCTGAAAAGAGGGATATGGCTGGCTCATTGCTTTATTTCTGTTATTTTAAGAATTGCTTAAATGTTTTAAAAAAATATATAAAATACCAAAGTGATAACTTGAGATTACTTTCATCCACTTACTAGCTCATTTTGTAGTTATATTTATAACTTAATTGATATATTTTTCGCTATCATTTTGTAATTTGTTTCCAGTGTTCGTTTCTTACCAGTCTAAACATGTATTTATCCAGGTATATTCGCAAGCATGTAAGCTTTCTGAAATCAGAAAGCTGTGTGTGTGTCTGTGTGTTTAGTCTTATTCCCAGAACCTAGAGCAGTGCCAGGCATGCGGTAGGCCCTCATAAAACATTCTTTAAAGGACTACCTGGATGAGAATCTTCAACACTTTTCATAAGAAAATCACATAGTTTCAAAAAAGCATTGATAAAATGTATAAAATGTTACTAGGTACTCTTTTTTGAAGGAGTTCAAATACCTGTTTATGATTTTTCCCCCCCAAAGAACAATTTCATAAGGCAGCCAGACCATGGGACTGGATTTTTGAGTTGTGTAACTCTCCTTGGTTTTTCCTCAATTCCAGAGCTCCTGACCAGTGTCAAATGGGTGTGGTCTGCCTGACCTCTTCAAAGACTCAGTGTGGGAAAGCAGTGACTCTATCTGTAGTGAGAAAATGACAACCCAGAAAAATATTCCTAGGTACATCTTGGAAGTGGAGCCTCTATCCCTAAATCATATACAGTGTTAAAGGGATAGCACCTCAAAAAATACAATTAAAAATGTCCAAGCTGTATTTGTGACCCTAGCGGAGAGCTACAAAACTGGCTTGAGGGAAGCTACAAAGGGTATGTACGTGTAGCACCCATTTTAAGCAGCTTGAACCAATTGAAGGAGCAGTTCTCAGGGCTGAGGCTCTCTCAGCTTCCTTTTATCTGTCAGGCTCTAGGACTCAATTATCTTTCCTTTTCTCTATCAACCCATGTCTGATTATGTAGAAAGAATAATCCTGTTTGGACACAAGAAAATGTGTGATAGGGTGCATTCCAGGTTAAACAATCTTGGTTTTTAACTCTTTGCCAATTTAAGGACTTGGATGAGGCATCTAGGATCTCTAGAGTCTTTGCTCATCTGTCATTATCCCTACTTATGATATTATTGTGACTAAATTAAAATATGCATGTAAAACACTTAGCACAAGATCTAGCAAACAGGAAGTGCAATTCAAGGGTTGGCTAGTACAGCTAATATGGTTATAATGCTAATACGGTTATAAGTATTTGTTTACATATTTGTCTTTGTTAGTAATGAGCTTTTTCAGGACAGAGATGATATTTCAGTCATCTTTGGTATGCCATTTACCTAACAAAATAACTTGAGGTAGAAGGTGGCACAGATCTTTGACAATAACCACATTAAATGCTCACATATTCTACATGTACAATGTAGAATAAGAGAAATGACATTTTAAAGTTCTAGTTTATGAAAGAATATGAATAGGATTATGAGGATTATTACATTTAGCATTATTTATAACAACGATTTACTTTTATTAACATTTGTGCTCACTAAAATTGGAACTTTTACAAGCTTAATATTCTGACCTCAAGAAACTTGTCTCTTAGGACAAGACTCAATATCCAAGAAAAAGAATATGCACTTCTGTATACTAGAAATGAAGTTTCTTGGGCCACATTTAGAATAAACTGCATAGAGAATCAGGACAGCTGATTCTTTGGGAGTAGGGATGTGTTACTTGGACTCCTTTTGGAAACTTTCTTCCCAGGTTTCAAGTAGTTTCATCTGAAACACCTTGAGTACATATATTTTTGCTATGAAACTAATTGGTTACAAGATGGTTATGCTAACAAAAACCCAAAAAGGACATTGTAAAGGACATCTTGAAACATAGGAGATCAAAATTGCAGACAAAATATTTGACTCAATACATTCCAAAAATACAAAAAGATTTGAACATTCTTAAAATATGTATAGGTTCATGGTAATACTGTGTGAAGAATGAGTTTTTCTTTCATGAGTTCTATCTAAGCACTCATCTTCTAAGTCATTTTTTATTCATAGTTTCATATATATATGTATTTCTTGGTGATCAAACTTACTGGACCTGTGAAATAAGAGTATAAAGCTATATTACATACTAGAAAATAGGTATAATAAGGTATACATTTGCTTTCTTATTTCATTGATGAAGAAATAAAACCAAACTCAAAATTTAAATATATTAAAAGTTGGCTGAAGGCAGTTGATTGGCTGATTTGTTAGTGGGAAATGGACACAAAGTTGTCAGCCTGTTCTGCTCTCTCTTATGGCAAAATTGCCTAATGGCCAGTCACTTAGGTAAAAACTCTTGTGGCAAAATGCTAATGGTGAAGCTACTGGACACATGCTTCTATAATGTCCAGCTCTTTTAGAGTAGCAACTCTGTGATAACACCGGTGATAATACTGAAATAAACTGTAAAATCAAGAAGGTAAACTAGAAGAGGCCCAGAAGCTGACAAAGGGAATCACAATCACATTATGTAGTTCTAAAAATAGAACTGGTTTTGATGCCACAAATAAAATGGGAGTAGAATTATCAAGGAGATCTACAGTAGCTCTCTGTCTCCACATAGAGGACGATTACTACTAAAGTCTCAGCACAGATGTTTGCTGTCCTTCTACAACCAGCATTTTGTACCAGGAGTTAACTCCTGGGACCATAACTGCTGATGTGCATGAACTTGCTTGCATTTGCATGCAGAGACTATAGTCAGCTAATTGAGAATTAAGAACTGGAAGTATTGTAACAGTCTACATGTTAAAACAGATGGTAAAAGGAAAAGGTCAGCAAAATTATACATGGAAGATCAAGAAAAGATTTTATGAAAATGCATAGCTAGTATGGAGAGAAGGAAACAGTGAATGGAGAGAAAAAGATGCTGGAAAAAGAGCAAGGAATTAAAATCCAACAAAGAAAATGAGAGAATGAGGTGGAGAGAGTGTGCTGTTTGTGTGGCAGATGATGCCATCTTCTGAGCCTTGAGAGAAGGATGAGGGCACAAGGAGAGTCAATACCATCTTGCAGTGAAAAGGATAGTTGAGAGATTGTCCCATAACTGCTATGTAATTATGTACTGATGAAACTACTGTTTATCAAACTACTATTACATACCAGGTTTGCTTTCATTCTCATGACAATCTTCAATGACGATGTTATTTTTCAGAGGAAGAAACTCAGGCTCAGAGAGTTTAAGCAATCAATTAACAGCATGTTAGTGGACAGCTTAGACCCACCTATTGTACCACTTATGAAAACCTTAGAAATTCTGATGAGAAGAAATCCTTTACTCAGATTAAGAAACTCAAGGTCATGCAGAGATTCATGGCCTCCTGAAACTCCCTTATAGGTTGTTTGGATGCATTGACATCAGATTAAGGACCCTCAGCTGCTTTTTTTAAATAAAGAAACCTTTAAATATGTGTTAGCCTTCCAAATCACGCAATGAAATGCTATTCAGATGATATTTTAAAATGTAATTTTAAACATTTCTGGAGCTCCGGCCTCAGAATGCCATGAGAATATGCACTAGCCACAAAATAAAATCTGTCTCAATTATTTACTTTTGTTTTCCCCAAATGGTATTTATTGTCCTGCCTTGTTCATTATACTTGGTTTCAAGGGACTTTTGGCTATTTCCAGCATTGTAAACCATTCAGAAAGGATTTCATCCTTTAAAAATTTAAAGAATGTGCATGTGCCATAGGTTTAGAAAGAAATTTTAAAGGGACATTTTACACGAGTCCATATGAGTGAGTAAAACTTGGGATAAGAAACTCTTCTCAATCACATGATAGCTCTTGCCCAGGAGGGAAAATTTACCTACTCCCCTCCTGTTTTTTCTTGTTTAGTTAAGAAATCAAAGTAATGTCAGATAGAATAATAGTAGAAAAAGCATTTTAATTATGTATGTATGAACACTATGTAAACATGAAAGTTCTGAAGATGGGTGTGCAAAATGGTGTGCAAAATGGATAAAGAAGAAGTTAGAGGTTTAGAATTTTAAAGGAAGGGAGAGTAGTTCACAGAAGAACATCTGTTTGGCAAAAAGATGTTTGCTGAGCCATGCAGAAGACAGAGGGACAGAGAGGAGTTACAACAAACAGATTTTGCTAGATTCATTCTTGTCTACCTCACCCACCTCGTATTGCACATTGTATTTTGTATATTGTATTACAGTTATCTGTGGTGATAGAGGGCCTATTGCAAGAAGAGAACTGTCTAAATTCTTTAGTGTACAAAGATTAGGAGCTCTTCTGAGTTTTTTTGGGGGGGTCTAGGTTCCTTTATTTGAAAAGGATTCACAGTGGCATATTTTGGGGTCATATATTCTGTTCTCCTCACATAATGTACAATGTATAGTCATAATTTTGATGAAACAAAGTATCTCTTTTACAAATATTACTTTGAAAATATAATAAATTTGATTACTATAATAGATAATGTTTTGATCATTGGAAAGACTTTGTTGCTCATATAGCTGCAGTTTAGTGTCGTTTTTTTTAAATCTGATTCTCAGTGAACCTATGTAAATATCATGACAGTATTCAATGTCATTTGACTTGTTTATTTCTATAATTTGGTGAATTCTCAATGTTTTGAGAGATTATTAAATAGTTATATAAAACAATGATTTTAAAAATGTTTTGTGTT
>PVHY01000043.1:286213-298269 GCA_004024945.1 Uropsilus gracilis
TTTTTTTTTTTTTTTTTTTTTTTTTTTTTTTTTTTTTTTTTTTTTTTTTTTTTTTTTTTGGAGGCAATGTTGGCTTATACATAAACTTTACAAGTACAGGTTCATGGCTCCTAAAATGATTGTTGCCACAGCGCACACGATCAAAATAACATTATATCCCACCAAACTCCACTGACCCCCTTCCATCCCTTGCTCTGCCTTGCTACCTGTGGTGACCTCAGTTCCTCAATAGGATTCCAAGGTTTTCTTACAGTTTGGTTTTGTCTGTTCCTTTGCTTAAATTCTTTACATGCCACATATCAGTGAAATAATCTGGAATCTGTCTTTATTTTCATTTTGCTTAGTAAAATCCCTCTAGTTCTATCCACATTGCCACAAATGGCAAGAATTCATCTTTCTTTATAGTTGAGTAGTATTCCATTGTGCATATATACCACATCCTCTTTATCCAATCATCCATCCTTGGGTACTTAGGCTGCTTCCATAGCTTGGTTTTTGTAAATAGTCTGCAATGAACACAGGAGTGCGTATATTCCTTTGAATTAGTGTTTTTGTCTTTTTAAGGTAGAATCATAAGAACGGAATTGCAGGACTCTATTTTTTGTACTTTTTAGTAAATTTTTACATTGTTTTCCATGCAGGCTGGACCATTTACATACTCAAAAACAATCTATATGGGTTACTTTTTTTCACAACTTTGCCAAAATTTCTTATTTTTAGTGCTTTTGATATAAGCCATTCTCACAGGTGTTAGATGATTTTTCTGATAAGTAATATACATTTCGGTGTGCCTGTTGGTGTTCTGTATGTCTTATTTGGTGATGTGTCCATTTAACCTATGTTTTGATTGCTTTATTCTGTTGTGGAATTGTATGAGTACTTTGTAGATTTTGAATGTACCTTGTTGGATGTATGGTGCACAAATGAAATGTATCTATATTACAATTAATTTTGTTTTGATAGCATGATACTGCTTCTTGGATCATTGCAAATAGTTCAAGAATTCGTATCTGGACTTATTTTGTATATTTAAGTTATCAATTATATTGAGACAGCTGCTTCTTTCTGACCAGATTTCCATGTGGTGTTTGAAAAGTCAGAGGTTATATGTTGTCTGAATGATCTTGTTAAAATTTCCATAATCTCATTTTATCCCTCACCCCTCTGACTTTTCTGATGTGTATTGATACTGATTTGATGGCCTTTCCTTCTGGAATAGACTCTGGCTACACATAATATACTTGATTTTAGCCAAAAGACTGAGATGTGATCTAGGATTTCAAACATGAATATATTCCTCACATCACAGCAGATCAATGCTTGCAGCAATGAATATTACCTTTTTTCATTACCACCACAATCAGTTCACAGTTGTTATGGGGAACACAGTATTATCAGTAACTAATTGAACTGTTAGGTCAATGGTAATATAGATTGGAGGAAAATGGGTGGATTTCAAGTTCACATACTTTTCCTAATTCTATCATTTTTCTTTTCATGGAGCTAGTCACACTAGTTTACTGTGATTGATAACCATTGGCTTAAGGGATAGACAGATGATGCCTTATCTTATCCCTTCAGTACATATCGTGCTGATTCTTGCTACTCATGCTGTGACCCAGGATTAGCAGCACTGACATGACCTGGGAGTTTGTGAAAAATCGGTTTCGGACCCCTCCTCAGATCTTCTGAATCAATATATATATTTTAACATGATCCCTAGGAATATAGGATACATTTCAGAGTTAAGTAGCACTGACTTAGATGGTTCTCCATATTCTTATCTACATAACCATTGCAGGAAATGCTAAGCTGTTGTCTTTCGGGTGATAGATATTAACAGAAAGCAATAAATGAGCAAAAATCCACAAGCAGACTAAACAGATGTGACAATTTTCTCTAGAAAGTGATGGCTAGATGTGTGAAATGGTTTACTTCCAGATATTTGGTTTGCCTTTAGTCTTTGTGATTGGCTGCCTTTCCTTTTCTATTGACATTCATGTTGAGTTTGGGGGCTGTTCTGATTCATATGATGAAAATGACTAAAAGCCATCATACGAATCAGCATTTTTAATCTGTTTCTCATGGGAACAAGATTTGTGGTTTCATTGCACTTGAACCACAGTTCTGGTGAAGTAATCTAGTTTCATCCCAAATCAGTAGCAAGGATTAAGTAGTCAACCAACTGACCAGAAGCACATTGTAACCCCAAGATGTAACCACAGGTCTGTGTCAAAACCCAAATGCTATGCCTGGTAAGTAACATTCCAAGGAAAACTGCAGAATCTTGTAGGGGCTTCAGGTAGCAACAATTCTGTTATTTCCCCAGTCATTATGTAGTATGATGCTTAAGTGGCTTTACCTTCTCTCTTCTTCTTCTAGTAGGAGTGGAAGCTGGTATCAGCTTTATAGAAGAAAAACTCATATAATTGTATCAAAACCTCTCAAAAATATATATTCTGTGATCCAGCAATTCCAGTTCTAGAAATTTATTAAAAGATAGTCATGTATGGGTTGGTAAGTGGCTTGTCAGCTCTGTCAAGTGAGCTCTGCAGAACCCATGTGCTTGCTCCATGTTGGTGGCAGTCTCTCATCTTTGGGTACACTGTGACCCCCCTCTAACTCCCCAGGTTTTTTTTTTTAAGTAACTGAAAGTACTTTAGTAAATTATTTGATCTTACTTGGGGTTCAGTTTCCTCACTAAGATATCAAGAGTTGGGGATAAAGGCTGCGTTTCTTAGACTATTACCTATGTAGATAACTTGGGTATGAAATGTAGATTTCTCAGTTTAAATCATAAAATGAAGTTGGGTTATTTACTTTTTACAGAGGAGGAAACTGAGGCTCTGAGAGATGTTCACTATACTCTTGGTGAGAGGTAGAACTAGGATTTGAGTCCTGGTCACTGACTTAATCAAATGCTTATATTTATCACAGGTGAGCAGACAGTGGCAGACCCTTGCCACACCTGAGCAGAGGGATATTAAATGTTATTATACATGTCTCACAGAAGTGGCACTTTGGGTGAAAATGCTTTGGTAAATCTTTAATTTATGAAATGGGGCTTTTGGGAAGCAGAGGCAGCCAGGCAGGCTCTTTCTTGGTTCTTGTCTTGGGGCCAAAGTTAACAGAAAAGCAAGAAATTTATTGATAGATAAGAGGAAGAACAGGAAAGCTCTCTGAGCAGAAAGTTGTCCTGAGTGGGTAGCTCATTAAGGTGGCAAGAAGCAGGTTTTCATATAAGTATAGTGTACAAGGAGTGAAGATTTGGCCATTGGATTTCTCCACACTGTGTTTTTTGCTGATTGGCTGGACATATGGGGTCTGATAGGCTATCTAGGCCCACTGAGTTTTCCCACATTGCCCAGCTTACCTTTCCCAAACCAGCCTTGGTCTGTTGCTATTGTGCTATTGTGTGTTATGTTACTGTTCTGAACATTCCATTTTTAATTGATTGGCGGGAAGGGGACACCTTCCTGTTCTGCCAGTGTTTTTTGTAATCAAGCTGATAAATGGTTTTGAGGCTTGGACACGCTGTTCCTTGCTGACTGTCTACACTCATTTCCTACCTTCCTTCTTCAAATTTAGTAGACGGTCTAGTTTTAGTTGTTTCCTTTTCTTATAACTCAAAAAAAAAAAAAAAGGATATTTTACTTTCCATATACTTAGTATTGGTTAGCTAATGAGAAGGCTACTTCTCACCTTTCAGTTATAGACTTCTCTAGTAAGAACAAACATTGTTTTACTAGGAAAGATGGTTTGCTGTAACATGCAACAGTCCTCATTCTGTTGGTCATGTATTTTTGAATTGGCTATACACACCTTCCTTCAATTCCAAAAAGCTTTGACTTTATGTACAGTAATGTACATAAAGTAAACTTGATACTGCTTTCAACCAGAACCGTTTACATCTCCATTGTACTTTCTGAACTGCTTCCTGACCATTGGGGGAAATGTCCTTTAAAACACTAAAGAAATATATTTCTTGAGCACCTATTATGTGCCAAAAACTGCAAAAATATGAGTTAACCTCAGGAACACATATACTGAGGAATTCAAAAAACTTTTTCACTTTTATTTCTTCATTTTGTGAAACTTCACTCTAAAATATTGTTGATAAAGAAAACAAATGCTGAAAGTGAAGTTTCACAAATCTATCTCATTGGAAGTGCTGACCACGTGCAATGTCCTGTACAATTTAAAGCAGTATATACAAAGAGGAAAACCGTGTCAACTCTGAGTGTTAGAATTGTGAATTATTTATTTATTTTTTGTAAATAGTCAAAGGATCTGGTTGCTTTGAAAGTCCTGCCATGCAATTTAATGCCCTTTCATTATATTTGATCTTTTATTTTACAGGCTGCTTTGGTTAGTGATGGGAAAAGCAGAGACTTATTGTAGCCTTCAAGGGGATGAAAGGGGGAATGGAAATGATTAAAAATAAGTTAGCTTTTTCATGTAGAGGAAAGAGGAATAGTGAAGAAGCAGCAATACATTCTTAAAATGATTAAGTAATTTACCAGGCCATTTTGATGCCTCATTAAAAATTAACAAATTGATCTTAATGCATCTCATCTCATTTTATTGGCAGATTGCCCAGTGCCTTGGGACTCTGTTTAATGGGCTCAGATGATAATCTCTACCAAATGTCAGTAATCTAACATTTTCAAACCCATCTCTCCTTTGTGTTGATAAAAACAAGACAAAGACAAAAAAAAAAAAAAGAGCTGGGTTCTCTTTATAGTGATTATTGTAAATTCTATTTATTGACTGCACAAAGAAACAATCTGCCAAGTACTGATAGTACATCTGGGATTGGTTGGTTCACACTGAGATTATAAATGTCTTTGCTGAACATGAGTTATATCCACAAACATTTAAGTAAATTAAATCAGAATCAATATTTGAGATCACCATGAACCACCTAAATTCTTCATAATGCTATGGAAGTAGCAAGATAAGCAAGCTGCCCTGTGGCTCAATAGCAAGGTCAGTGCTCTCTGGCTTTGTTCCATTAATTCCTACTTAAACAGTCAGCATCCTGTGAGTATTCATATTAGCAAAGAAAGGAGCCTTTTGTGAACAGCCATTTGGTGTCTCATTTGGCAAAACACTAAACTTTTCTCTATTTCCCTGTACCATTACTTATGAAAACCTATGATACCAAGAATCATCAAGTTAGAACTGTCCCTAAAAGATTCGGATCTAAATCTCTGACTTTTAGACTTTTTCTCTATTTTGATTTTAAAACAAAGGTTATGCAGCTTATCTACAGATAGGGAATTGGAACATAAAGATAATATAGACTATAGAACACTTCAAGCCTCCTCTTATCACTCCCCTCCCACAACCATTGTTCAGACTCTTCCACTTTATTTATTCGACGCATATATAACTATGAGCATACAAAACATCCTCTAATATTTTTATTCATTTTTAAGTGAAGAGAGAAATTTGATGATATTTTTGTGGTAACCTTTTAGAGATGTATCTAAATGGTTTTTAAAAAATTCTCAATATTCTTAGCATATTCATAGCACTTATATTTTGGTGGCCTGTATGTATAAATCTTTCCACATATTCATTTTAGTTTTGTAGAAATGTCCTAAATGGTCTTTTCCCCCAATCATGTTTTATGGGAATGCATAAAATTTAATTGATTGTACAAAATCAACATAAATGTCATTGGAATTTGCAACTTTGAGGACATAAGTGACAAACCAACTGCTAGGGGATATATGCATGGTAACACAGGGGGACACAGAGTAGCCAGTAGTACCAAGAATCACAGGAGTATCAGGAGTGTCAGTTTATCCAGTCATTTGGTTAAAAGAAGAGTAACCCAGCAAGTGAGAATAACTAGCAATTATGAAGTGTTTGTTCTGGGCCAGACCCAATGTGAAATGTCTAGGCTATAGGTTCTCATCTGACCCAGTGTCATCTAGTCTTCATGGTCATATGTCCCCATTTATACAAATAAAAAAAAAAAATTCTCTGTCAAATATCCATCCCAAAGTCAAAGTGACAGCAAGTAGCAGAGCAAGAAATAAACCAGACCTGGCTGTCTCTGAAAAACTTTATTTTAAGCCATCATGCTATGTCATGATAAGGGCTTTTTGTCTATTTAAAAAGTCAAAATTTACACATACATAAATAATGCCAATATTTAAAAGAAATTTTTCTTCTAGCAAAAAGCTACCATTTCTAAATATGATATCAGCTTATTGCTCTACTTATGATAGGGATTTACACAAAAATTTTGCTGCATGTTCCTGGAAAAACACAGATAATCAGTTTTAGGTTCTTCATAAATGAGAGCAAATAAACAAAATGTTTCCTCTTGTTCTAACTTTGTAATTGTAAACTTTCAGAAGTTTACAATTTCAGTGGTAGTGAAGTCAACTTTAATATATCCTTAGGACTTACATGAGTTCTGTCAGCTTGCAAAGTTCTAAGCTTAAGAAAATGGAAACTTTATGACAGACATTTGTTTTCTTGTGGTTCTTTGTACTGTTGCTCCACTTTTTCAGTTTAAGTCCTTCATTTTTGATGAAAGCTTTGATCTTTGATTAGAGAGAATAATTAGGATAATTAGGGAACATTTGCGGTATTTTTATTGGTGATTTAAACAGTGATATGTACAAGGCTAATCTGTGGGTTGAACCTTATTTCATCTGTACTTTTTTTTTTCTCATTTCTATCACCATTAGGAATTAAGGCTATTTGAAAAATAGGGTTAAAATGGAACACTGACCTTAACTTTATGACATAAGTCCTGAAATAAGTCAACCATTTATTTTGGGAGACTTCCAGAGTCCTTTAAGAAAACTGCCTAGAAGTCTTAATCCTAGTGGATCAGCAAGTTTCATTGTTCCCCATTTATGTTTAATGAAGTCAAGATAGCCCTGGATTCAACTGATTTTGGAATCTCCTATACCACGATGGAATGCTTCTCTCTTAAATAATTTTCCCTGGAGCACCCTCTTGTCAGCATATTTATTTTATACTATTTGCATATTTTCATGCATTAAGGAATTCTCTCAATTTACTCTGAAAAGCAAAATAAACCACTTAAGTTTGTCCAGAACAACCTCTCCCTTGCCTAATGGTATGCTGGTAAAGATTTAACAACAGGTTCTTAACCAATACTCTGACCGTGATTGGTAGTGTTCGGTGATTTCCATGGTGAAAATACTCCCCTGTGGCCTATTTCCAGCTACCAGCCTGATACCACTGAATGTTGGCTTGGGAGGAACTGTATTCAATTAGCCTTTGCAAGCTAGTTACTAAGGAACCCTCTTTCACCTCCTCTGGCTTTTAATCACATAGTGTGGTGGGCTTACCCCTGGTATTGTAGCTCAATGAAAAGGCAGCAGGAAGTTTTCTTGGGCAGTAGTTCCTTACTGAGTGTTTAAATTATAGCTTTATTAACCCTTAACTGATTAGTTCAGATGCATTTATAAGTGAAAAATTTCGAGAGAGAAGTGGGGGGAGGAGTGGGAGAGAACTAAAACTTGAAATCCTGCAATGTGGAATCTATGGAAATAGCCAGTTCTAAGGGATGAATCCCTTAGAGTCCCTTGAAAATCCAGAGATCTTAATGTTTGTAGGTTGGGGGAGGATGTGTCAGCACCCCAATTCCTATAATGCTCAGTGGTCAACACTATTTTGTAAACTCTGAAACTACTTACACTCTTAAGCCCTTGGTTGTTGTCATGAGGATTGGTCCTTATCTTTGGCCTAGGCAGTTTCTAAACCTACCTACACTTTAGAATCACCCGAGGAACTGAAAAAATGATAATGCATAGCCCTTGGTTCTGCCTTGTTCTACTGTCCATTTGGGTGAAAAACTGCTGAATTCCTGAAAAGGAAGCTGAAGACATCATAGATCTGGGCACCCCTTTCAGTAAACACACGCTGGGCCAGATACATTAAGCCCATAACTTGTGTGTCAGTTAGGTGGACATGAAACCTGCATCTAGCTCTGCTAGTCATTTGTTTATTGAACAAATGAACAAACTGAACAAAATTGAAACAAATGAACATTTGTTTACCTTACTGCACTCCTTTCCTATGGTCTCTTTAATAACTTAGCACAAACATGCTGACTTAAAACAATAGAAAATTATTCACTCACAATTCTGAATTTCAAATGTTCAAAAATCTACTTCACTAGGATCAAATCTGTTTCTCCCTTTATCTTCCAATGACTGCTGATATTCCTTGATGTGTGGCCATATCACTTCAGTCTCTGCCTCTGTCTACATGGTGTGTGTGTGTGTGTGTGTGTGTGCACGCGTGCGTGTGTGTATGTAGGAGCAGACACTTGTACTCACACATACTTGGCTGGCAACAGGAATCACAACCCAACTCCTGAAATAACACTCTCCAGATATTTAAAATTCATGATGCTTTGTTGCATTTCAAGTAGCCATTGTGTTAATGATGACTGATGGTGTTGCATTTGACACAGTCTGAGAACTTGAATTAAAACAGAGCCAAGGGAGCTCTTCCTCAAATTTCCTTTAGGTTAACTCCATATAAGTCAGTAGTGACATCCCATTAACAGAGTGAATCATTGGAGATAGCAGCTCAATGGAGCTCACAGAGCAGATTTGTTGTTGGGTCTGTGCTGGAGATACCTTAGAAAACACCTACAGCAGAGACTCTGATCTCCTTGCCCTGTGCTTTCATCAAATTGTTTATGATCACACTGCCTGAAGTTGGAAGGGGGACAAGTTATTATTGATACACCTTAAAAGTCACTAACCCCAAATCACTGAAATGTGTGTTTGTTCAACTACTTTTGTTTGATTGCTGATAAAAAATGAGAGCCACCTGCCCTGCTATTAGCATAATAAAATGGCACTGCTCTGTAGTTACTGCTGATGAGAACCTTCCATTTGGTAACTCATATCCTAATGAATATTATGACACGTGTTTCAATCTGTTGTCCCTCAAGTCTAACCAAAAAGTCAGATGCAGTGCATCCCAGAAACTGATTGATTGATTCAGGGATATTTGAAATTTAGGAAATGCTGCCAATTCTTTCTAGTTTCAACTCTCACCTATTTCTTCATCACCCAATATCTTAAAGTGTTCATGTTTTCAGGGTCAAAAATCTTGAGAGTCAATGTAGATGCATATATTTCATTGGTGCTGTTATATTAAGCTCAGATTTCAAAAGCTCAAAATTTCACTGGAATGGACTCAAGCTACATGCATATAATCAAAATATGAGTTTATTGGTAGTAATCAACATTATTATAATATATGCTTACAATTAAATTTGTAGTAAAAAGATGGTCATGAACCTTGGCAAGGTTCAAGAGAGTGGAGATACAGAGTAGAGGGGGCAGTCTGGAGAATTCCTGGCAAGAATCTAAATTGGCAATGTGTCTTTTTCCCACCCTGACACCCACTATCCCTCTTCCCTGCTTAATCTGTCTGCAAGGAAGGGAACACTTCTCAGAATGTTTGTTCTCTCCCAAACCTGGAGAAGATTTAGGACTATGAACACAGAGTCCACAGTCATAACAAAGTATCTTAATTCCAGTGCCTGTATACCTATTTCAGAGGCATAATATCAAGGGCACCTATTAGTTTTAGTTTAGGTGGTTCCTCTGAGTATTTTCATATTTATCTGTACTTTTCTTGGGTGTCTGTTTTTCAGTTCCTTTGTAAATAAGTGGTTACTTCCTAACTGATAACTTAAGTTGCTATTTTTCAATTGCCCTCACCTCTCCATCAGCTGGTCACTATAGTATCAATGTACATAACATCTACCACAGTTACCATCACTGCAATATCACTATCTATGGCAGGAACACACAATCACAGTTAAATGCTTAGGGTAGTCATCTGCCATATTGTTAAGGCATACCGGGTGTAGCTCAGAAAGCTGTGTGTGAATTGTGGTTCCTTCAGGGAGTCATAAGTTTTCCTAGACCTTATAACTCATCTAGAAAAAGAAGAAGATGCCCATCCTGCCTGGCTCAGAGGGTTGCTCTAAGAGTAAACTGGGTAGAAGTACAGCGAACAATGTGTTTTTGCTCTTGTGTGTCCACAAACATGGATTTCCCCCCCAATAAAGGCAGTTGACCCAACATCTTGGAGGGTTTGATATTCCTGAATTCAATTGAATTATTGAATGTTGAAATTTTGGAGAAAGGAAGGAAAGTCTGAGGAGTAGAGGATTAAAGAATTTTGTTTTAGTGGGCTGTGGAAGGAAAGTTGTCAGTATCCCTAACCTCCACATTCTTCAGGTTCAACTGTATTTTGTAAACTCTGCAATCACTCACACATTTAATGATTAAATGTGAGGACTGACCAGCCTGTTAAGAAACTGGCCTAGGCAGTGTTTACCTATAGTTGCCTTTTAGATTCAACTGAGCATCTTAACTGACAATGTCTCTTTCTCCTACCCAGACACTATTACTCTTCCCTGCTTAATTTTTATCTTTAGAACTTCTAAAATACTTTACCTTTTGATAATATATCATATGACCTGGTTAGTGGGTCTTCTGGAGAAGAAACTCCAGAAGGGAAACTATCTCAAATATAATAAAAATATAATATATTCAGCAAAATATAGCATATAGCAAGTGTTCATGAAGTGTATCATATTATTCGTGTTGTTACTATTATGATGAACATATTACATACATATCTTGGTGCTGGCAAGATCTGCTGTTTCCTACCTTATTTCTGTCTCTCATCCCTTTGCTGTCTTTGTCTCTCCATATACAGCTCTCACTGAAACTGGGAAATTCTTTCCTGGTCAGAACACCACACTGATACCATAAAACTGAGGATTACTTAGGGCCTACACACTTTCAAGGGAGAAAATCTTTTCTAAAAAGGGCTCAACCCTCTGTGTGCACAAAAGTCAAATGAAGGAGATTTAATGCTTGGAGTTGTAGTACAAGGCAGCTGAGAATTTGGTGGCTTGGACATGAGGGCCAGAAAAATGGCACCAGTTTCCATGGTCACTATGTTCAACACTCCTCCTCCTTTTACAGTGCCGTGCCCTATAGTATGTTGTCTCTGCTTTCTCCCACTATTCTTATTTCCTCTTTGTCCTCTGTCCGACCCAGTGTCTGTGCTTCTGGAGAACAGTGGAGGACACTGAAGACCCCAGTTCTCAGTTTAAGTTGCATGTAATTATCTAATTGGCAATAGGGGGGCTGATGAGAGTGGAAAAATGAGAACACAAATGGAAGGCCAGAGAAGTAAGTTCCCTTACTGTATGTGTCCCATCTCCATGTCATTGTGTATATAGGTATACATAGGTCTACTTAACTGGGATGAGAGCAGAGGCTAAAGTTCTGAATTCAAGTCATACCACACAGATAAAAAGCAATCACACTGGTTTGGGGACACAGTTTAAATTTTAAGGACACAATGTTTCTATCTGTGGAGTGAAACCTGGGTTTAGGGATATAAATATAGATGTCCACAGCAAAGTAAGATGCAACCTTGAAGAAAGGCATTGTGGAAGGGGAATAAGCTTAAGGTATTTGTATTTATTGTTGAAACAATTTATTTTTCCTAGTTCAGATTTTCAGTGAGTACAATAAACACAACAAATGTATCCCATTCCTCCCTTCCCTTCAACCCCCATTTCTCCACTGCAGGGGTAACAAGGAAACTACTTTTTGCCTTTACTATCCCAGGTCCTATTTTCCTGCTTTCCAGTCTACAGGAAGGAGTAAAGAGTTGAAGATAGGAGAGGGAAATGATGAACCCCTGTTTAATTAGAGGGACATTAAAAACTTTTGTTTACAAAAAATTCACATGAAACATGCTGCTTAAAGCTATCACCACTTTGTGTTATTTGTAGCACCTTCTAGAGTAGTCCTCAGCAAATAGGAAAACAACTTTTGAAAAACAGCTGGAGGATTTTTATCCCCTATAAATAACAAGTGGTTGAAGAAATTATAAGTTTGAACACCAGCAAAGCATGGTGTTAATTCTAAGGTGAGCATATCCTTCTAGCTTGATTTTTAAAGTGAATGCCCGTGAGCTAGCACATAGCTTCAATGCTCCACACATCT
>PVHY01000043.1:298369-347425 GCA_004024945.1 Uropsilus gracilis
TCCTTCCTTCCTTCCTTCCTTCCTTCCTTCCTTCCTTCCTTCCTTCCTTCCTTCCTTCCTTCCTTCCTTCCTTCCTTCCTTCCTTCCTTCCTTCCTGTCTTTCTGTCTGTCTGTCTGTCTGTCTGTCTTTCCTAGGTCTTGCTATTTTTGCCTGTGGAACCATAGGCTCACGTTTTCTAGGGTACCACAGACTCAAGCAATCCCCAACCTCAGCTTCCCAGGTAGCTAGGATTATAGGCATGTGCCACCACGCCCAGCTATTTTTTGGAATTAGGTGTCACTACGTTGCCCCAGGCAGGACTCGAACTGTGATCCCCGGTCCCTGCCGCAGCTTCCTAGGCTGCCGTTTACAGGCATGTGCCACCGTGCTCAGCTATTTTTTAACTAATTATTTGTGAAATTATATTTATTGAGGTAATATTGATTTATGTCACAATATATGTTTTAGGGGTATAGCCTTACATCTCTACAAATACAAGTAGCATGATAATTATTTCACAACACTTATTCCCAAAACCCCAGTAATCCCCCTCTCCTTTGCTCCCTTCTACATCCCACTTCAGGTAGTCTTAGTTGTAGTCCACAATGATCTTCTCTCTCCTATTTACCCCTCCGACTCCACCTCTCACTCTACTTCCCCTCCTGAATGTCTCAGATCTATAGGGTCAGCTTTTTTTTTTTTTTGACATTCCACATATGAATGTAACCCATCCAGTATTTATTATTCTCCTCACTTATTTCACTTTGCATATGATGTAGCAATTCCCAGGTGTCTACCCAAAGAATACAAGAACAATAATTCAAAAGGAAATCTGGACTCCTATGCTTGTTGCAACACTGTTTACAACAACCAAGATATGAAAACAAACTAAATGCTCCAAAACAGGTAGATAGATCAACAAGATGTGATATATATCTCACATGTGTATATATTCACTGTGGAATACTATTCAGCAATAAGAAAAATAAAAATAAGAAGAAAAAAACTCATGCTATTTGTGGCAATAGATGAAGCTGAAATTTTTTATTTTTTCTTAATTTTTTTATTATAGTACCATTGGCTTAGTGTTGTTAGTACATTAGAGTGTGTGATCTCCCCCTTCAGATTTCTCTCCAGGCTTTCACCAAGGTATCTAGTGCTCCACCATAGACCACTGTGCTCCCCATCTTGTCCTCACACCTCTCCCTGCCTCTCCGGATGCCTCATTACTATAGTTCACTTTCAAGGCTTGGTTTTATAGATTGGCTTAACATAGCATGAATTTATACTTTGTTTCTCTATATTCCTCATATGTGATGCACTGTGGTATTTACCTGTCTCTGGTTTATTATATTTAGCATTATCCCTTGTAGATTTATCCAAGTTGCTGCAATTGCATAGGTTTATCATTTTTGATCACTGAGTAGTATTGCACTGTGTAGCTATACCTCATTTTCTTGATCCACTCATCTTGTTTCAGCACTTAAATGAGGAAATGTCACTTTTAAGCAAAAGAACTTATAATGAAACTGTGTCCTGATAGAACACTTTTTTTTTTACATAGGTATATTTTTTCCTCAAGGTTAAATGATATAGTATTACTTAAGGGCCTGCTATATCACATCATCAAGGATGCTTGCTATAGGAATACTTTGTTAAAGTGGTGGCTCACCTTTGCTAAGTTTCTGAAGGTAGAAGAGGATGAGGGTCTTAAATCTCTCATGTGAGCAGTGGAAAGTGGAATGGTCTTCTGAATAAATACAGATCTCCCAGATGACAGATTTTGACTATTACTCTGCATCACTAAGTGATCCCAGTCTTTGACTAGTACCCAGAGTTTTCAGTGACATAGCACGGGGGATTGAGATGGTAGAAATTATTGATGAATTTCATAAAGTAGGAACTTAATCAACAACAGGCAATCCTGCACTAAGGAAGCTGGCTCCCCATAAGTTGTGGGATCACTGAATTTTAGAACCTAAGGAGACCTTGGAACATGCTCAGATCTGTCCTGTTGCTGCAGCCTATGGAACCAATCCAGACTTTGGGGCTATGCAGATTGTGCCAAAAGGCAGGCTACTTAATTTAACCAGCTATGTGGTTTTCTGAAAGTTGCTTAAACTTTCTGAACCTTTAATTCTTTAACTGTGAAGTAGAAAGAATGCTTGATTGGCAGGGTTGTACATTATTTGGTTAATGGGCATTTAATCAGTTAAAAAGTTTATTAAATACGTAATATGTGCTAGATCTGCGTTACCTAACAGGAACATAGTGATCAAAAGGAAGACTGTCTTTACCCTCAGGGAATTTACAGTCCAGCTGGAAAAATATTAAATAGTAACTGGAAAAGAATAGGGACTCAGAAACTAGTAGCTGTCTTATTATTCATTTTAAAAGTGAGGACATTGCAGTGCCAAGAAATTAAGTGATGTGCTCCAAATTTCACAGTTAATGTTTGGCAGAGTTGGGACTTACTATTAATATCAATAATATAAAATTAAGTGCTTGTCACAGAGACTGCTGGTAATGCCCAGAGCTATGGTGAAACTTTTGATTCATTTCGAGTCAATCATTTCTGGCTAGATACCAAAACAGTTTGGGTCCCCCCCCCCTTGCCTCCTGGTGACTCCAATATTACCAGGTCAGATTTATTTCTGGTCAATTGAAATATGTTAATGACTTCTATGTGAAATTAGTTACACTCAGAGTTATTTTTAGAAAATTTGCACAAATGTAGGTAAAGTAAGTCATAGCTCAGGGTTAAAGAAGCACTGATTTGTAGTGAGTCAGAACTGGTGTAGAGGAGAATGTCCATTACGTAACTTGATGATTCTCATTAATAGACTTACATGAGAAATGTGAGAATTTAGAACCCATAAAGAATTTCATTTCCTTGTTTCTTATAAAGAGAACCATGTAAATAATGTTTGCTTTTTTGTCAACCCTGCCACTCAAAATCACTGCTTATTCACAGGGAATGCAGAAAACCTTGTCATATAGGTTTTCTTCTCACTTTCTTGGTTCTGAAATGTCTTTTATATCTACTTTTTAATTGTATGTCTTTTAATATAAACTAATACACCAAAAGTAATATGTTAAAACTGCTTTTTCTTATAAGGCAGAGAGTGCAATATGGAGAAAAATAGAAATATTGATGGAAATAATGGGGAATATACGAATGAGGATGATTTCTGGAAAATTGTTTTGTTAAAAACCCCCTTTCTGGGTAACAACAGATTTTCTGTTTGCTGCTGAAGGAATAAAGCCCATGGACCTGTGACTTTTGACTGATCTGAACCTAGTTTCAGAATGAATGCCTTCAGTTCTCTCTTTTGTCTCAGTGTACATTTGCTTGCACATCAGATAAAGCATAGCTTTAAAAACTTTTGGGGTCTGGATTTTCCATTTATGTTGAATTACAAGGTCAGTTTAGTCTTAACTGCCAGTGAATTTGTTGTGATTAGGATTTTCTTCTTTGTGACCATAATTACCTTTACCTCTGTTTTCTTTACCTTTACACAATGAGTTTACATCAATTCTCTGCAGAACAGCATGTTTTCTGCCAAATTGGCTATTCTCTCCTGTTCTTGTTGCTATCGAGAAGGGAACACAAATAAAATATTTGGATTCAGCTCTCAAAGAGGAATATGTTTGGACCAAGTGGAGTTATAAAAACATCATAAAACCATCCAGATTTACCCCAGCCTGGGGACAAAGTAAGGTCACAAAGGAGTTCGAGTACAACCAATAACTGGCTTAGCCTGATGAGTAATGTACCTCCTACTCGAGGTTCTTCCTATTTGAATAGGTTCTTAGGTTTTCCAGGGTATGCTCAATAAAACCTGTGAATGGCTGGCCCTCTATAGCTGCCTTGGGGGGGGGGGGGGGGAGGAATCTCTTCTCTGCTATCCTTGTGTTTCTCCAGCAATCCTCTCCTGACTGTATTGTTATGACTTTTTGTCCCTGGTGCCCCATGCTTCCAGCCACAGGCCTGGAAATGTAGCTGCTTTTCTGCTCCTGCCTCTCAATCTCCAGGTTCCCTCCAAACAGTATTATACCCTACTGCCAGACAAAAAAGATGTTCCTCTGTCTTCAGTTGTTTGCAGGCCCTTTAGCATGACTATTCTTTCAGCTCATCAATTTATTGGGCAGGAAAAGCATAATGTCAGTTATACTCCCAAATCTGTGCTCACAGATGTTCCATATTACTTATATAATGCCTCAGAGATCACTTTTCCAATCAACCCCATTGCTAAGTTAATCTATGGAATTAAGTTCTAGTAATGGAATAAGATTTTGACCACTTACTTAAAAAGAATAAATTTTGACCACTGACTTAAAAAGAAAGTGTTTGCTGGGAAACATCAATCATACTAATAAAGACAACTTCTTAGTCCAATGGTTCTCAAACTGTGTTCCACAGGCACCCAGAGGGCCCTGGGATTCTTTCAGGATGTCTAAGAAACAAGAGTTATGTCCATAATCATGCTAAGATGTTATTTAATCTTTTCACTATTTTGTATTAACATTTATGATGGAAAATGTTATATAGCATAAAATGACTGGTGCTTTAGTATGAAGTTAATGATACTCAAGTGTAAGGAACCATTTCATTATTCATGGCTTTGCAGTGGCAATAAAACAAACAAAATATCAATTTAAACTAAGACCCTCCTTAAGTAAGCATTGTTCACTATCAATTTAATTAAATGATTGCTATTGAATGCATAGCTTTTGAATAATCTGTGTAATGCAAAGGAAGTACTCCCAAATACTCTGATGCATACAGAGATATGCTGCTGTTGCAAGGAAAAACACTTGTATGATTATTTGAGCTGTCATTTGAACCTGTTCCCTTTTCTCATAGAAAACCATTATTATTTAGAAGAACAATTAACAAAGTCTTTGGTAAGTAATATGTCTGTTTAGAAAAAGTCTGATATTTCAAAGAATAGATGGACAATATTTGTTACTAATGATAAAATTTGGGATTCCAAGTGAAAATTTAAATTTTGGAAAGTACATCTCTGTCTCCAAGAACTTGGCAGCATTCCTGTAAAATTCAAAGTTGAAATCAGTGGTTATATCAATGAAGGTGATTTTCTGATATATAGGAATTTGTACCAATATTTGGAAGTCTGCTTAGCTTAGTGAAACAATGATTTCTAAGGAATCAATGCATGGTGTTATGAAGTCACACTTGAGTAAAAAGAGCCATTGGAACTGTAAAATAAGACATTTTGTTTGCTTGTTTGATAACTTTTGATAAATATTTTCATTTGTATAATTATGATGTTAATGAGTCTTAATGTATCAGAATAGGAAAATTTACTCAATTTTCAGAATGGTAACTACCATTCACATTTTGATGTGTTATCAAAGAGCAGCATTCACATTGCTATGAAAAGACTATTAAATAGTTGTATGAAGTTAAATTCTGTATACAAACTTTAATTAACATAATTTAGGACACCAAAGTGAATCAGAAGCATTTACCAATAATAAGAGGAAAAAGAATATCTGTTTTCTATTATCAAATCAGAAAAAAATCTAAAATAATTATCAAATAATATTCCTTTTTTTTTTTTTGAGACTAAATCTTGCTATTTTTACCCATGGAACCACAGGCTCACATTGCCCAGGGTACCACATATTCAAACAATCCCCAGCCTCAACTTCTCAGGTAGCTGGGATTACAGGCACACACCACCATGCCCAACTATTTTTTTGGGACTAGGTCTCACTACATGCCCCCAGTGGGACTCAAATCGCAATCCCTGGCCACAGCCATGGCTCCCTAGGCTGCCAATTACAGACATGTGCCACCATGCCTAGCCTTAATACTACTCTTTTTGAAGATACAATTGTTTTTATAAAATAGGATAGTGATCGAGAATATATAATATATCATTCTAAAATGAATAAATCAACGAATATATTAATAATATTTAAATTCTAATTTCAAATATATGTCAATCAATTAATGTCAATCAATACTACCCTTATAAATACTACCTTTCAAATTAATGTCAATCAATACTACCCTTATAAATAAATGTATTTAGGGTATTCTCAAGTATTTTTGAGTGTACAAGTGTACAGAGAACAAAGCATTTGGGATTATGTCAGTTAGGGCAAAGTCACACAATGAAATCAACCTGGACGGTGGAGTAAGCTTGCAAAAGACAGCTATTCCTTCCAGACTTGTGTATGAAAGAGGAATGTATATCTATTTTCTTTAAACTATTTGTATACTGGGATTCTTTGCTACAAAATCTTGGCCCATATCCTAAATTACCTATTGGCTTAGAAAGTGATCTAAATGATACAATTAGAATTGTTTTTCCCATTCAATCTCCAGTATTCTCAAATTGAATTTTTTATACTTTGTCTTTCCTAGGAATAGCCAAAATAGTGAGCAATGACTTTTTCCCTAACTTTTTATATAAAACCATTCTTGGGGCAGTTGTTAGAATGAATGTAATGAATGTTTCAGATCACTTGTCAGTTTCATGAAGTATTTCAGAATTCTGAAGTGGTGGAATTTTTAACAAATAAACTGCCTATGCCCATATTCTGGGATCTTTAGCATAAGGTTTTAATCTGCATTCTGTCTTTGTTCTCTTAATGTCAATATATTTGGTCTAGTTGTTATGGTAATAATATTTTTCTGAGACAACAATGAAGCATGTGGTTTCACAAAACAAGGATATCATTTTGGGGTATTGCAAGAACACTTGAATTTAAAACTTTCTGGGAAAATTCATCATTGCTGGTCATCATGTTTGCAAAAAATATTTCTTAGAATATGGGAATCACTTTTCACTAATGTCTCTTTTGCATGCTGAATAAAATATATTTACTGAGACAATTTAATGATAATATTACTATTGTGTTGTATGAACACAGGTGAGTGTAAACCTCCACAAATACTGATTACTCAAGAGAGGTGAGGAAACCTTTTTTCTTTTCCTAGTTTCCTTTTTATGAACTATGCTAGAATTTTTTAAATCATTTCCTTTCTCAAAATATTATGATGACTTCTCATTTTATCCAAGATCAAGTCTATGTTTCATTCTGAGCATTTAAGATTAATTTGGCCTCATTTTATGTAGCCCTTGGAATTTTTAGCAGGCAGCACAAAGCATACTATCAGTCTGTATCCACAAAGGAGAAAAGAAGGGAGAAGCATAGGTTTATTGGTTTGATACCATTATCTCTCTCAGAAAAAAACTTTCACCTCATCTTCTCAATCAACTCCTTTGCAAAATCACAAACCTATTAAACTTAATTCTTTGAGTACTCTCTTCCTGATCTAACAGCTGAGTGTTTTTGGAGAAAATGAAGCAACTCTGTAGTCTTTTTCCTTTTAAGATCACAGGTGAGTTGTTTTCCTGGTACAGCATTTTCATAAAGGTACGCAATAAATTTTGCATATTGATTTTGTAGGCTGCCACTTTACTCATTTATTTATCTCATTGTTTTCTAGTGAACCTTTAGAGTCTCTATGTATATATCCATGTTGTCTGAAGATAATAATAGTTTTACTTAATTTTCAATTTGAATTCATTATTCTTGCCTAGTTTTTCTAACTAGGATTTATAATACTGTGTTAAATAGTACTTGTGAAAATGGATATCCTTGTCCTTGATCTTAGAGGAAAACCTTTGTTTGTCACTGAGGAGTATGAAGTAAGCGGCCACAATTTCAAGTCACTATTTCAAACTATACAGAAAAATGAGCACAACATGCATTAAAAACTTGAGTGTATATCCTAAAATAATAAAATATAAGAAAACACAGGCAAAACATTCTGCAACTTTGACTTCATTGACATTTTGGAAACTCAACTACAACAGCCAAGGAAAACAAAATCAAATTAATACATTAGGAATATATCAAAATAAAGAAATCCTGTACATTGAAAGAAACTATCCTCAAAACAAATCTCTACTGGATGGGATAAAAAGTTTTCACATCATACCTACAACAGGGAGCTAATATTCAAAATTTACAAAGGATTCATACCACTCTATAAGAAAACAAATAGACCAATCAAAAAATGGAATAAATAGACGTTTCTTCAAAAAAGACATTCAAATTGTCAACATGCATATGAAAAAATGCTCATCATTACTTAATATCAGGAAAATGCAATTCAAAATCAAAATAGGACACGACCCCACATCTATGAGAATAGCCTTTATCAAAAAGACAATAAGTGTTGGCAAGGATGTAACAAATAACGAAGTCTCCAGTATTGTTGGTGAGGACGGAGAGTGACCAGCCCTGTGGAAAATAATATGGAGATTCCTCATAACAGAGGTGTCATGTGAGCCAGCAACTCCACTATGACATATATATCCAAAGAATATAAAAATGCTGGTTTGAAATGATATATACACTCCTATGTTTGTTACAGCACTGTAAACAATAGCCAAGCTATGGAAACAGCCTAGGGCCAGCAACAGATGAGTGGACTTAAGGAATGTGGTATATACACATAGTGGAATACTACTCAGCTACAGAGAAGGATGAAATATTTCCACTTTCAGTAACACACACACACACACACACACAAACAAACAAACAAAAAACAAGGGGAGCATGATTCTAAGTGAAATATGTTAGGAGAAAGAAAAATACTGGATGATTTTATTCATATGTGGAATATAAAGACACAAAACATAAGAACAGAAAAAACTAACACCAAAACAAACCATAGAAATCTCATTGCAGAATTGAGCCTACGGGGGGAAGTATAAGGGGTGGGGAACAAACTAGGGGTGCTGTTCTAAGGGGGGAGGATTATGGGTGCTTTGGTGGTTGGTATGGTGTGGTGACATACATTTAAAGGGATGTGATCCTCAGTCCCTAAATCATATACAGTGTTTTAAACCAATGTTATATCAACTAAAAAAAATAAATAAAATTTAACTATTCAGTCAAAATTCTAATGGATTTTTTATGAAAGAAAAGCAAAAAATATAAAAAGAAGTAAAGTCATAAGTACAGATGTAAAATGGGTTCCCACTAAAACTCCCAGTTTTATTAGTTTCTCTGATACCTGATTTTTCTGCTGAGGTAGTCTTTTTTCCTTAAAAGTATTTTAGCTGATGAACTTGCCCCATAGTCTATTTTAAAGTGAAAAAAACTAATATATATCTCTATGTTCTATGTTCTCTAGAAAACAGTAGTTATCATACACTCCCATTAACTTACTCAGATACACTAGTGCTTTTTCTTTATTTTGAAATTTGTTTCAGTTATCTTGCAGTCACTTCTTTCTCTCCTTGGAATACTATTTATCAGCCCAAAAATAATTTGTCAATTCTTCCAAGAAGACTTCCTTGATGACAATAAAAAATAAACATTTGTATGATTTTTATAGGACTGTCATAAAAATGTGCCACAGGCTAGATAACCTAAGCAACAGAAATCAATTTTCTCATAGTCTTGTAGGCCAGAAATTAGAGACCAAAGATTGGCAGGGCTGGGAACTTCTGAGTTCTCTTGGTGGCTTGTAATTGGTCTTTCCTCTGTGTCTTCACATGATCTTTCTGTGTGATTGTGTTCAAATTTCCTCTTATAAAGATCCTAGTCATAATGGATGGGGGTACATCCTAATGCCTCATTATAATTATTCATGCCTCTAAATATTTTCAAATACTGTCACATTCTGAGGCAGTAGAACTTCAATATGTGAGTTTTTGGGTAATACAATTATTCAGTTCTTGACAGCTTCTCTTTTTAATTCTTGCTGCTGTTGTGCCATTATTTTTCTTAACATCAGAACTGAATTTATGTAATTTTTGTATTTGTTTAGTATCTGTCTCCCCTACTAGAATTTGAGCTCTATAAATGTTGGGACTTTGTCTATCAGATTCCCCATTGCCTACACTGTGTGTAGCACAAAACAAACTCAATGAATATCTGAGGAATAACTGAACAGGCAGAGTAGAAGACTTAGATCTTTACTGCTTCATCTGTCAACCTGGAAAGACTTCATCTTCACATCAAGACTATTGTGCTTTAGTTTCTTCAACTTTTAATGCCTCTGTTTTCCTCTTCAAATCCTTCCCAGGATTATACCAAATCATTTCTCTTTCTGGAAACATTCCCAAATTTCATAGTATATAGACTGATTTTTCTGCCTCTGATACTTCTGTAGTCATTATTGGCTCAAATAATTATTTTGGCAAGCATTTCATCACAAAGTTACTTTAAGTTACTTTTTGGTTGCTTTGGTCCCCATATGTGTCCTCTGTCTCTCCTGTGAGGTTGCTATGTCCCTAGGATCCTAACCATCATTTGTTTATTTTGCTTCCAGCATATTATAGAGTCTATGTCAATAAGGAAGCAGAATGAAATAGGGTCGGATGCCATATCTGGTTCTTATTTAGCAGCAAATAGGCACCTCTGGGCAAGGAACCATGAGTAAGATCAGTTTTTCTTTAAGGTGTGATTTTGGAGACATCAAGAAAAATTCTCTCATCTGCCTACACATTTCTGTCCCATTTTCCCTTCAACCTTGGCTCATAGATTCCTAATGCTAACTTTTGAAAAAAATGTTAAGCTGAAACATAGAACAAGCAGTTTTGAGTTTTTTAAGTTGCTTTCTAGAGCAATGAATGACATATTGAAAGCTCTAGTTACTTAATGTACACAACATGCTATGTTTGGAGATAAGTATACACCTTGTGATACCATTGTTACTATTTAAAACAAGATAATGTAAGTGCAAATATCTCAGGGAAAGGTGAAGCCATGACTGACATTCATCTTTCCTGAGTTATTCCTTTCTGGTAAACAGACTTAATGGAGCATGAGTAGTTTTGGAAACTTGGTATGGAAACAAAGTTTTGAAAAAGGAAGGTGAGGATCTGATTGACACTTTATTCTGAGTCAGGCCTAGCCTGGAATAGTGGGCTAAAGAATAAGAAGATAATTCCTAGAGTTAGTCAAGTGTGATTGAGTCTCCTTTAGAGAATCATGACTCAAATCCTTATTAATACAAGCATGTTACCTTAGGCACATTACTTAACTCCCTGGGTCTGCGAACTCCTGTCTGTAAAATGGGGTTATTTTCAAGTTTATTGTGAAGATTAAGTTAATGTCTAGTAAACAGTACCTGCTATTGTAGAAACTTTTTCTTGCTTTAAACTATTCTAGTAATAAAGTGAGACTCAAATTATTCTCTTAGGAGTGGTGTAGTAAGTTAAGGATGGCACTGATTTATTCTTAAGAAATCTTTATTTCATTTCTATGTGCTTTCTTGTTAAGGGCAGTGGTCCTCCAACTTTAGTAACATAGGAGTTACTTTTGATTCCCTGGGTTTGCAGTTACTAGGTTTTAGATGTGAGGGCAGGGTAAATAAGGAGAAATCTCTGAACAAATTGGAATGACTCTAAGGATAATGGTCCTGATGTTCAGTGCTGTCTTTGACAGTGACATTACTCCAGAGAGATAGTGGGAAGAATTAAATTTCCTTTGCCATTGGAAATTCTATCAAGCTATGAAAAGGAGGCTAACCTTAAAAAGCCTAATTTTTTTTCCATTTTAAAGAATAAACTTTGACCTGGTAATCTGACTTGAATGAAAATCCCATAGATGAACTCTAAGACAAATGTTCTTTTAATGACTTTAGACTGCCTTTCCCACACATTTCAGAAAAGAGTTGAACTGCAAAAGTGCCAAAATTGAAAGAATATTCTAGAAATCCATGTGGAAACTCTCAGAGTTGAGTTCTAATGTAGGGTGGGGGTGACATTTTAAAGTTTACAAATACAGTGTTTATATTACATCAAAAGTTTCATAGCCCCACCTACTTTGAGGTCAATTTTATGCTCTGGAGACACACACACACACACTGCTTCCTGCCAGCTACCAAAGCAGTCTTTGAAGTGATGGGCATAATGACTCATGGTCCTGTAACATTCCTTTAGACATATATCAGCGTATTTGTTATTATGTTACTGCCCAAACACCCACAGGTTCTCAAAATGTAAAACAGGATTAATGTTGAAGAATTTATTTCTACCCATTTCTGTCTTATTCAAATCAATCTTTTAAAGGATCACAGTTGGGGGTTCATTTTTGTTCATCATAAGAAATAAGGTAAAGATGTATTACTAAGTTGTCCTCAGTCTTTGGAGTCAAGTCATTTTCTAGAATTATTTTATTTGGAGACCACACCTAGATTATAACACACACCTAGATTATAACAGGGAAGTCATTTTATAGGAATTAAATGACCCAGCTTTCAGGTGTGGAACTGGAGAGACTTGACATTACACAATATGATATATAACGTGTAACCAGAAGGCATTCTATGAATGCCCATTAACTACTCCAGGTGGAAAAATAGCATGCCTATAACTGAAGTTGGTGCTTTGGATCAATAAAATGTTCAGATTTTTCTATTTCAGTCATAGATGTCATGCTATATATATATCATAACCAGTGACCAGACACATCTGTGTTATTTCCTGATCTGGTTTGTGCATAGTATAATGCATCTAATATTTACAGTATATATCAGACTAAGAGAACACATATTTTATGTTGGCCCAGGACCTAAAGGTAATAGCAGTCAGTGTTTATTACATGTGCATTGATTTGTTTAACAGAATCTTAAAATGCTGAAAATGTTTTAGTAGCACCCCTAAAGACTTTTCTTATTTTGCAGTGTGATAGATAGATTAATTTATTCATTCATTTACTTAATAAGTATTAGCACCGAAGCACTAATACTTACTAGGTGAGTTACTTTTGGCAGTTAGTAACTGTTCACCTCAGTTTCTTCATGTGTATAATTGAGCATGTAGTGTTACCTCTTAACGTTTTTATGATCATTAAATAAGCAAACACATATGACAAGCTTTGAGCATTATTCCAAGTGCTGATATTTGTTATTTTTGGTGTACGAACCATAATGACTATGTAGTGACAGTCCAAATTACCCCAAAATTTAGTAGTTTAAAAAAAAACCAGGTATTATCTCTTTTTGTGTGAGTTGGGGATCTGAGCATGGCTTAGGTGGGTTCTCTGCTTTATAGGCTCTGATCCAGATGTCCACTAGCCTTAATCAACTCACAGCAGAATTGTGAATTTTGATGTACATTATTTCTTTGCATAATCCTGTCTTATTCTTTTTGAATTTTGCTCTAGAAAAATTTTCCTTTTGAAGATGTAGTCCATATAACTTGCTGGATAATTAAAAGACTACACCAACCACTTCTCTTTGCTTTCTTTCTTTTTCTACTCAGAATCCCTCTAATTAGTTCTGTACCACAATGTCTATGAATGGTCAAAGCAAGAGTTTTAAAAGCACAACTCTTAAATTTATGTTTCTTTAAGTCACAGTTTTCTCTTCTGTAAAATGAGATAGTTGTTGAACCTAACTTACTGGGTTATTTTGAGAATTAAATAATTGAATACACGTGAAATACTTAGACTACAATTTGGTGTTAGCTCTATTGGTATAACTGATTGATTTACAAATTTCAAATTTTCCATTTGTTTGAGTTCATATCACTATAGCAGACCCACATTTGCTGAAATAGTCATCTTTTGTTGCTATTTCTTTCTTCTAAACATTTTCCATTTTCTTTCTTCAATTGTTCTTATCCCACTCTGCAGACACTAGAATGAGATGGTTTCTAGGAAATCTTCTGGTTCTTCAATCATATATATTTTATAATTCATGTCTGTGAAGATAGGGACCAAAGATGTTTAAGGAAACATGCAATCAGTATGAATAGTTCTAACTTAATCCTGAGGAATTTATTTTTGAAGTGAAAAGTATATTTTATATTGTTGATATTAATATTAATTAATAATGTGTTATTCTTATAAAATTTCTACTTTTGAATGGGTTGAGTATGCAAAGTATATGAATCTGGGGAAATATTACCCAATATTAGAATAAAAGATAATCCTAGTAAAGGATTATGTTTTATATATGACACTAATAACAAAATGTGTCTTGGGCATTCTCATTTAGTCCTTGACAACGTAAAATTTAGTGAAAATGGTAGATTAAAAAATATATGTATTTTGACTTGATTTTTTTCTGATCATGCTTTTAATAGGCTATCGGGTAATTTTATTTCCATTATAAACAACTTTGTGTTGTCCTCTAATTGTTTAAACTGTAGACTGGAAGCAATTCAATGGCAGTTGTTAGACTTCCAGAACTCCCTTTTATCTTCATACCTTCTTCAAGACTAGGTCAAGAGTGAAAGTAACCTCTTAAAACTATCCTTTATTTAACCAACAAATTGGATTTAGTTCCAACTATAAAAAAATGATTATAGGGGACAATTTAGGTAATACAAACTTTGACATTTCATAAGCAGACTGTATCCATTCAGAAGCTAAATGGGATAGATGTTTAAGAAGCTTATGTAGGACAAAGATAAAGAACAAGGAAAGAAAAAAAGAGGAAAATCTGATTGATGGGGTACACATAGTTAACCTTGTGTTTCTTTGGAGTGTTAAGGACAAAGAGAATAAATACATAACATGAGTTGCCTAGGAATTTGGGCATTGGCTGAAGAGATATGCTGCACCTCTCACCTACAGAAGCATTTGTAAGAACACAAAAATATATGTAAGTTTCAATCTGCTGACAGCATCCAGGGAAGCCATAGTACCACTTGGACCTACAAAGCTGTTTCAACATAACTGATGCATTAAAAACTGCATTTGGTTTTTATTTCTTTGCATTCTAATAATTGAAATCTTTACCCTTCCCCTCCAGTAGAGTTGGTGTGTGAAAATGAAGACAGTGGGGAGGGGAAGAACAAGAGGCAGAGAAGAGGGTCAGGCCTAGAGTAAGGATTTGCTTCTTTATAACCTACCGCTTTGCCTCTTTGGTATGTGAAAGATACTCAGTAGAGATTGCTTAGAGAATGAATGGATGAATGAATGTCTGAAAGCTGAATTAATATTGACAGACAAGTTGGGTTACTTCCAATTTTTCCTTCTATTTTCTTGGGAAAGCTGAATTAAATCCAGCTGTACTTTAGACTGCCAACCTTCTTTTGAGCAAGTTACTTTCTGTTTCTTCCATTTCTATTTATTTTACCCTTGGGTGCCCAAGAAGTAGATCCTTCACCAATTATTTGTCTTTTTTGTCCTATTTTCGAAAATTGTTCACATTCTGTATTTACTTGTTTTGCGTAATGGTCTTCCATTCCAGTAATATCATATTAGGTGACTCTAGTGATTAAAGCACTGAAGATAGGATTTCCTATCTGGGCTTATTTATTTGTCTTTCCCACTTGTTTTTACTGCAGATTTTCTCTAATACCAAGGTTTTTATCATATAACTGGCTTGAATTTTAAAGGAGTTAAGGTATGCCATCTCTAGTAATTAGAACTAAATATTTCAAAAACAGGGCTGTGCAATTCAGCTCTTTTGTTGAGACTCTGCAAGCCTTTTTAAATGTATTTACATCAATCGGACTCATCCATCTATTGGAACACCTGGCTAAATACATATGTAAGTAAATTTACACAATATGAACAGCAAAAAGGTGAGCCACTGCTGACATTACTAGGTCCTGCAGGTTGCAAATTATAGGGACTAATAAAGAAGATCATAAAAACTTAATGGGAGAACTTCTGGCAGCCTTCCCAGATGCTTCCCAGAATATCTTCAGAAGAAAATATATTATCATGTGTTAATTCTAAGGAAAAGAAAAAAATTATACAAGAAGTAGTCTTCTTTACAATAACATTAACTGTACTGTCTTCCCATTCTTGTTCAATACTATTTCAGAAGTAATAAAGATTAAATACACGCAACTTTATATTCTCTACTTGATCTTATAGCATTACATTTATTACTATGTCATTTACAGTTTACCTGGTTTCTGTCCTCACATAGCAATTCTTTTATTCAGTATTTGCTAATATCATTATTACTACTCTAACTTTTGAATTACTCTGCTATCCAACGGACAAAGTCAAAAAAAACCTGCAAAGCCATAGCTAAACTTCCTTTATTCATTCTTATCACTTCCCCCATCTTGTTGCTCCTTCCTCCTTTACTGTTGTCCTCATCTCCCCACCTATTTTTCCTCTTCCCCTCACAACCTCTCTCCCTCTCATCCTCTTTTATTTTTTTGTAATATAGAGTTGGGTTGATTTAATGAATCATACTCTTAAATTAGCAGGAAAATACCACAATTTGTCAAGGTATGACCCTTATTTTATGACCCTTCTTTACCTCATTTGACTCAGATTCCAGTCACAAAATGTCCTTGTGCTTAGATGGTTATTTTGGACATTTCCTGACTAAAAGATACTCAAACTTTTGGGGACAAGTCTTTCCTCCTTTTTTGAAAAGAGGAAATTTCCTCATATTTTCCACATTTAATGAATTGTGCTGGTTTCCGTGATACATACAGTAGTCTGTTAGCTCTCACTGGAGAACTTTTTAAAACAGACTGCTGATCCCACCCTCTGAGTCTCTCACTTAGTAGGTCTTGGGTGGGAGCCCAACAATCTGCATTGTCAGGTCATGTTGGTATGGTGATCAACCACTCTGATAACTGCCTCATAGAGAATTTTTACTTTTCAATCCACATGTAGGTAAAAGAAAATTGAAGTCATAAATCCATGGATCTACTCATTAAATATAAATACATTGTTCTAAATCTGTAAGGCACTTTGCTGTACAAAGCTGTTTGACCATATTTTATAAATGTAGGTAGGAGTGTGCTTTCTTCTCTTCCTCCCTAACCCTCCAACCCCTTTCAGCTGTTACTGTGAAGATGAGAAAGTGAACACAAGACTAATTCAGGACCAGATACACATAGATGCTTAATAAATATTTGCTGCATTAAGAAGAATGAATAAAGAATAGACGCGAATTCTTCTGGGAGCAGAGAGTGGTGTGACGCTCTCGCTGCTTACTGTCAACGTCAAAGCCTGAAGTGGCCTTAGAGGGCATCGTGGCCACAAGCATCACTGCAGGGATGCTATCCCAGAGTACAACAGCTGGAGAATTTATCTGAGTGTATATAACGCAAATCTCCCTGAGGGAGCTGTGAAGAATCATAACTCCTTGTGTGAATATGTATTTTCCAATGAATGAAATGACTGGAACCTTTTATGAAGGAAGGGAAATTTAGGAAGGGAGGATTAGGAGGGATCAAGGTTGAATTTGAGGCCTGAGGCATTTCCTGGGCAGGCTGCCACTGACAGACTACGCCCTCACCCCCCACAACCCCTCCTAGTGCCCAGGCTCGTAGAGAGGGCACACATAGATAGGGGAGAAGAACAATCAGATTTGTCCACCTCAGAGGGCATTCCTCTGCTCTGAGGCTCCTTAATGCTAGGAGATGTAGTTCCCTAGAGAGTGTTTGTTAAAAATCAGGTCTCCGGACTCCATACTCAGTAGTTACAGGTGTGGTCTCTAAATTTGCATTTTTAACAAGTCCCCAGGTGACATTGCTCTTTCTATTTTGTCTAAGTAACAAGTATAAAAAGATTAGAAATAACTACCTGGTGTATGGGCTGGCAAGGGGGAACCATGGGGACATGCCATTCCAGTTCAGCCCTGGAGCCAGCCAGACTGGAAGCGGGGTCTAAGTTCCCTGCAGACAGGCCTGAATCCAGAGCTCCCACAGCACCCCTGCTGTGCCCCAGGCCACTTTCAGGAGTCAGGGGTAGGCATTCCACCAGGGTCTGGGCTGAGGGAGGGCTGTCTGTAGCCTCTCAGTTGTTTGGAGGTGGGACAGCACTCCTGCTGGTGAGCAGGCTGCTGGAGGGCTGGTGGTGATAGGGCCCTCTGGATCACTCCCACTTCTATCAGATCTCACTAGGATTGAGAAAATCAACAACCTGCTGGCCAACACATGGCAGAAGAGAACAAACAAAGGCCCTGGGCATAATCATCACCTGGGTAGGACCCAAACTGAGCATGATCAGAACCATGAGAAAAAACTGCAAGGCTAGTCATAAAAGTGACCTGGTAAAGAGCTTCCTCTACAATGTTCCAGGGGCCAAAGAACCAAGCTCCCGAGCCAGAGATGCCACCAATGTGAGTGAAGTGCCCTTCGCTTGGGGAGGAAAGTCGCATAGAAGGCCTGAAGGCCTGCAACAGAACTATAAGCCATGAGAGTGGAGAGGAGCTGGACAAACTTCCTCTTGGAGTCTGCCCCCACTGGGGAAACCATCTAATACCAATGTCTGAGAGTTGGGATCTCAACGCCAAAGGCCAGAACTGTAAGGCTTGAAAGCTCACCATGGGACAGACACCAGAACAGAGAAGGCAGCCAGCATGAATGAGGAGGCATGAATCCCAGTGACCACACAGATTTGGAGGAGAGGAGACTGTCAACTTCACCACAGGAAATACCACAATAAAGGAGTCTGGAGAACAATGCCATGCACCTGCCCTTTGGGGGGTCCCAAATGAACTTGGACTGGCTACCTGCATCAGTTACTTTTTGAAATCCAAGCAGCATGGTCTAACAAGTCCCAAGAGCTCAGGTTCATTTACAAGAAGAAGGAAGAGAGCAGTGGGCCAATCATCTGCCAACTGAACAACAACTTTATCAACCAACAACTCACAAGAGGGAGGGGAGTCAGAGTGACCGAAAGGGGTATGTTGGGGGAAGGAGAAGAGGGAGGGCCATACCTAAGGGGATCAATAATTGCGCAGATGTGACTGAGTTTATAAGAAAGTAATACAAATAAAAGTTAAAAATAACTATAATCTTTCAAAGTAATGAGACTTTCAATTGACTCAAAGTTACTGCAAAAGGTTTGCAAGCTTCATGTTCTTCCTAAAAGGGCATAAAATTTTTTAAAAAAGCAACGATGAGATTCAAATATTGACTTGAGAAAACCTGAGTTGTTTAATTAAGAAAAAAAAGATTAATATATTTTGGAAGGAAAAATCCTTGGCTATGAATTTTGGAGCTTTACTATGTTTATTATATAATAAATTTCCTACTCCATTGAACTTCATTAGAAAAGTAAACCCAGTTCCCCTCATTGTACATAAAAACAAAGCCTAAAAAAATGTGGCTCTGAGTGTGCATGTGAGCAAAATCATAGAGGAAAAAGATCTGTTGTAACATTTCAATAGCATGAAGGAACAGACAAGGTAAATGTTTAAATTTCCATCTTAACTTTAGAAATCCAGCACAGTATAAGACCGGAATTTTTCCATAACAGCAAGCATTTTATCTTTTACATCCCTTTTATGTTGTAACATTAGCCTGAATGTAAATTTGCTCAGTGATTTTAGTGATAAAAGTGTCTTATATTTATTTTACTTTTGATGAACAGTGATAAGAGTAGGATGTTTTATATGAGTTTCATGACAATAACAATAGCAATAAATGTAATTTATATTTGCTATCTGGTTAGTCAGGGTATTGTCTCATCTGATTACCATAAATAAAGCAAGATGCTATTATAAGTTCACTAATTTTATAAACTTTGAAGTATTCACAAAGCAAATATTATCATTTCTATGTTACCCATTGGATGCAGATTTGGGATCCTATATAAAAAAATTGGTTCCATTAATAAACCTAACAAAACATGTGAAAGAACTATACAAAGAAAAGCTTTAAAATGCTGCTAAAAGAAATAGAAGAAGACATAAGGAAATGGAAAGACATTTCCTGATCATGGATTGGGAGAATCAACATCATCAAAATGACCATCGTACCAAAAGCAATCTACAGATTCAATGCAATCCCTATAAAAATCCCAGAAAAATTCTTTAAAGAAATAGAGCAAAAATTAATGAAATTTATATGGAATAACAAAAGACCTTGAATATTAAAAAGGCTCCTGACTAAAAAAAGAGAAAATGGAGGTATTATTATCCCAGACTTCAAATTATACTACAAAGCCATAGTAATTAAAACAGCTTGGTACTGGTACAAAAACAGACAATCAGAGCAATGGAACAGAATTGAATGTCCTGAAATAAAGCCACACATATATATATATATATATATACTCAACTAATCTCTGATAAAGGAGAGAAAAACTTACACTGGGACAAGGACAGTCTCTTCAATAAATGGTGCTGGCAAAACTGGGTCAATACATGCCAAAAAAAAAAAAAAGAACCAAGAAATATCCTTAACACCATGTACAAAAACCAACTCAAAATGGAGAAAATACTTGGATGTAAGACCAGAAACCACAATATACACAGAGCAAAACATGGGCAAAACCCTCCATGAGCTACAATTCAGAAATCCATTTCTCGACATATCTATAGCAGGTGAAAAAATGAAGGAAAACATAAACAGATGGGACTACATAAAACTAAAAACTTCCATACAGCAAAAAAGACAACAGAGAAAGCAAAAAGAAACCTAGCCAAATGGGAAAAAATTTTGGCCCTCCATATGCATTGATAAGGGTCTGATAACAAAAATACACAAAGAACTCACACAATAAAAATAGAAAAAAAAATCCAGTTAAAAATGGGGAAAAGAACTAAAAAGACACTTCTCCAAAGACGCAATACAAATAGCCAACAGGCGCATGAAAAAATGCTCAATGTCACTAGCAGTCAGGGAAATGCAAATCAAAACCTCAATGAGATACCACCTTACACCAGTAAGAATGGCCCACATCCAAAAAAATGGGCAACAACTAGTTGCTGACATGGCTGTGGAGAGAAAGGAACACTCTTACATTGCTTGTGGAAATGTAAATTGGTTCATCCACTATGGGAAACTGTGTGGAGGACCTTCAAACTAATGAAAATGGAACTACCATTTGACCCAGTAATTGCTCTTCTGGGAATATACCCAAAGGAGACCTCAATGCTGGTTCAAAGGGACACCTGTGCCTGGATGTTTACTGCAGCACTTTTTATAGATGCAAGGACCTGGAAACAACCCAAATGCCCCAAGGCAGATGACTGGATGAAAAAGATGTGGTATATATACACAATGGAATATTACACATCAATTAAAAATGACAATTTTTATGATTTTATGGTAACATGGATGTACCTAGAAGAAATCATATTGTCAGAAACAAGTCAGAAAGAAAAGGACAGAATCCAAATGGTTTCACTAATATATGGACAACCAAACAAAAGTACACAACCTGGGGGTTGGGGGAGGACCAGCTGGAACAGCTAGGTAGGGATGGTGGTGGGTGATGCTTGGGGATTACAATGATGTGAAAGTTAAGTGTAGGGAACCATGCATAAAAAGAGCAGCAAGAACCAGATGTATGAGTGTAGAAAGGTTCCAGGAAGTAAAGTCATTTTTATGTTGCTTCTTGCAGCAGCACCTTTTTCTTCAACCTTGAGCAGATCCCACTAACTTTTTTTTTTTGGGGGGGGGGCATAAGTTCAGTATGATCTCCATCACCTTAGTGAAAACATGTCCTCACCCAGGTGTCCTTAACTCCATTTTAGCTCATTTCAGCTGATAAACTAGGTAGGGAAATCTTTAAGTGCTACTTTTTGAATATTATTTATTTTCACAGAAACTATGACACATTCCCTATGATACTGAATCTTGGAGTCTATAATTATTTTTTTTTTGGCTTAGTTTCAAGGCACAAAGATGATATTATTGGGGAGCTATCTGACTTTCAAATTACTAACCTGGGGTGGCTAACAACCTCTGCCAGCAAAGTCGTCTCTGTCTCCAAGAGGGGCAGGATACTTACTGTTGTCCAGTGAGAGGTGATTATCATCTTCAAAGACATCTGACTGAACCTGAATATAGTCTCAGATTCTTTTGAGTTCAATCTGTAGCATTTTCTTTGGGGAGATGAGTTCTTTCAGAGAAACTGAAAGGTTTTCTGCTTCTAGGTGCTGCAGACCAGAAGGTAGACTGATTGGATAATGCCCAGAGTTCACTGTCTTTACAAGTGCATTTCCTATGTGATTTAGGTGTTTGTTTGGAGAACTTTGCAATTCACTGGACTTCTTTGTCACACTAATGGAATTACTAGAGCACAATTTCCAAATTCTCAACTAGTTTTCATGGCATGGTTGGTCAATACTCATAGAAATGACTTGTTTAATGCACAGGAATAGAGCAAGCCAACATGTGTTGGATCCATAGACTCATGATTTATGACCGAAGTATCTGGCAGATGGCAGTGTTTTCTGCTAAGCAGATTTTTCTTTATTTTTTAAACCAATGAGTTTTAATGAAATGTATGAGAATTCACATGTTTTTAATTAATTTATAACTCTTTCATATCAAGATGTTATTTTATAAAAGTGATCTAACATCCACCAAACACTCTGAGTATTTTATTTGTACGCTCTCATTTCCTTCTTGACCACTAGGCATGGTATCAAAGGCAGCTAATTCATAGGTGTCGACATGTAGATTTGGCTTAAGAATAAGAGCAGATTACAGTACATGTTGAAGGAAGAGTCAGTAAAGTTTTAACTGAAGAAGTAGTTCACTAGAAACTGAAGCCTGGCTTTCAAGTTAGCTAGCTGTGAGTTGATGGACTTCCCTTGTCTTCATTTCATTTTCTATATAAGGGGAATAACAAGGAGTTCTTCTGAAGATAAAAGGATATACAATTACAGAAACATCTTTAAAGGGACCCTGTTAGGGGGGAAAGGGGAGGAATGGTGGGGAGGGTGGGGAGGTGAATCCCTGGCATTGCAATGATGTGAAATTTATATATGAATAAATTTTTAAAAAAAGAAAAAAGACAAAAGGACACTGTTAAAAAAATTGAATAAACTTTCTTCTTCCACAGTAATGACAGACTTACTTCATATTGAGATGAATGTGCCTGTCATGTACTCTCAAGTCATAAACTTAGCTAGGTCTTACTTCCAAAACACGTTCCAGTGCCTATTTTATATTTTCATAAATGTAAGTTTGTGGTTCAATCAGATAAGCATTTTGAGTCAGGTTTGTGTATGTTTACGAAATAGAAGTCAATGAGCTTGTATGTTTTTAAAATGGTTTTCTCCCTCATCGGAAGTACATGGCAGTAAACAGGAATGGTATTAACATTTAGGGAATTTGCCTATGAGGCTCAATTCCTGCCATAATGAATAACAATTAGAAAGTCTTCCTTTTCCAAGTTGCATATTTGATATAAAACATACTATGTTCTCAAACGCAATTATTTCATTCAATATTATTTTATTTTCATGTCAACAAGAAAGTGCTCGCTTCGGCAGCACATATACATGTCAACAAGAAAAACAATCCTCACTTAAGTTGAATAAAAGGATTTGAACACCTGATTTCATTATGTATTGTCTTAAAATCTAAGTTTCTGATAAGTTACCCACAACACATTAAACGAAGGTTTATTGTAATATATTTTTGTAATGTATTTATTGTAATATAAGTTAAAACAAATTAAGTGCATCAATGTAATTTTCATTGGAAGATTTTGGGGGTAGTAATTTATTGCTCTTTAATTTTAGTCTCAGCACTTTTCTTACTGAAGATTCCCATGACATTTATTCACTAGAAGAATCTCAGAATGAGGAAGAAGGTGATTGAAGTTACAGGTGAAGCTATGCCTGGGTTTCACTTAACTTCTCATTTGGACCCTTCTAAATGTCCTTCTCCTTTTCTTGTTCCACATTCCAGGCAGATGTCAGAATTTTTTTTTAAATTACAACTCTAATTATATAATTCTTACAGAGCATATTTTGATTACTTTATACTGACTATTAAGTAGAAATGTCTCAGGCCAGAATTTTAGGGTACCCTAAAGGTTGATTTAAAATTTTCAGATTTCTGAGAAGACCCTTTTGTTTTTGTTTTTATGTTTTGCCAAATTATTTGCTCCCCCCCAATGTACGGCTTGCTTCCTTGCCATAGAATATCATTTTTTTCCTCAAATCCTTCCTGTTGAGTTCCTTTATATTATGCATGATTTGTCTTAAAAGATGCTACCCCCATGTAATCTGTCATATTACAAAAAAAGTGTTTGTGCTTAATGAAACCATTTACTCTGGTACAAGTTCATATAAGTCATTCAGGGGAAGGGCCAGGTGCCCACCATCTTTGTCTTTCACCATATTGATCATCTCATAGTGAATCATGTAGCAGTGTCCAGTGAAAGTTTCTTGAACTTAAAATTAAGTTTAAATGCTCTCTTCAACTTTTCTCCACCCATATCACTATCTCTGATCTCTGGCATGGAGCTCAGGCCTCCTCCACAAATTCTTCTTGGCTAAGTTCAATCAAGAACCTTTCTCCTTTATATGACAAGAATCTTTTCTCCTTGTGCTTTTTCTCCCACTATTTGATTTCAAACTCACACAGCCTGTGTTTTTGTTCCACTTACTTTTTCCTCATGGTCTAACACCCCAATTTACATCTTAAATTTCATAAAAATATAGACTAGGTTGAACTCAAAGAACCACGCAAAGTATGTGGCACAAACCTGCTGTAACAGGTGTTCAGCTGCTGCTTATTGATTGAATAAGGGAAACATCAGCTTTGTCATCTGCTGTGGTTGGGCCTCCCAGAAAGTACAGATGCTGTAGACCACTGGGAAAGAAGTGCTAATAATCTCAAGACCAGAATTTAGCCTTGACTAATTTATGATAAATTATTCTCAAGCAAATTCTATTTCATACTTTTTGAAAGGTTCAGGATGTTCTTGTACTGATTAATCTAAACTAATACAGATGACAAATTTCCAGGCTAATTTGCCAAGGCTTGCTAAGAGAAATGATAGAAGACTTTGAGTTTTATCAAGAGAGTAGTGTTGCCTTGGTGAATTAATTCTGCCTTAGGGGATAAAACCTGCAATTTGGATAATAGGCACCAGTTAAATGGGGGATGGCTGGTAGTTGTAATGGGAGGTGCTTGTCATTATCTTTGGAAACTTAACATCTTGTAATACATATTTCTGGACCCCACCCACCCTAGGAGTTTCAGATGGTTTAATTTGGCAATCAAGTTTGTGGGTTTTTTTGGAAAAGCTCCCAGATGATTCTGATATTGCATCCATAGTCAACAGTCATTGGTTTGGAGTTAGGGATAGTTTGATTCCCAAGAATGGGTTTTCTTCAGTTAAAAAGATCTAGAACCAAAAATAGGAAGTAAGAAGCACTTGAGTTTGCTATTTCTTTGTAGTTTTTAAGAAAATTATACGTATACTGATGAACTTCTTTTGCCTTCATATAAATGTACATTTGAAAAATAGAATGCAGGATGCACTTTGCATGTTACAACTGTCATAAACTCTGTGTATTTAAAATTTTACTTTCTTTACTTCCGGAATGAAGGTTTTTGGTGTTTTCTATTATGGGACTTCTGTACTTTTCATGGCTCCAGACCTCTTTCCAGCTAATCCTAGCTTCTATTCAAAGAAAATGTGATTTTTTTTCTTCTTCTGAAAGACTCTAGTTCTGCAATCCTCAGTAGCTGATAAGTGCTCTTGTGTTTGTATGCCTTTGATCCAGTTTGCTGCCTGGTTACTGAGCTCTTGGATTCATTCCTTCCTCTGCCCTCCAGCTCTGAATGACCTTCTAAATAAAGAAAAGTGATAGTTTTGGATATAACTTTGTTTCTAATTCCCTCATTCAGAGTCCCATTCTGTTTATTTCACTGTCATAAGTGTTGTATACTTTTCAATCTGAATGCTTAATAATCATCAAACAGCAGTTTTAAATAGGGTTATATCAATGATGCATGGCTATTATTAGCAGAAACTGTGCTTAAGAAGTTCTCAGGAAACCACAAACATTCATGTGGAAGGAGGTAAGGCACTATGTCTCCTTCATATCTGTGTCATCTGGATGTCTTCTCTATAAAACAGACTTTCACTGAGATCCCTGTGGTACTTGTGGCCACTTCAATGGGGAAGGACTATTGATAAGATTTTACTGGATATTTTATCTAGATTGAAATTTGAATTACATTGAAACTGAAATTTTTTGAGTAGTTCAATTGTGTCAGCCATTTCAGAAGGCACAATAGAAACAGTCTGGAGAACAGATATATCAGTTGTGTATTTTTGATGCCATTGAGGTAGAGGGAGTTATTTAATTTGTGCAGTGTCACACACCGCAGCTAAGTCAGTATCCGCTGGGCTCACTGGCCCATGAACTGTTAGAGAAGCTGTATAGAAGTCTGATTTAGAGCATCTGTCCATAACGTCCTTTCCTTCTTCATGAAGGATTTTGTAATAGTGCATCGATGATGCTATTGAAACTAGTGTGCCATTTGGTGAACATATGCATTTGTTTTCCACAGAAATGAGCTGCTTGTGGGAAAAGGACATGTTCCTATGAATCTAATAGGTTTATTTATGGAATTTCAATTCAGTTACGCAGTGAGTAGGACTTTCTTCCCCTCCAACTCAGTCTTCAACTTTTTTGATTATATGACTTCTTCTTTGGCTAAAGGGAAAATCTTGGGTGGATTCCATACCTTGCTGGCCAATTTTGATTACAGTAACTGCTCAGTTTTCAATTTTCAAGATCACAGCTAATCCAGAGCTTTAAGTTTCTCTTGATCCATCTTTTGAGTCCGGGCACCTTTAGTGTCTTAGAATTGAAGGGGAGTGAGAGAAAGAGGAAACCATCTCTTTTTCATCTGGTTCTGGTTTTGATCTCTCCTAGTTGGTTATTGATACTCCTCTACCAGCTTTTGGTGCCTTTATGGGGAAGTAGTCAAGTGTCAACCTCCTCGCAGGGCACAACAGATGGTCACCCGCCACCTCCTACACACTTCTAAGATGTTGGAATCCCATATTCTTCAGCCTCCATAGGCTCCACTGCTAGCAGTCTAGCTAGAACCCCCTGTTGGCACAACCCACCATTCACCTAACAGTATGTAAATAACCTATTTGAGATAAGTGACCATGAAAGACACCTGGAACACAGCTAATTTCTGATTGTACATTTGACCCATACAAGCTCAAATGTCCTTTCTACTATAGTCTCCACTTTTCACTTTTCATGTCTCATTCTCTTTTCCTTATTCATATAGGTGGAGGTTTTGCTTTCCTGCAAATAGCATAAGCTCTTTCAGGAAAGTCCTATTGGATGTGTCCCAAATCACCTTCCCACCATCCAGGCTATCTAGAGAGATCTTCCAACTTGAAAGAGGGTATTCCCTTTCACATTGTATTCATGGTCAATGTTTGTACCTCACCCTTCTTTTCTCAGTTAAGTCATTACAGACTTGTTTGTAATTAGAATCACCTAGAGAACTTAAGCTACTCCATGTGTAGAGTGATACCTCAGATTCATTAAGTAATTATCCCCACAAGAGGATCAAAGCATCAACTTTGTAAACTCCCTGGTGGTTGTGAAGTGCAATGGATGCAGAACCACTAGTAGAGATTAGAAGAGGAGGTGGAAATGGTTGTTGTGGCCTGATTTTCCTCCTCTTTGGAAACCCTGGAAGGAGTTAACAACCTTTAAAAAACAAGGATATTTCTCTCCTGTTCCTAGCTGTAAAGCCTAACAAGCCATAATTCCCCTCAACATCTTGTTACACATGGTGAAAGCATGGCTTCAGGATAGAGAGTGTACTGAAAAATGTTTGCTGCTCCCCAGTTGTGGCCCCAGAAAAGAAGATTACAATAAAATTAAACAGCACCCATGTATTTGTCCTGCAAATAAGTTGTATGGCCATGTATAGGCAATTTTCTTTCTATTCCTTTATTTCTAGGACAAATAAAAGCAGACACTGCATGTGACTATTTTTTGCTAACTCTCTTTTTGTTTGCTTAAGGAATCTACAACACTGAAGCTGTGCTGTTGTGGTTTGACTAGTCAGGGTTTGGTTATAGTGAGATGCAAAATGAGTGTAGTTGAGGCAAGAGAAAAAATTTCTTCTGTGAAAATGAAAAACATGACCAACTCTATGGAGAAAAGGAAATATTCTGATAGAGAATGTTCATCAGCTAGTGCAGTGGTTAACAACCTGATATATTGAGTCTTGCTATTTTTGCCCATGGAGCAGCAGGCTCTTGTTGCCCGGGGGTACCACAGACTCAAGCAAACCCCTACTCAGCTTCGTAACTGGGATTACAGATGCATGCCCAGCTATTTTTTTGGGACTCATTCTCTCTATGGGCCCCAGGTGGAACTCGAACTGCGATCTCTAGCCCCAGCCCCTTCATAGGCTGAAACCTACAGGCACGAGCCACTGTGCCCAGCCTGGCTTTTCACTTTCAACTTACTTTTCCTGTTAGTTAATATACAATTGTAATTGACTGTACATATGCATTCTTCCAAAATTCACATGTTGAAATCCTAACACCTAAGATGATGGCTTTGGAGGTGAATACTTTGGGAGGTGATTAGAACATGAGGATACAGTCTATCAATGGATTAGTGCCCTTACAAACAGATGCTAGGGAGTCCTCCAGTCCTTGGTCCACTAGGTACAGATATAATGCAGTCCTAAGAGTGTACGATCTGAAACAATTATCTAGATTCCTTGGTCCCAGGGTTTATTAAATAACGAGAGATTTACTCTTCAAGGACCTCATTTCTTGAGGATTTCTGAAGTAGTTCATTATCATTCAAATACCATGAAATTTGAGAATTAAATACCAGTAAGGAAAGTCACCAATATCTTCCACAATCTGAAAATAAACTCACAATATCTGATCTCCAGGTGTTGGTTTCCATATGTCCTGCCTGGAATGCTCTTTGCTTCCAGCAGTGCTCTTTACTTCCAGCACAGAGGGATCTATGCTTCAAAGACTAGTTCAAATGCCTCCTTTGCTACATTTACCCAAAAATCTCTGATTGGAAAAATGACTGCCTTTTCTGAACTCCTAGTAACTTGTATCAACCTTTTGTGGAAATTCTGTAATATACCCTGAATGATAGCTGTTATGTTCATCTGCATAATGTGCACATAGACTTTGAAGGAATTTGAGGTGAAGAACAATTTGTGTTTTTCTTCTTAGTTTTTTTACCTTACAAATTCACACATTAATGACTTTCCTCTTCATAATAAAGATGTTCTACTTCTACTGATTGTGGTGTTTCTGCTTTATAAGTAGGTACTTCCTACTTTTAAATGTTAACTTGACTGCAGGTTCTATAGGTAAATAGTTTTGTATAAAATATCTATAGTAAAATAGTACCTAGAGTTAGAGCTATATGTATATATGCAACATATTTATTATCTGTGTATATTTGTACATGTGCTTATATTATATATTCTAAGGTAAAATTTAATATTTGTATCTTTTTTCATCATCATCTTAAAAAATAAGAAAGTATATTACTCTTGACAGAATATTGTGGCAAATTTCTTATTGTATAGTTTACATTTTGGTCTTTAAAAGTTACCACTGCACTAGTTTTGTAATTTGACTTAAACTTTTATATAATATTAAAAGGATGTCCATTTTGAGTCATGCAAAAACTTATTTTTTATTATGAGTGATAGACACTAGAAAAAAGCTTTATATATATATACACATTATGCAGCAATTAACTTCTACTGAAGGAAAATAGATGAAGGCAGCAAAACAGTTTTGGAGATTCTGAAAAGAGACTTTTCCCATTGTAATTATTTGTAGATCCATGTGAAAGCAGAAAGAAAGTCCCATGTGGAGATCATTTGAAGACATTGATTCTTCAAATAGTTCCAATTTTAACACTCTTAGGTGTGAATATTCAATTTCTGACTATGAAAAATCACTAACCATTACAGGAATAAGAGATAAGTTAGACTATTGTTTTTTTACCACAATTTATTTTTGTGGCTATAACTCTAGAACCCTGAGCCAAACAGCCTGGTAAGCTCCTTGGAGTCTGATATATTTTCCAGAATGCCAATTTTAAACATGTATTTCTTAATTTGATGTTTAAAAAGAAAAATTTATCCATAAACATGGGAAAATTTAAATACTATAATAGGATAAACACTCCCCCCGGTCTTCCTTCCCAAAGCACTCTTCCCATCCCCTCTCTCAGTTAACTGATGTCTCAATACTTAGTTTAAACCAGGGAGCATTTTATGGCTATTAAAATACATTTAATTTTTCATATGGCTCTTGTCATTATCTGGCATTTTATTGTTTATCTGTTTACATTCTACCTCTCTTCCACTTCTTTAGAATAGAAATTCCAAAAAAGCAAGAATTTTCTAGACTTCCTTGGTGTTGCATTTCTCTTCTCTTAGAAATACACCTGAAACCGAATAGGTATCCTTTTCGTGTTTACTGCATATTAATTCTTTTTGTAACTATTGCCATATTATTATGGTAGAATTGCTAATACAATCATGTTCACTAGCCTCAGGGTACAATTTGAGGAATTTTCCAAAAGTATATATATAATCATATAACTACTACCATACTTGTAAGATATACATTTCTATCACTCTCAAAACTTTTCACACCCCTTTCTAGTAACCACTCATCTGGTTTTTATTGCTATCGTCTTGTGTAAATTTCAATTCAATGGAATTATATAGTATGTAGTTTTTTCAATCTGGTTTCTTTCATTTAACATATACTTTTTATATGCTTTATTTTTATTGAGCTAATGGTGGCTAGCAACACTGTACATGATCTGGAGAAATAGGTCTGCATTTCTTCAAATGCATGTCACTGTATCATACTTACCAATAAAGCACCCATAACTTTCCATCACAGTCCATTGAACATTTCCCCACTTTGTTGCAATGCAAGACTTCTGGCCTCTAACTATCTCTCTTCTTAAAGTATCTGCAAAAGCCTTTATTTCATTTTAATTCTTGAAAGATGTTTTTGCTGTGTACACAATATTAAGTTTTTTTTATTAATATTAAGTAATTTCTGGCTTGCAATGATTCTGATAAAAATTTGATGTCATTTTAATCTTTGTTCTTTAATATATTCATCTTTTTCCCCCTCTGGTTATTTTAAAAGAAAAAATGTACTGATTTTAACAATTTGATATGGTGCAGTATTCCATTTTTGTCAGCATTTGGCCATTAATATTGGATTTATGACTTTTAAAATTTCATCACAGCAGTTCTTGTTCTTCAAGACTGCCCTCGGTGTTTATGCAGATACCTCTCTTTCCTTGTTTTTTATCTCAGTAAACTTGCTGTGTTGGTGAAAAAATAATTCATCACAATTTTGTTTTCACCAGCTCTCTTAATTTGTTTCATATTTCTCGGTCTCCTCTCACTTTTATATTTCTCTCATTGGGAAGTGAAATAAGACTCTAGGGCAGTTCCTGTATTTCTACTTTTATGAAAATGTGAAAAAGTAAAGAGAAAGAAAACTTATAAACTGCCCTTTTCTTAGTCATTTTATAATTAGTAAAGGTTGAGTGATAATATTTCTACACTAGTATAAAACAGGTAACAATTATTTAGCTTTCTCAACATAGGACAGTTTCTTTTATAGTGATCTGTTTGACTTTTCTATCTTATCTATTGACTGGTCAATAGGAAAATCCTATTTTTAAGTTAGTCTTATTTTTTGAGAACAGTGAATATTCATGTGACTAATGGTTTTTAAAATAAGCTTATGTTTAAGAATGGTTACATTGTATATATTTAAAACATTGATATGCTCTACAAAATATTAATACAGAGAATATCACCTATATTCTGTAAAAGATACAGGTACATGAATAAATGGTAATACACTTATTGTGTTATTTTAGTCTCATCTATTTTGTTATTTTAAGATATAAGAGCAGAAAAATTGAATTGAGTTTGGTTACTTTGGGCATAATTTAAAATGTTGTGGACACATTGAAAATGGAGCATATTATTTTCTAGAATTTTATCTGAAGGAAATGCATAAATTTACTCTTTAACTTTGTATCCTTCAGATTGCCAAGTGGTTGAATGATGGTTGATACATATAAAAAAACCAATTAAACTAATAACTCTGTGCCTGGGTTAAGCAGATGCATAAAGATTAGAACTCTGTTATGTATCCCCAAATGAACTAGTCCTGTGACTGATAGTGTCAGATTATGTAGCAGGAGGACTTATTGTCACATGTAAATTGGTTATTGGTGTAATGTTTGAAATGTAAACATCTATTTTAATAACACTGATCTATACAGTACTCTAAAACTTGTCATTTTCTCAGTAGCTTATGAGGTGAAAAGGAAGACATTTCTACTACATAAAATTAGTACTTAGGGGATTAAGGATTTAGGTAATTTTCCATGTCTGTACATGAAATCATTTTTGAAGGGAAATGCTCTCTCCCAATCTAGATCTCTAATGAGAGTCATGTGGGTAGAAAGCTCTACTCAAGAGATCTTTATTTTTTGTCTTGCTATTTCTGTAGCTATCCCTTTTTTGGTGAATTTGAAACCAAGGTTCCTCACAAGTTCTTAATTTGGACACAACTGGTGAAGATTTGAGGTTACGATTCTTTTAAAAAATGCTGTGACATTGGACTTGCATGGGAATTAAAGTTTATTTGAAGATTTTCTTTGCCACTAAGAAACCATGTTATTCCTTTTAATCACTTTCCCAAACATGTAAAATTGTTTCAAGGGAAAATATTCAATGGATTTGAATATGTATAGATGTATGTGTGTATATGTATGTATGTGTGTATTATGTAGAAGGTGTGTGTATTATGTAGAAGGTGTGTATATGTATGTTTGTGTGCATAATGCATGTGTACATATAGTCACACACATAAACATATTTGATAGATATAAGCTGTATGGCAATGAGGACTGAAGTGGTTTGGGATAGTGGAAATTTGTTTTTCATGTTAGAAATTTCAAAGGAAATGAGGTCAATGGTGTACTTTGTTTTGATATGAATTTCCTAATAATAATAATTAGCTATGAGAAACTATTTCTTATTCACAAATAAAATATTATCATTCTATGAATCTTGAAGAATACTCTTTCATAAGTAGAAACTTATGAGTTTCTCCAAAGTAGTTATTTTTCCCTGTTATAATAAAATGTATGAAATAGGTGTTTCCTGGCACTGATTTATTTCTTCAGTGATTTCATCAAAGATCCAAGAGCTTTCAACCTTTATCTTTGTTTTCCTTATTTCCCCATAGGATTACTGCCACATGATCACAGATGGTTTCTGAAATTTGCTTAACTACAGGTTGCTTTTTTCTAGCAGAAATCTTGATGTAGGGGGACACAACTTTTGATATTATTCCCTTTTGAAAAATAACCAAAAAGTTCAGAAATCTTTAGCAGACATTCTTGCACATCTCTTGCTTGGCTGGGCTTGGATGACCTGACTATACTTAGTTGCACAGGAAGCTAGAAATCAAAGGACCAAATTCTGATTCATCATCAAATAATTTATCCACTAAGACTGGGCACATATCCACCTGTAGGAGTAAAATGCAGGGGGTAAATATTGGGTAGCAACAAGCAATGTCTATAACATTTGTTCAGTATCATGTACTTATCCTTTATTATTATGATTTAAATGTTCTTCCAGAAAATAGTCTATATATTCACTGAAAGAAAATTACCTTATACCCCAAAATTCTTTACAAATACCAAAATACTGCTGTGAAATGTTTAATTGATCATCTATCTCTTATTTTTAAGAGAGTAGAAATAATCAATGAATTTTAAGGGGAAAAATTCAACTATTCAAAGATTCTATTCCAGATCCAGAATTAGTAAAATAATATAACTATTGCCTCAAATGTATAAATGTCAATTACCATAAAACTTTCATGAAAGCAAAACACTCCTAAATTTAGCTTTATATTAGTTTTACAGAAGATTTTGGTGTTCTCACTAGTTTAATTATATAGTCTTTGATAGTGAGTTTGGATCACATGCTTCTGTTTCATCCTTTAATCATGAGGATATTGAAGTAAATATTTGAAAATAAACGTAACAAATATAGTGAACATCTATTTCTTTCTTCTAGGAACTGAGCTAGTAGAGTTAAAAAAATAAGCAGGTTTTTTCTTTACCCTATTAACAAATTGACATGAATTTATCAGTGACAATGGGTAAGAAGTAATCAAAATTTCCACAGTAAGCTGCATTTCCCCCCCCCCCCCATCAACTTGAGAATCTTGATAAGAGCACATGAGGCTGTACATATTGGTTTGGGTGATTAGTTTTCAACACAATAGAAATAAGTAATAAGTATCATACCCAAAACCATCCAATTAGAATATATAGACAGAGGAAATAATAGGAAATAGCATTTTTCTACTTTCAAGCAATTTATTTTGGCATTTGAAGACATAGTTTGAATTACATAAATAAAAGAAATCTTACGTTTAGAAGAAACTTAAATTATAGGCAGTAAATAACCAAAGAAAAGTAAATCATCTCAATTCACAGGTATTTATTTTTAGAATGTGGTGATATAAGCTTGATCCTAAAAGATGTTCTGGTCTCCACTTCAGAGATGTGGAAACTGAATCTCATAGCTCAACAACTCACTGGAATTCAACAGCTACTAGTGCGAAAGTAGTTTTGGCAGTCCTAACGGGTTGGGGAAAATTGTTTTAAGTCAATTTTAAACAGATAGTATAGTGCTTGGTCCTGGTTCACATTGATTAAAAACACTAATGCCCAATTTGATCCTTTGTATACCAGTAAATTCAGATTTCTGATGTTGGGGTCCAGGCATCTGTATGCCTGTTGTAAACAAACAAAAACTCAAGACATAACAAAAATACCCCAGCAAACTAAAACTCCTTCTCTGGTTATTATTGTGCAGCCCAGGTTGAAAATCACTGACTACGATAAAGACCTGAGGATATGAGTAATTGGGTTATTGAGTCAGGATGATTCACATCCATTAGGTTGATAAACATTCAGTTCATGTGGTATTTCATGACCTGGAAGCAAATGCATGAGTTCCTTTTGTCTTACTTGAAATATTGTTGTCATGTAGCATCATCTTTTCTAGCTGTTCTGTTTCTCTTTTCATCTGACTCATGCTGAACAGTATACTTATTTCATGTTGCAACTTGGTAATTCACATGGCTGTCCCAATGCCCCACTTATCTTTGTGGTCATGGCCGTAACCTGGAAATATAGAACAATACACGTCATTTAGTAATTTAAAACATAACTTCTGGTAATGCTTCAGGAAGTATTTTAAGGTTAATTTCTATTTCCACAGTGCCCCGGATTCCCTCCTAAAATAGATTAGGAACCGTTTATTGACAAAGAGAGAAGAGAAATAGGTGGTAGGGATTTGGGCTAACACTGAGTTTATTTGATTTGCCCTCATTTAATGCTGGAAGTTACCATTGAGTCATTTATGGCTTTTTTAATTCTGAATTTTTATTTGCTGGAATATTTATTTTAACACTCCATGGTAAGGATTTGTAAGGAGTTCGACTTAAATCTTTTAAAGGGATTAAAAATGAACTGACACTTAGTTGTCCGGTTTTCTCTCCCAGTCTCTCTCCTTAATACACACATATACTCTCTTCCTTCAGATAAAATGGGGTGGGTGGGTTGAGCAAAGAGTGTAGAGGGAAGGACAGTGAAATTCTATTATTTTATTAGCTATATTGTGACTGGGGACAAGGAATCAACATATTATGATAATTTTACCCTATGCTTAGTCTTTTCCAATTCAATACCTCTGTCTCCTTATAAATCTTTGAGATTTGTTGTGTGTGCATGTGCTTGAAATTAGTGTATATGACTCCCTTCAAACTGCCCCCACACACTTAAAATAATGTTGTTCTGCTAAAAATGACTTATTTGAATCCTACACTTAGTTTGCCAGGTGTGGACTTCAGACATGGTGCTTAACTTCTGTAAGATTGAGTTCATGTATCTCTATAACAAAGATAATGTTATCTACAGCTAACTATGACTGTGGAAATGAAAGTGATAATTTATATGAAGGAGGTAGTACAAAGTCTGGGCCATGGCAGTTCCTCAATAAATATAATTTCTTTTTTTTATCTTTTCCCTTCTCTCTAACAGAATATATTCTCAAGAACTGCCAATCATTTACACATACATGAGAATTTGCCACTTTTTCTCCTATGTCCTCTTATTTCTGTGGACGAGAAAATGATATATGGTTATAGCACTTACAAGAAATTACTATGAGAGTTTTGGCTAGATGACCTATACTTTCCATAGAAATGTATTATCACTTTGGAAGGAGTGATTATTTTTTTGTGTGGTGGGTTGGAGAACTCACTTCATAGACAGCTTTCCACTCTCCACACAGGACCCACTCTAAATCCTGTTCAGTCACGCATCCCTATAGGCAGCTGTTGAAGACCATCAAAGGATCCTACCATCTAAGCTTTATCCCTGCTGATTCAGGGACAAATTAGTATAAAAATAAAGATATACAAGATCTTGATTTCAGTGGAGGGTTCAGGTTGACTTTTATGAAAATTATCACAAGGAATAATATTTAGGGTGATTTTTTAAAAATATGGCATTTAACCATTTAATGCCCCAGTAGATGTTCAAGAACAAAATCCACTTGAGGCTGTAGGATGTATGAAAATCTGTATAAGGGAGGTTTCCTTTGAAATATTTCTTATAAGCATTCCTGCTGGGAAACTTGCCAGAAGATTCCTACATATTTTTATGGAGACATGGAACCCTTTGTTCAAGGGTTATGGAGAAGCAGACAAGACTTTAGAGTCTGCATTCTCATCCTCTTGAGGGCATACAGTATTTACAAAAGATGATTACATGGTCCCATAAAACTTGGTACAGAGAAACTGGAAGTAAATACTTATTCCATCAGGATAGGTTAGAAGTGTTAAGGTAGTGAGACTTACCTTGTACAACCTTAAAGTTTATTGGGTTGTTAATGGAGCTCGTTATCCATGATATTAACAAATGTTAAGAAACAGCTGTCAGATTTCTGGTAAATATTTAACAATATTTGTAAATTATACAATAGAAATAGAATAAAACTTGGGAAAGCCACATTTTCATTCGATTTGAATTAAGTATTAAGATGGTATTCAAACTAAGATTTTTGTACCTTGGTTTTCGATTATTTGTATATCCTCAAGTTTCTGAACCAATATTCTGGGGAAAATGGCATAAAAGGACCCATAGATAAGATTTTGTTTTTACTGATTAATATAAATAAATAAAATATGCAGTTATTATAACAAATACCCTAAATAATGCCTTAATCCTGATTCACACTTTAAAAGATGAGTGGGATTTATTTTTTATCATTCCTTTTCTCCATAGTTTATGTGCACTTATAGATTTCAAAAACACTTTGCAGCTTTAGTGAGATCCTAAATGCCTAGCCACAGGGTCCCTGAACACACAGCCATGTCATGTTCAAACTTCTCTTGGTGCTGACTCTACCTGATTAGCTTTATTTCTTTAGTAATCTGGAGGTTGTAATAGTCACAAGGATTCAAAGTATTGGCATTGAAATTTCAAACTAGCTCAAAGAATTTCCATGGAAGTTCCAAAGCACTCTATAGTTACTGGTAAAATGTATCAAACATTCATGATTCTTAACCGTATCGACATCACACAGAACAAAATGGGGATTTAGTGTTTGTCTAATCGTTAGCTTATTTTCCAACTATGCCCATAAGACACATTACTAAGATTAGTTAGTTAACTGACACACCTTGATTTTGCTTTTTGTTTTTTTAGATTGCCCTGGTGTATAGAATGTGTAACAAAAGTATTACTCTGCCATTTTGCACAATTCTTAAGATGACTTTGGCCAGTCTAAACATTGCCTGGGAATTGTTTATCATGCTTAATAAAATACCCCTCCTGAAGCATATACGATTAATTTCTCCTAAAGAATCTCAAACAAAGCAAATATTTACACAAAGGTGATTCTCTTCCAGAGGCAGGGATGGATCAAGCTAGGGGTTCCAAAATAGATCTGACAGTGTCTGGCTCCCCAGCACTGGAATCACATTTAATGACTGTATGACTTGTGTCTGGAGTAATATGTGATCTCTTCGGTTATGCAATATATCTTTTAAAATTTATATCATTGCAATAGTGAGACTCCACTTAGACTTTTCCCCAAGTTCCATTTACCAGTCAGAGTTAAAAAACCTTATTTGGTGTATTTAAAACCCTGAAAATAGACCAAAGCACAGGAAGAAGAAAGATATTTAGGGTAAAGGACAGTTTCATAAAGTAATTACTCTTCATTCATTCCATTGAGGAGAGCCTACTCAGTTGCTTCTTGCTCATGGAAATCTCTTCACCTACCTTGCCAAGGCCTGATAGGTGGGAAGCACTTAGCAATCCACAAGTTTATTTCTCAACTTTGATTCATATGAATTAAAGAAAGGGCAGGAAAATTGAAGTTGTTTCCCTTCTCTCCCCAAAGTTCAGGATGTGTAATGTTAGTGGCTTTTCCCCTACTTAGAACAAACACATTATTCAAATTTTATATACTGACTCATAAATCATATTTTAGGGCCAAATAGGTTATGTTATGAGAAATTAAGACTCCCTCTTGACACATAAATTGGCTCTGAATTTGAACCAGATGAACATCTTTTGTTGAAGTGCTGCCTTTGGAAAGTAAATTGAAATATATAGGCAATAAATGATCTCTTCATCTCTCACAAATATTACTGGACTCAGACAAGAGACTTTGTACATTTTGTGCTTCCTTTCTGAGATTAGTGCTCTCTTCCTTAGAGCTTCTGATCCAGTGGGTCCATATTTGGGTTTATGGAAGTCCTAATCACTCTGCTGTTGCAACGAAGCAAGAGAAAGGAGCACAACCTCATAGATGTTGCTCCTGGTTCAGAAGATGGAGCAGCCTTGTTATGTGAAATTGAACTCGAACACTCAGAGTCTAAACAGACACCAGGGTGAATGCATTACACATAATCTGTGCTCATATTATTTTGGTAACTATGAATCAGCAGTGCTCAAAATACTTTTCTAAACTAAAATATCTGAGATCTGAAGAAAGAGCAAATTAACAACTGACTCATTCTACTAAAGGAAGGCTTCAAAGAAGTTACCCAATCAACACAATATATTGCCTAGTTTTCTACAAGGATAGAAAAAAAAAAAACACATCTGGTATATTTTAATTGATAATAAAATAAATGTGAAAGTAGATGCTTCTTCTTTGAAACCCAGAGAATCTTTTAAGTTGTGAGGGCACTATATTGCTTTAATTCCTTGTGGGAATTTGAGATTTTAATGATCTTTATAACTTTTGATATCTTTATAAAATTTTTCTAAATAGAGACTTTCCCATCTCATAAATATCACTTGGTCACACTTGGCTCGCTCCTTTGTCTTTAGTGGTGTTTGTCTTTTCCTTACCCCATCATTTCCTTGTAGGGCCAGTTTGACCTTTTGAGTGCTGAAAGCCCAGGTTAACCAGACCCTGCTTAAAAACAGCTGAATTAAGTGAGCAAAATTAGCATGTGGCACCAGATCTTTCTTGCCAGGAAGGAGAAGTCAGAACTTAATAAAATATGGCATGATGTTTTATGAAGCCCATCAAATCTGAAACTCAGTCATGTATCCATTGAGTCTTTTGATGTGTTCTGGGTTTTTACATGAGCACCCTACTATGTACCAATGCAGTTCTGTATCATCTCTCAGGTCCTTGGTCTCACACACTATAGTATATTCTGAGTCCTTACTACATTACATACACCAATGACACATGATCAAATGAAAAGTAGGAGGATTTTAAAAGAAGAATCCTCACTATATTTTCAGCTCTGGACCTCACTTTGGCTCTTACATTACTTGTGTGACCTTTGACTGATATATTATCTGAATCTGAGATTCCTGTTTATAATATGACTAAAGGTATCTATACTTCAAATAACTGGCGAGCTCTAAACTTTTTCCTGGGATTTCATTCTATACATGAAACAATAGTGGAAATGCAGCAGTAAATAGATGATAAAGAAATAGAGGTTAAGTTTAAAAAGCAGTAGTTAGGAAGTTAAAGAGAACATCAGTCATGACCTAAACAGCTTATGAACCAAGGAGAGGGGATGGGCTACCTCAGACAGGATTTTAAAGAATGCTGGTAAATCAACTAACTCTATCCCAGACTGGGGTCTAGATTGAACTGCTGCTTGTGTGATATGATTGGCATAATTGACCATCCGTTTGCCTGAACAATCTGTTACAAGATAGAGCCCATCCTTTGTGTATCAGGAAGGGTAGGTCAGTGTTCTTGGTGAGAGGAGAGGTAGTTTTTACAGAATCATCATCCTGTCTTATTGGGGAAATTTATGTCTCAGGCCTTATGGTTCCTAAGTTGGAGTTGGGAAGTGTTATGCAAGATAGTCTCAGACTTATTCTTTTCTCTTGACCAGGTCTGTGTATTGACAGAAACAGAAAAGAAAGGCAGGCTCTTAGAAGGGGAAGGAATCAATAAACGCCTCCCTTTCTTTTGTTAAATGTTTTTTTTTTCCTACTTTTTACTCTCATTATGTACCATGATGATTTTTGATTAATTTTGAAAAATGAACATAGTCAACTTAGCTGTCACTGTGTTAACCCTGACCTGGCTAAGAGTCTAGTCAACAGAGAAAAACAGAATGTGTCATGTTAGACCTGTGGGCTAAAGTAGAGTGATTATAAAATTTCCTGGGCCCCTAGAAGTGTCTGAGATCAATGAAGTATGCATGTCTGCTTCATGAACATGGCTGAATTATAATCCAGCACGTAATTTCTTTATGCTGCGTGTAGCCTTTTTGGATGAGCACTAAGACACAGCCCATTACCTGAACTACAGGTTCAGGTGCAGTTTACCCATGATTAAGAAATGCTATTACAGATGCAGTTTACCTGTGATCAAGAAATGCTAAAATTGTTTTACTTTGGCAGTCCAGAAGGAAACAGAGATGGGGTCTGGTGGGGGAAGAAATAGAATCAAGAGAGGAAATGCATAAAGTATATAATCCAGCCAGAGGAAGTTTAAAAGTGTATGTTTTCAGATGCTTCATGTGATGTTAAGTCCAAAAGTGACAGCCACCTGCAAGAGTGGCATCCTTCAACCTAAACCATGAGAACTACTTCACAGCTTGAGGGATAGGCTTAAAAGTATGTATAGTTATCTGCAAAAACCAGAAGGAAGAATGAGGACACGGCAACATACAATATGGTAGGAAAACTGCTGGGTGGTCGATGAGAAAGAGCACTTCTTGATGCTTTAATTTCAGTGAAACAGGGAAGCAAGGTTACTAGATGATATTGAAAAGATGCAAGAAAAGGAAGGTTAAAGTGGGAAATGAGTGGCTGAGAGAACTAGATCACTGGTGGTGTGATGGTTAAGGAGCTGAAAGGCTGAGATAACAAAGATTTTCTACAGGGATATGAAGATCACAAGAGTTGTGAAAAACACTGATAGATAGTGAGCCACTGGTGCAACTCTGAGAACTGAAGGTCAATCAGATAGAGCTTTGTGGATGATTGCAAAAAGAAAGTTGATAATGCATTTAGAAGCATGCCTTTTAAATCATTGTGTTTTTACTCATATGGGAAGATTAGTGATCAGGGAGCAGCGTCAAAAAACAAGGAGGACAAATTCTACACCTGGGAGTCTAGAAGTCCAGGAATTTGATAGATTAAATCAGAAACCCCTTGAGAAGGCAATTGGAGAAGCCGTGTGCTCAGAGGAACACAGACTTCAGGTGCCATAAAAGGGGACATTCACACAGAAGGTTGAAGATATGTGCGGATTTTGCTGCTGATAAATTGGGAGGTTTGGCGAATGGAGATGAAGAGATGAACAAGAGATGAGCATGTGCTGAGAAAATGGATCAGATTGGGGGAGAGCTATAGGGCATGACAATCTGCATAATAAGGAATCATTAGGAGTGATTTTTGTATGTGTGGAACAGATACTGGGGAATGCTAAAATTTCACTTTATCATTATCAGATAGGTTCAGTTTTTGTTACTTAGTGGTCTAGGACAAATCTATTGTCCTAGTCTTTTGATGTGATTGACTTGAAATAATATGAGGTCTTAGTTCTGAGTGTGTGTATGGTCAGTTTTGTTGTGGTACAAGTTATATTTAGTAAGAAGTAGGATTCATGGTTTTAATATTTCATTTTATAAGTTTTGACAGATGTGCTATTTCATTCTAGGGCTATAATTCAGTTTATTATGAATTCTCTGGTAGATAACTTTTGGGTTGTGTTTGTTTTTGGTGATTATTAGCAAAGGTACTACAAACTTTCATGTGTTAGCTTTTTTGGGAATATAAGTTTACTTTGTATTTCCTTTTAAGAGACTAGTTCTCACTATGTTGCTCCGGGTAGTCCCACAGACTCAAATGATCCCTAGCCTCAGCCTTCCACTGTTCCCGGCTTTTTTTTTTTTTTCTTGATAAAATTGAAGATATTGTTGGATAAATGTATGTCTAACTTCAATAAACCTGCAAAACTATTTTCTCAATTGGCTAAACCCTTTTGCTTTCCTGCTCAGTGCATGAAAGCTTCAATTACTCCTCATCCTATCAGTGTTGGTATTGTGACTTCTGTATGGTTTGCTGTTTTTGGTCTTTTGTTTGGTCAATCAAGTGGGAGTATTGCGTTCTTACAGTGAAGTTTTAATTACACTTTTGTATTAAATAATAATGTTGAATATCTTTTCACATGCTTTTTTTGGTCATTGATATTTCTTCTTTTGGTAAAATCTCAGTTCAAGTATTCTGCCTGCTTTTAAAAACTGGTTTTCTCTTAGTAAGTTTTGAGTCATTACATGTTTTAGATATAGATTATTTATTGAATGTGTTTTTTTAAATATCCAAATCATATGATTGTATCTTTTATCAACAAAACATTTGGAAGAGCAGAAGTTTATATTTGATAAATTCTAATTATTATTAGAATTATTCTAATTCTAATTATTTGTTGTTGATAAATCCAACAATATCTTCAATTTTATCAAGAAAAAAAATTTTCTTTTTTAGTGAATTTTTAGTTTGTATATCTAATGAATTGTTGCCTACTCCAAGATCCCAAAAACCAATACCTTTTAGTTGTTGCTATTTTAAGGTCTACAATAAGTTCTGCAATCCATTTTAAGTAAATTTTTGTGGATAATGCAAAATGTAGGTCAAGGATTATTATTATCCTTTGGTAGATTAATATCTAAATTTTCCAGCATCATTTGTTGAATGCCTACATATCTTCTCTCATTTGAATTGCCTCTTGTATCTTTGGCAAAAAAATTAACTGACCATGTTTGCGTGGGTAAACTTCTTGACACTCTTTTGTTTCATTAATATAGTTGATAGTGTGTATTTTTTGATTGCTGTTGCTTTATAGACAGTCATGAAATTAAGTGGTATGAATAGCTCAGCAATAATGAGTCTTCCATTATGTGAATATGGGATATCTCTCATTTATTTCAGTTTCCTTTCATTTCCTTCATCAGTTTTTGACATACAGATAGTAGTCATTTTGTTAACTTATAACTAATAATTTCATGTTTTTGTGCTTTCATCAATGTACTTTGTAAAAATGTTATTACAAAAATTTAACTCCCAGTTGATTATTATAAATATACCAAAAGCAGTTGACTTTTTAATATAGGCCTGAATCTATAATATAAGCAAAATCACTCTAACAGCTTTTGTAGAACTCTTAGAAATGTTTGTTTTTGTTGTCTACAAATAGAAGTATTTTTATTTTTAACCTTTAAATTCACATGCCTTTTATTTATTTTTCTTTCCTTATTCATTAACTATAACTTCCAGTATGCATTAAGTACAAGTGTCTTTATTTATTAATAGAGCAGATATCCTTGATGTTTCATGATCTTAGTTGGAAAACATCCAGTCTTTCTACATTAAATATGATTTAGCTGTACATTGTCAAAAAAAAAAAATCCCTTTTATTCCTAACAGTCTGAGAATTTTTATTATTGGATTTCTGAGTTTGTCAAATGATTTTTACATCTATTGAGATAAGATTTTCTTAACTCTTTATGCAGTGAATTATGTTCATTGATTTTCTCACATTAAACCAGTTTTATAATGTCAGGATTATTGTTACTTGTACATGATGCAGTATTATGCTTTGTATATATTGCTGGACTTTTTACTAAGATTTTGTTGAGGGGTTTTGCATTTATGTCGATGAAAGACACTGAGGAAAATTTTCTATTCAAGATTATTTCATCATTTGGTTTTGGTATCAGGATAATGTTGATCTCAGAACATGAGTTAAAATGTTAACTTTTCCTGTAGTTTTTGGTTATAATTTGCTAGAATTTGCCAGTCATCTCATCTGGCCCTGTATTTTTTCTTGTTGGAAAGTTTTAACTGTAAATTTAATTTCTTTCAGCACTGTCATTAAGTTACCAAAAAAATTTTTTTTGAGTGAATTTTGGCAATCAGTGTCTTTAAAGAAATATGTGTGTTCCTTTTGAATTACTGAGTTACTGATGTTTGAAATTTGTATCTTCTTCTGCACTTCTATCCCTTTCTCTCCCCTGCTTCATTTTCTTTCAATATTCTTGGAGTTTTACTTATTTTGATTATCTTTATAGCTAGATTATTTTTCTACTTTTTAAAAATGTTTTTATCTCATGTTCTAACTTTGGCAATACACATGTCTAATTAATCTTCAACTAATATCTTCTCTCTTAATGTATAAGTATCTCAAAACAGTATGCTTCCAATCATATTACCTTTGACCGATTGTTGCCATAGATTTTACTTTCATATGTTCCATAAACTCATATATTTATATGATTGTTTCTTGAGGTCAATTTTTTTAACTGTAATTACATGTAAAAAGTTGTGTTTATTTCATTTCAATCATTTTCTTTTTTTAAATTTTAAATGATTTATTTATATATACATATATTTCACATCCTTGTAATCCCCAGGGGTCACCTGCCCTCTCCCCTCCCTGGCCACACCAGCTGGCCCCCCTCATTTCAATCATTTTCGTGGATCTTTAATTATTCATATAAATCTGTGTATCCTACAGTAATTCTTTTTTTCCTGAGAAGAGCCTTTTGCATTTTATAATACATGTGTACTGGTAACAAATTCATCTTTGTCTGAAGAGGACTTTAATTTTCCTTCATTTTTTGAAGGATGTTTTTCTTTTGTATTGACCTCTGAGTTTTAAGGTTTCTTTTTGCATATGCTTTCTTGCTCTTATACTTTCAGATGATAAATCTATTTAAAATTTACCCTGTTCCTCTATGTGTAATTTACCTTTTTCTCTAGTTGTCTTAGACTTTGTTTTTATTTTTAACTTTCATTACCTTGTGTGTTTATTAAAAATTATTTGTACTGTTTGGAGATATGTGAGCTTTTATGATCTGCGTGTTTATTTGATGTCCCTAGTTTTTTGAGAAGATTATTGACCATCATCTCAAATTATTTTCTTTCTGTTCTTCTTCTGGGATTTCAATTGGTATGTAGATCATTTGATATGATTTGTTGTTTTTGTATGTTCTCATCTGTTTTCTTTACTTTGTTTCATTTTGAGTAAACTCTTGATTGGCCTTCAAGTTTGCTGATTTTTTCTTCTTCAGCATCATGTCAAAGTGATGTTTGATGTAATTTTTCATTCTGTTTCAAGCATTTGAAATTGAATCTTTCTTACAGTTTTTATATCTTCCTTAAATTTATTAGTATAGCTGCACTTAAATTTTTATATGTTCATACTTGTTGACCATCTCTTCAGCTAGAGCCTTTAGCATTTTTATGATTGTAGTTTTAAATTTACTACATTAAGACCTGCTATATAGGTTGTCTCTGGTTCTATTTGATTTTATCAATTGCTTTTTCTCTTTTGAGTGAGAAAAAGCCTTTGTGAGTGAGAAAAAGATTTTGGCCTTGCTTTTTGTATGTCTGAAAATTCCTCATTGAACATTTGCTAACATGTGTAGAATAGTAGAGAATAAAGTAATTAATATTTATATTTGAAAATGGGTCTCTTATGCTAGGCTACTTTTGTGTGATGTACAACTGTTTGAAAGTAAACTAGTTTTAATTCTGTTGTTGCTATGGAGTTATTCACTGTATCTTTGACTTTATATACCTGCAATTTCCCTTTCTATATTTGTGGTTAGGTTGAGAATCTATTTACCAGTGGTATTTTTCCCTTTCAGTCCCTGTTCTATCCTCAGCAACAGACATTCTTTTTTTAGCTATACTGCAGACACAGGTTCTCTCCATTAACCTCAGTTTTTTTCCATTCTTGCAGCTCCTATTTTTTTCTTTTGTTATTGCTAGAGGAGAAGTGCTGTTTTACTAGTTGGAGAAAAATGGAGTCTTGGAGAAGAATTACCAAAATAATACAAATTCTCCTTGAATCAACAATTTCCAGGGGCTCTACATCTTTATATTGGTCCACCCTTGGACTTAGGAATTTATGAAATGTATTGAGTTAGGAAATTATGAAAAAATTTAACTGGGTTTATCTCACTGCTTTGAATGACTGTCCTAGCTTCCTTCTATTCTCATCAGTAGTTCATGCTTGTGACTTCCTTGCTCTAGTTTCAAGAAAAATTCATATTTGTGGCTTATCCAACCTTCCCAGTTGATGAAGTAAGATTGATACTATTTCTATATATCTTAGGAAGAAGTCAGAGTACATGCTTCTCAATGGAGGACTTTCAGCATTTTTCACTTGAATGCATACGAAGTGACTATGATGCTGTTTTGATTTTATTCTTATATTTTTCCTTTTCCAAATAGAGATTGGTGTAGGAAACTCTGACCCCAGCCTGCATTTTCAAAAGAAAGATAACTGAAAAATCTATAGAAGGTGATTCTGCATGAATGATTCACATCCTTGGGCACTGTGTTGTCTTCATAACCACTGCAATAATTTCTCTTCTTTATTGCCATTTTATGAACATAATGAGTCATAGGCATATTTCTAAATATATCAACTGCCTTGCAAAGTGTTTCAGGGGTAAATCCATCAATTATGGTCATGAGAAAGGTCATAATAGTACAGGCTTTCATCATAACCCAGCTCCCTCCCTCTTCTTCCCCAGTTTGCCTTGGGTATGTTGAAATGCTGTGATTGTTCAATTAGAAACATTGTTCATTTTTGAAGATGCTTACTGGAAATGAGTAAAATATCTGAGAGAGGTCATCCCATTTGAAGGTCTATTTCTTCATTCAAAAGCTTTTTGTGTCATAAAAGTATCTCAAAAAGTCTTCTGTGAGCTTCACCAACCTCACTCATTCCAAACCATTGATTAGAATTCACAACTTGAACTGAAAAGAGATTCTCTCTATGGACTTGGATGCCAGCCATTTTTGCAGAATTCTCTCATACACTCCTGTTAATAACAAAAGCAGTGTTAATAACTTTGCTGTATCCCTTCTACCCAGCATGATGGGTGATTTTTTAATTGTAACCCTGACAGCCTCAGACAATCCATAAAGTTCACTGAAATTTTAATGTGGCTATAATATAAAATGGAATTTACAGAAACCACCCCTAAATTATCCTGGAATAAAAGAAAATTGTTCTGAATCCCATTTTGTTGAATTGTGTGTTCCCTCCCCACCAAAAGCAATAATCCTGGCAGCTTCCCACAATCTATATAAATAAAATCATTTATCAGGGATTAAGAAATCAGAAATACTTCAAAATTAAATATTAAAAGCTATACCAAAGCCAGCACTTTTAGCCTAGAATTTTAAAGTTTTATTATCCTTTTGCATTGGTAATTTAATACAGTTTATACATTGCAATTTTTAGTCCAGATTTATAAGGATTTGTCAAGTCTCAGAAGATTATTCATTACAATGTTTAATTTCATCCTTTGCCCATTTTATGGCATATCAGCTTTCCCCTGGAGATTAAAGGTCATATTTTCCATGTACCATTTAACTAGAGAAAGAATTTCAAAAAGAAATTACACCTCTTTGTTGTTTGCTTATAATATAAAACTCATACATTTTCTCCTCCAGTTAATTTGAGGTCTTTTTATTCAAATAAACTTTTTTTTTTAACAGTACTTCATCACTCCTTGTTATTCATTCTCCATGTATTTATTCTAATGATGAGTGGTGAAGTTCTCAAACTTCTGTGAAGTTCTGGAACCACATCATAAGTCTTTTGACACAAAAGTAGGACATGTTTATTTTGGAAGAAAAGCAACATTAGCGAAGACTAAGCCATTTGGATATATTTTTGTTTGTGCTAGAAATAAATTAATCAAACCAGAAAAATCTCCTAGCAACATCTGACATTAAAAAAGATTCCATAACAAAAATGAAACCACATGGAGGATAAGATAGAAGACAGCCATGCCTGGTCTAGATATGTGTCCTGTTAATGGAGCTGCTTTTCAAAGCTAAAGAGAAAGGTGAAAAGAATTTGCAGCTAAATTCACCAGTCATTTATGTGAAGTAACATGTATTGAGTGTATTAGGTTTCATATTCTATGCAAGGAACCTTATATATTTTTCACTTAATTCTCACAAAACTGGTTATCTCTACTGACAGAGAAGCAGTGCCATGCTAAAGACCAGTCAACTCTTAAAACCTAAGATCTTTTCAGAATTTTACTAGATTTGTACCACTTCTAGGAACCTGAGCAAATTAGTCATCTTCAATTGTAGTTGCAAAGTAGTGTATTTTGATAGTATATTTTTTATAGATATGAAGTAGAAATAATTAATTACTCAAATTTAATTAATTAGTCGTCGGTCCAAATTCTCAAGCTTTCTAATAGTAGAGTTCTTTTCACTGAAATGGATATGTGGATTGCAAACATTCACAGAAGCATTGTTTATGGGTGAAGCTAAACCTGGGGCCTTCTGATTTGTGGGAAGTGTGGTTCTCAGCATGAAAACAAAGAAGTGGTATTTTGTGCTGGGGTTGGAGAGTCATGCAAAAGGGAAACTAAGTCATGTAAATAATAGAATTAATTAGGTAGATAACTTGTTTTGTTGCTTTTTTAAAAAATATTTTTATTTTTGGATTTTGTACAATACATGATTGCATAATTGTTGATCCCCATAGGATTACCCCACCCCACCACACTCCCTCTGGTCTTTTTGCCTCCTTTCTTTTTGTTGTTTGTCCATGTTTAGTCCTTTAGTCTTTTTGGTCTTTTTATTTTTTTCAATATCTTCATTGGCCTTTCCGAGTGCCTTTGGCTTGTATCCATGTTTGTTGTTTTTTGGTGGCTGTTCTTTCTATTGTTTTCTGGTCTCCAAGTCTCTTTTTAGGAGCTTTGCTGTTAGGCCA